>CM067167.1:153993049-154145549 GCA_034093135.1 Erigeron breviscapus | reverse complement strand
TCTGACGCACTGACAATTGTATGTTGCAATCTCTTGAATTAAATCAAAAAAGATATCAAGTTGTTAATTGCAAGATTGGTCCCTATGGTTTTTTCATTTTAGCAATGGGGGTCCTTCTTGAGTTTACTAGCAATGATGGTCCCTTCTGTTAAGACTTGACGACACCCACTAACGGTCCTGTTAAAAAGGGACCAATCTTGCAAAAAATTCTCAAAATAGGGACCCCCATTGCAACGATACTTAAAAAGGGACCCCCATTGCTAAAGTGTGTAAACCACAGGGACCAATTTTGCAATTAACTCAAAAAATAAAGAAAGCTTAAATCGAAATCCAAACCATCTAAAAACCAAATTCAATGTTGTTAAAAAACAAGATGACCTAATACCAAAAGAATTACTGATTTACTTGCTAAGTTTACCATATAACGTTATTGATAATAACGAGACGCGTAACACGACCAGGGCAAAAGTGGTAACCCGACCAGGCAGCATTTGCGGCGACGTCGCCGCTAATGCTGCGGGCCCCCATGTCAGTAATGGCAAATCTGGCAGAGTATTAGCGGCCCCCTTGTCAGTAATGCAAATCTGGCAGAGTATTAGCGGCGACGTCGCCGCTAATGCCTGTGACGGCGTTGTCAGTAATTATTGCTGGCATGTCGGGTTCGCCACGTCATCAGCATTAGCGGCGACGTCGCCGCTAATGCCCTGGTCGGGTTACTGTTTTTCTGGTCGTGTTACCCTGTGCCTTCTTAAGTATAATAATATTTTCGTTTTTTTTGTATAGCTCATGATTCACTTAGCAACCACATTGCAAGTTACCTCTCCTTTTTTTTTTTCTCAAAAAACTCACCAACTTTTTTTCATCTTTTATTTTACAAAGAACATAAGAAAGCTAGACTGCATAAATCCATCATCAATCTTTATATATTTCTTGTTCATGTAAATAGCTATGAGTTTTAATCGTTTTTCACATATTATAGAACGGTTTCGTCTTATTCCACTGCTTGGACCCGGCAAGGCAGAAAATACGATGGTGATTACGGCAACGTCGGTTATACGGTGGAGAAAAGGTAACTTTAGCATATTGTTTTCGTCTTCCTTTATCGCTTTCTTCCTCATTTAATCATCTTCTCTTCATCCATCAAATTTCATCGATGAAAGACATACAAGTCGAGCCCTTTAATCATCTTCTTTTCATCAATCAACCGGTTAAAGCGCCGACGATTTACCTATTTGCACATGCCATTTGCAAATCAATTGATCAGTCACATATTGGCCGTATAATATGTGGGAAAAGTAAGTAACTACATGTTCTTATCGTATCTATCTTTTCATTTTTCCTTTTTTTCTTTTCAGATCCATTGATTTGGGAAAACTAAAAAACTGAAAATATTTGCTGCCGGATTTATTCAGGAGGAAGAAGAAGAAAGAGTGAGAAGTTGAGATGGGCAAGAAGGGAAAGAATAGTAAGAGAAACTTTGTGGCAAAAATCAAAAACCTAAAAGTTATGTGACCGAAATAGAAAAGGCCAAAACTTTACTGGTCCTAAGCGGACCTTAAATGTAATATATATATAATACCGTTTTTTTAAGAAAACCCAAAATAGAATACACAGCTATATACATGGACTATACTCCAGTTAGTTACTTATAATCTTAACCCATATTTGTTTTAATTAAATATTTTTAAGGTAAAAAAAATAGTTACAATTACACCAAACCCTCGTTAAACGCGGAATTTATAAATTATTAACAACTTAATGTTTATAATAATTTATTTACGACTTTAATAGATTTAGTTGTATTTTATAATAATAATTTATCAACATTTAATTAAAATGTATTTATTTTCGTAATCAAATTATAAATAATATTCGTTGGTTGGTCGTGCAAATCGGCATTCATATGATTGAAAATATGATATTAATAATAGTTTGTTTTAATCCAAATTATGTTATACAATCATAAACTTGAATTCACATAAAAGTATCAATATATAATGATTCCATATTTTCCTTGTTCGTTAACTTTCTTTGATCGAACCATAGTTACACCCTCAAATCTCCTCCTGTTTTAACATGATACGATATGATCCAATAAAGGTCACTTCAACTTTATGAAAAATTTGAAAGTTTCTTTTGAAATCTGCCAATTTGATTTTTCCAAAATTTTGATCCAAGTTTTCCCCCTAAAAACACTTCCTCAAAGTTCAAATCATTTTCTCTAGTCTTTATGGTGTGTATTAGGGGGTTGCTTACAATATAATTTTTGTGTGTTTAGAATCATGATCAGAAAGTTCTGATGCTCCATCCATTATATTGTTATGCGTATTTATATATGCATAAACTATCTAAATACATTACAACTATTTAGTTACCAAAAGGCTTCCATTAAGATAGAAGTTAAGTTGTTCATACACACATGCTTTTACATTTGATACAAAAGACGACCAAAATATCACAGGTTACAAACTAAGCATGTTTTTTGACAGCCAAAGTACATATTACATAACATAAAATATAAAGAGTTTCATGACAACATAAAATATAAAGACTTTAGAAGTAGCTTCTAAACGTCGGCTGGGATGACCATCTTCCGGACCCTTTTGGAGCATCGCGTGGTTGACTCAGCACCTGGAGTTTCATTAACCCTTTTTTGTAGAGGATTCGTGTCTGTGTCCTCCTCAAGATCTACGGCTAAAGAATCGCCGGTAACAGAGAATGCATCCTTCAAAAATTTGACAAAAACACTATCTAAACATTAAAATACGATTATGGCTTGTTAATGCATATCTGTCTAAACTAATTATGGTTGGCTTAGGGTCATCACCTTTGAATCCAGTCCACCTTGTGATGATTCAGAAAGCTTAATAGTTGATGTTCCTTCATTTTGTGTTTCTTGAGAGACCTAAGAATGATGATGAATGTTGCAATTCATGTTAATGCGACACCAAAATAATATTTTCTAGATCTTTAACCTATAGACTTGAGCGTAGTACCTCGTTGACAACATCCTTCTTGGCCAACTCAGCAAGTATATTTGGATCATCACACACTTTTTGGACAGTATATACACTGTACCTCTTGTTCCTGAACTCATATAATTACCTTTTAAATTAGAGTCGGTGAACAACCAACTCTTTATAGTTCCATGTCCTGCTAAAAGTTCAACTTAGCGCGACTTATTAACCAATCAGCGAGTGCAAAATTGACGGCTTCAGCACAATTTTAGCCTGCCAAAACCAAAAGGTAATTAATAAAGCAAAATAAGAAACAAAAAAGAAAAAAAGCTCTGCATATGACAGAAAATTAGGCTCACCGAAGTTGAAACCTCCATGATAAGATCTAGGGAAGGTAATGACAAAATCCCAGGTTCCTTAAATAAGCACGGAGGAATAAAAGTTAGAGTCAGTAGGATAATACAAACCATTAGGATATAAAACTTGTCAACATAATCAGCCCGGTTCATATTATAAGATTGCCAATGAAGGGACGAAATTTCGGCGTGAACTTTCGGTACAATGGACATGTAAATCAATACTATAGAAAAATCACCATACATGCAAGGGTTTATATGATCCAAAATAGCTCAAATAGGTTTTAGCTTAATGAGTTAAGTCATTTGACCATAAATAAGCCGGGTCATATTAGTCCAATGTGGCAATCGGGTTAAACTGATTTAACTTCCACTGAAGTTTATTCTAATGTATAAAAAACCTCCTAAACTACTTTCTTACAATAGGTGAGATCTTTTTCTGTAACTATCTACTTCACATTTAGCACAATAATTATATCTATGAAGTTGAAAACATGACTGGTTACCTAACCCACCCATTTTGTGATATCTAATGAAGCATGATGGTTCATAATTTAAGAAATATGAACAGACTTGGTTTAAACCAAGAGCTATATTATTTTTGGATTTTCTAGGCTCTAAACAGCTCATGCAACTCAATTAGGCTAATACCGATGAATGCAACACTTACAGATAAGAAGAGATTCATTCCGAACAATAAGGACTGAGGGGCATTTGCAACACAATCAACAGCCGGTGTCCCTTCATACACAATCACCCTATCTGCTAGATAAGTTGCCATTATGAAGTCATGTTCAACTACAAATGCAGTCTTTTTATTGTGTAGTATAAATCTCCTTATAACTTTTGAAGCAACAACACGCTGCTCTGAATCGAGGTATGCACTTGGTTCATCTATCAGGTAAATATCAGCAGGCTGAAAGGGAACACCAAGTGAGATTATATGGATATTTGGCTAACCACAAACTTGGAGTTCAAAAAATAAATAAATTTGGAGTTCAAAAAAAAAGAGAGAAAATTGTAAGCAAATAATTGAGAGAATTACTTACCTTGCCAAGGCAAAGGCACAATGCAACTCTTTGCAATTCACCACCAGAAAGATTCATAACATATTGATCCATTAGCTGCTCGATTTGAAGAGGCTTCATGACATCCGTATTAAACTGAGGATCACTGATCTTTGTGCTGATCTTTTTTTGTAACAAATGCCTCACTAAACAATCTTTAGTTGGAGTGATCGTTTGGGGCTTGTAAGAGACCATCTGCTCGGATATCTCCACATTATCAGGCTTCAGCTCACCTGCCTACAGATTTTATACATATACCGAGTTAGGCAAAGACTTTTGACCCATCGACTCAAGGGTTATTCAAGTTACTTTTTATGCCCAAAAAGGTCAAAGACTGAAGTCTGAAGAAAGAGAATCAAGCTCAGATGTGGAGCTCAGAAGTTGATTCTACCTGATCGAAGACTGAAGCATCTCAGTGTAAAGTACTTACACCACTTTACACTGATTACGAGGAAGACTTTACTTTACATACCTTTACCTGGTTAATAGATTTATCTATTAATAAAAGTACAAGGTTAAAGTAAAAGGTTGGGAATAAAGTATGACAAGTCACATCAACTGACTTTTATACTTTACCTCAAAAGTTAGCATGTAAGGAATTAGGTTTAATTCCTTAAATGCTCCCAACCATATTTGTACGACTTTAAGTCCACGTCATCATGGACTTGTCCTATAAATATAAGTCTTCTCACAATTTGCAAAATGCTTGAAACTTTGGCATTGCAACTTGTGAGATATACTCTAAGTAAACTTACGAGTATTTCCAAGTTATTTAGATCACTTGTATTTCAGGATTGTTTAGATATTTACACTTGGGTGTTTATCTTTGTTCCGCAACAATCCTTGTATTTGTTTATACATCAATAAATCAAATACATTGAAAAAGTACATCGTGTCTCAATGCTACATACTTGAATATATATATATCTTTATATAGTTTCTGCCATTTAGTTCTTGCATTTACTTTAAGTCATTTATTTCTTGTTATCCATAATCTGGATCGTAAACTGAACTTGTCCTTCAAGATCAGTTGTACTTGCCAGTCGGGTTCTTGTTAACTATCTTATATTTGGGACTCACATAATTGATGAGAAGGAAAAAACATATCCCCATATATCCCTCCCTCTCTTCCCCCTCTTTACACATAGATCCAGAAGATTAGTTACAGCAACATAAAAAAGAACATAAAATTCATCTTTGAACATAAAAAGAACTCAAAAAAATCACAAACACCAACAAACTCTTCATCTATCTAAAACAAGTATTTAAAGAGACGACTGAAAGAATTATGTCGACCCAACCCAAATCATGCCATCAGCAAGCAAATTCGTAGCTAATGTGCTTGCAATGAATCTCGTAAAGAAGATAATGCAAATTGGTTGAAAAATATAAGAAATTTGGTACATAATTCCAGAAACTACATTTTGATCATTTTTTTCATAAATATTCTGTTAATCCCCTCCAGCTATTATAACAAACAAAATCTCCAACATCTTTGATCTTAGAAATCAAAGTTTTCTCATCTTGTTTAGAAATCAAAGTTTTTCCAAACATTTTTCTCAAAATCGGAAATTGATCTACCTGCATTAGAAAACAGTGTATCATTTCTCTAAACTTTTTGTTCAAAAATATAAGCATTGGCATAAGGAAAGATACCAAAAGCATTTATAGATTATTAAAACCTACATATACAAAGATGACAAATGAAGTACTGCTGCAGCCATCCATCACTTATCATACTAAGAATAACCAAAAGTTGTATTTTTCCTTTCAGCATCTTCTTATTGCTGGAACTATTTTTCTGCAAATAGATAGACATTCATATGCCAGGATACAGTCCTGCTGCAGCCACTCTCAGTTTTTCATTCCAAAAGTCATGTTCCTACCCAAATTTTAAGTGAAAAAAAAAAGAGGGTTGCGTCTTTGCAGCTGGTTTTTCTTTGCAACAACAAATCTCGACTATATAAGCCACCTAATAGTATTCCATTTTTAACCACTTTTTTTAACTCATTAACTCAAAAAGCAAGTTAACAACTGTTTGGTTCTGTTTAGCATATATCTAATATGTATCAGCAGACACACATGTTTCCCTTTGTAATAATTTCAACTATTCTACATTATTTGCAACTGTTTGAGAATTAATAAAAAATGGCCAAGGTCTACTAAAGATTTAATAGCAAAAGCAGAAAACAAAAACTTAAAGGGCTTGTTACCTCTTTGAGAACCTGCACCCTTTTCTTCCTTGCTATTTGATTTGACAAAACCCCAAGAACTCCACTGATTGTGGTTTGTTACTTGCGACCATCAAGTTCATCCTTCAACTTTTGAGCTAATGAACCAAGACAGGAACTCACTTACAAATAAAATAGGTTTACAGCCAACTTTGAGCTAATGAACTCAATGTTTCTATAGGAACCATATAATTCATCATATATTCATTCGGCTCAGACATGCTCAAGTAAGAGTAATGATTCAACATGGCTGCATCAAAGAAAGTTGTCATGTGACAGCAATCACATTCACACCTCAAATGCCACGCCAAGGAACACATAAACTCAATTGTTTGAATCTATACACATCATCATAGCCAATAAAAAGGGACAATTATCATCATGGGCTTTATTTCGGTCCATGAGAAAAATATGAAAAGTTAGAACACCTAATCAATTATCATCATATAGCAAGTGTTCAAGGAGCAAGAAAACGTAATCGGATCCATTTGTCACCAAGGAATCAATCACAAATTGTGACCAATTTCAACCGGCATCAAAGGTTCCAATCAAATTGCAATCTTTCTCATATGAAGAATAAACCAAAAACACTAATCATATTGATTTCCAACCAGAAGCCAGGTAAAGGGCTTCAACCTGACCCACAAATTTCACAACACCCTGAAAACCCATATCTCATATCAACATCTAATCCACAAACACAACTAATATTCATAAAAATATCGGTATCTCGATACATAACAAATAATAGATATAGATGTACAATCGGATAAAGAAAAGAGAATGTGAGAAAGATGAGGAGATGAAAAAAAGTGATTAAAAATAGATCTGACATTTATTTCTCTCTCCATTCTCCCTCCAATCTCTTCCTTTCCATCTTTCAAAATTTTAAACACCCGCACAATATACTTAGATATATACATATAATAAAACACATAGTATAAACACCATGAAATACCTAGCAATTACATAACCACATAACATCAAAAACTGACGTGGCCACACTCTCTAGTTGACACCAACGGTTTTGTGACATCAGCCCAACTTATCCCTAGAGGAGGAGATTGTTTTTCTCCATCAGTAGGAAAAAGAGAGCCCATGCCTTTCTCTTTCTATCATCCACTGTTCTCCCATTCTCCGACGTATTATCTACTTTTTCTTGTTCCTTATGGACTTATGGCTGCTGTTGCTTCTCTTTCTTTTTCCATTTTCTTTCCTTCTCCTACACTCACAAAACACACACACAATCATCGAGATCTGGAAAATGGAACGGAGCTCATTCATCTTCTTTTTCATCTTGCCTGCGTTGATTTCTCGAGGCCTAAGGTAAATTTTGGTAACCTACAATTAATTATAGGTTTATATTTTAGGGTTTGAGTTTTATCTAAATTTTGGGGTTTTTAATATAGTTATTGTTTTTTATTATATACTTGAATTAATTATAGGTTTATATTTTAGGGTTTGAGTTTTATCTAAATTTTGGGGTTTTTAATATAGTTATTGTTTTTTATTATATACTTGACCTAAGTATTTGATATAAAATAGAAATATATAGTCTATATATGTATGTATCAAATTGTTACAAACCCCTTAAATTTATATTTTTATAACAAACAAACTGAAAAAGATGAAAAGCTAACATTAATAATTTGGTGGTTAAAGCATACCATCTAATTTGATTATCGGGGTTCAAAGGAAACAGTAAAGCACCACAGATCATTCACGGGCAAAAAGCCAAATGGTTCATTTGTTTTCATTTATTCATCTTGTTCTTGTTCTATAAATGATTTACAAGTTTATTTTCACTTAATTTGTTGGCATACATATATATGTTTTGTACAGATGTTTTTTGATACAAAATGATTGTAGGGGAGTTAGAATATTGAGCTTTTTAGGCGATGTCTATATTTGCTTTTTTCTAATTTTTTGCAATGATACATTTTTGTTTGTGAACTAATTTAAATGTTCTTAGACTACTATTATGTCATTGATTAGTTATGTTGTTTTAGCAAATTCATAAAAACACTTTTATGCATTGTTTGTTTCTACACCTCAACCGTTTGCATGACAAGCACTCATCGGCTGCTAGACTTTTAGGTCAGTTCTTTGTCATGTTTAGATCAGTGTTTAAGGCTGAACAACTCACCTTTAAGAACATTACACAAACGGTTTAGGTTAGTATGTCAAATACTCATAACAAGCCTTTGAAAACTCTTAAAATGCCTTGATTTTTGGCATGATATAGCAAGATAATGGATTTTAAACATGAACTAATATTTGGATTTCTAAAATCTACTAGGATCGAGCCTGTTGGATGTTACTCTTGACTTAGGTTATTATTTGGTAACATTAGTTACTTTATTAGTTATATTTTGATTGTTTTTTTCTATTTAAGTAAAGGAATTAGTTATGAGTGGTGGTACAAATATTTGGTGTGACCTGGCCGAGTTTGATGGTCAAGTGGCTTAAGAATAGGGGAAGGTATGCTACAGTTTATGTTAACCTAGCCATGTCTTTATATTGATTTGGGTTAGCCTCTTCTTTGCAAGTTCTCTTTCCCTTCATGCTTCATAAATTTCTACATTTATATTTCATATATGTAAGTTTCAGCAATGGGTGTGAAGTGTATGTCACGGGGCCTGAACCAATGTATATATATTTTATCTGCTATAAAAGCTAAGCTGTGTTTTTTCTTTTATAATTCAGAATAAACGTTTTGTTTACTAGGGAAGATGAAAGATGATTTGTTAATACTTTAGGCTGCTTATTGAGCTTGGATCATCTTGTTTTTTTCTTATATGATCAAAAGTCGACGGATAAAGAGAGATATGGGCTAAAAGAGAATAAATCATGAATATTGGCCGACTTGCAGGATCGATGTATGTGTAACTATGTATTATTTTTTTACAGAATATCGATATATGAAATTCGGGTTTTTTTTTGAATACCCAAATCAATTTTGTGTTTTTGACTCTCTGTATAGATTCATGATTTTTATGTGGTGTGCATGTTCGTCATGTTTTGAATCTTTATTATATAGAATTCCGATAAAGAAACTGTTTTTTTAGTACGTTCACAACATTGCAATGTTTTACCTTTCAAAGTTCAAACCGCTACCTGTAGACATCACTTCCCAATTCAAAATGGAAACGTTTTTAAATATCAGTCACGAAATTAGCTTCTAATAAGTAAGTAGTAAAGAACGGCCCAGTTTAGACAAGGGCAAAGGCATATGATCAGCTTGTGGTATTTATATATGGTTATTGGTTCAATTGTAACACAACACAGGTGCATTGTTCTTAATGTTAATGGTTTATGATTGTAATTCATGAACTTACAGCAGTTGCACACAACCAGGTCGATATAGTAAGATATATAGGGTTGTTTGGATTATTGTGAATAGACAAACAAGCTCTGTCCATTTTGCAACAATTATTTTTAGAGTTTATGGTTCATCTTTACAATTGTTGTATTAGGATGGCTGTTATATTTTTGTTGGAGTATAATAGTTTGAATATGAAATTTTATGATATTCGGGTTTTTATTAGACGAACTTCACACCAAGGCCTCCCTGAGCTTAGCTTACAAATTTATTGTTTTTGAACTCATAATTATTTTGTTATATCATATAACTTTCTATGTCATAACAATAAAAAGATCAAAGTTATGGCATAATGTAGTGTTTCTGTTATCTCCTCTGAGTCCTGTTTTTAGGATTTTATTATCTCGAACTTTCAACTTATATAACTGATGTATGTATATGTTTTTGATAAAATTATGGGTATTTACAAAGCAAGTTTTCCTGTGAGTTTTATGATCCTTAAAGTGGATACTGTAATTAGGATAACATGATCTGAATGCTCTTAATCATGCAAACTGTTTATCGGTTAGAACTTCCTCATGGTTAAATGATGTACGTGATCAAGTTGAGCAATGTAGAGTTTTAAGTATGTGTGCGTAAACTGATCCCACAATAGGTCATTTCTATGTACATGTATAAACAGGCCGGTTTGACCCACATTTCATGGCAAAATTTGAACTTTATAGTTACTGTAAACAACGAATGCTATAATACAATATTATAGCACTTTATTAACTTCTAACAAGATGATTTTAGAGATTGTATGAAAAGAACTACTACAT
Source organism: Erigeron breviscapus (assembly GCA_034093135.1). Lineage (NCBI taxonomy): Eukaryota > Viridiplantae > Streptophyta > Magnoliopsida > Asterales > Asteraceae > Erigeron > Erigeron breviscapus. Next base: position 154,134,795 of record CM067167.1, on the reverse strand, counting down.
ATGAGAGCTGATCTTTTGGTATAACGAACCATATGCAGAGCCAGATTCTAACATCGTTGGAGCGAACAAGGTTGGTTATTGTTATTGGAAGTTGGATCATACTACATCAAAAATCCAAAGCTGTGGCAGTGTCTATGGCGCAAGAACTATTAACTCTATGCTTTTTAGGATGGTCAGTTCTATTTCTTTATTTCTTGTGTATGTTTCGTTATTCATCACACCCATCTATCCATTCATTTAGGATTAGACGAGGTGACACAGACTGGATGGGTAGTGTGTCAAATGGGTTTGGATCAAAACATGTAAAGTCTAATCAGTTTTGTTTGTAATTTTCAATAATCAGTTTATCGGGTATGTGTAGAAATTATATTATCATACTCTATTTTTGTTAAAGCTAATTAAAAAGGTATTTTCAACCATAAAAACGTATATTTGCATCCTCTTTTTGTTAAAACCCTTAAATGTTTGAATTCTATAATATGTACATGTTATAACTCTGTTTTTTGAGGAGAAGCAGCCCAAAGGGATTCTTTTACATATTGACACCAATGATTTTCTTCAAATGTTTGTTGGCTTTAAAGTGATTATGAAGTTTGATTCCTAATGTTCTGATAACCAGAAGCCAAAAGTGTTGATCCAAACACTAATACTTGACTTTTCTGTTTCCTAGCTCTGCAGCGGAGTTGATGAGAATGCAATCGGAACATCAGCTGAACTTATTTTTGCTCCAATTGATGCTTCTTTCACTGATGATGCGCCACTCCTAACCTGAAGAAAAAGTTTAGGTCCTTTCTCAGCCGCTCGAACTGCAGCCCAAAGTCAGGATATCAGAAGGCTCATCGTTGCAGACAGAAAGATATAGGCTTCCTTCTATTTTTTATACTTCACTCACTCATAGCCAAAAATCGATAAGTGGTTCAAGAGCTTAAAAGACCAGTCTAGATGTAAGGGCTGACCGGCTGATGAAAATTGTGATTTAAATGCAGCTGTTTTTATTCAATGTTTACGAGCTCATGCCAGATATAAAATAAGGTAATCGATAGCTAGTTTTAGATAGATATACATGTGGGATTAAATTTTGATAGCTTTAGTTTTGACTTTGATTTACTCTGTCATTTTTTCTTGCTACCCAGAACTTTGGTACACAAACATGGCTTCACGGAAACAACCAACAACAATGACAAACCTCCCTGATGATCTTTTATGCAACAACATTTTCATTCGTTTATCTGCAAAACACCTTGGTCAAATGAGGTCGTTCTCTAAACGATTGAATGCTTCTTTATCTCATCCTGAGTTCCAATAATTTTTGTAATTTTTTCTTTGTGATAAGGTTTAATACTTTTAGTTTTTTTTTTGTACATTGTTCTACGGTTGTAATTATCGTATATAATTACCATTAATATGATACTCACGTATGGATTACTAAAATCGTGAGGTAGGAAGGGTGGTTTTAATTATTTTTTTTCGAACATTCAGTCGGCATACGACATCGGGGAAACCTCACCGTATAATGGTGAAGCCTTGCATGTACCCTAGACAACGAGATGTTGACCATGAGCCGTTACAAGTATTCAGAGGGAAAAACCCCAAGGTTTTGCCATCCCTAAGGATCGAACTCAAGACCTTGGGTAAAACCGGGAGTGCCTCTGACCAGTTGGACTGACCTTCATTGGCTTATGTTTGATTTACTTTACTTTTGTTAAGCTTTTTTATAGTAACCATATCATATGATGTATACGCGTAGGAACTGAAGTGCAAAAAGTATTTATGGATATATAACTACCTATGGCATTACAAATGGTGAAGCTATTGGGGAAAACTTTGACAGAACTTTTTGCAAAACCTAAAGACATTACTTTCTCAATTTATTCTAAAACTAATAGTGAGTGAAAAAAGTTAGTCCAGGAGTTCCTATAAAGTATACGGGTCAAGAAAGCTTTGTAGTATTGATGCAAATACTCCATTTCTTAATGAAAATCGAAGACTATTCAAGGTTATATGTTTATCCAGTAATTCAGGTCCATATCAAGTAATGAAGATAGATCTAATGAGGATCACCTTTGATTCTTAACAATCTCTTATCTGAAAGTGCTTTAAATTTTAACACTTTAGTTTTGTTAATATTTTATCGTTGAATCTGTATGAATATGTATTTTTATTGTGTGTATAACTATTCATTTGAATTATAACATTATTTTTATTGCATGTCATTTACGATAAATTACGTAGAAAATAAAATAGACCGGTGCAACGCACGGGTTTCACCTAGTTATATTAAGACCATCTTTTTGATTTAATTATGACATATTATACTTTTTAAAATTCAAATATCTTTCTCTTTTTTATATATCATCAATATAGATTTTAATTAAATTCTACATTGTTATTATGTAAGATTTTAATCACCTTATTTTTTCGTTATAATAGGCTGAAAATTATGGTGTCTTTTCGGATAAAAGTTTTACCTTTTTGTTTTTATCAGCCGTATGTGTTTCAACGTTTGTCCACAATTACACAACTTTTGTTTATGTTTAGTTTTGTTTTTTACATAATAACTTATCACAACTTTTCAATTTATTTAACGTTGTTATTATACATTTTAATATGACAACGTATTTTAAAGCTACACGGGTAACATTCGGTTCATTTGCAAAGCGTTTATAAGTTAACCCGGGTTGAACCCGGGTTTAGCTAGTATAATATATATATAAATAGATAGTCTCTTGAGATATTAGCGCGTTTGGTTCACATAATGTTTTGGGAAGGAATGAAATCTGTTAAAGGAATTGGAATTTGAAGGAATGGAATTTGACGGAATGTTTTTGATTTTTTGAAGATTCAAGTGAGGGACGGAATGAAATTCCTTCCCCCATCCCCAAGGAATGGAGATTCCATCAAATGAGGGAATGTTTACATTCCAACGGAATGTGATTCCTTCATCTTTAACCAACCAAACACGCTAAGGAATGGAATTCAATTCCAATTCCATCAGATTCCATCAAATTCTGTGAACCAAACGCGACCTAAATTCGTCCACCCTAATTTTATTTTGTTCCATCTTTTTCTTTTAATTTAATTTAATCCAACATTAAAAAAAATTTTGGAGCAGACGACCAACTCAAGTGGTTGAGCACCTGCCTTACAAGCAGTAGGTCTTGGGTTCAAGACTTGAGAAGTACATAGGAAGTCTGAGGAGGCAGGGTTTACCCCTATTAATCGTCGTGCCTTCGGGCGGATTAGTAAGGGGTTTTCCCCCATCAGGGTATTTGAAATAGGCATTTCCTTCGAAGGACACAAGCTCCAGAGCAACCCCCTTATGTCTGATAAAACACAAAACATAATCCTATCTTGAAAAGAATAACCCTCAACAACTTCTCACAATTGAAAAGAAAAAAAAACCCTCAATCAACAATTGATTATGGCAGAACATTCACACACCTATTATTGTTTCTCCCATTCAATTTTGAATACAATTGATTATGTATACAATAAACTCTCATCCATCAAAAAACCCTAATTCGATGGTTGTTGATGGAGGTATATTTTTTCTGTCGCTCCGACCATCCATTCCCCCGCCCCATCCTTTATCTATTCGCTGTTATGGCGATCACAACCAACCACGCAACCGAACGCCGAACGGAAAAGAATGATACCGGAATGAAATCCAAGATGATTGCCGGATAAGAGGTAGTTAATCTTAAATTTTTGTTTTTCGATCATTTTAGGTTACTGATTCAGATGGGTGTTTGTGATTAATATATATTCGATCATTGGTTTTTAGTTTTAAAACTATGAATGTTGGTGGCAACAAGCACTTCGATAGATGATTCCTCCAGAAGCACTAGCAACATGTAATCATCATATGGTATCCTGCTTATTTTTGGTAAGTATATTATTATAAAAATACTCTAGACATGTCTTTCAATATAGAGATATAAATCTATACATCCATGTATCTCATCAAATTAATTGTTTAAAGTTTAAAACTTTTATATGTGGTTCAAAATGGACTTGTGTTATATCTATTAATTTTTGCTTTAGTTTTTCTGGAATTTCTTTCATTTTTTTGTGTGGTTATATAGGCTTCAACAAAATGGTTATATAGCTTTTTTTTTACACTTGAGACAGTGTATATGACTTTTATCTTATATCATTGTTTCAAATCAGTGTGAATTGTGTAATGAAGCTAGGACAGACCAGCAGACATGACAACATCAAATTCTGCTTGATTTGGTAAGAAAGCAGAGACATGTTAGTTTCTTCACATTATCAAAGTAAAACACCCGCCTAATGCATTGCTATTTTAACCTGATTGAGTTTCATGTCCCACTGATGTTTTGGTTGTGTGAGGATTGGATGAAAATGTTGACGAGAAAATGCTTCGGTACAAGTTTTCTAAGCATACTCCATTCAAGTTACAAAAATTTTGTTGCTTCGGTGGTTGTAAATTCAAGATTAATTTACATGTTTATATATGATCAGGGACAACTTTTTTTCCTATAACCAACTACTCCATCAGCAAAAGTGTGGGATTTACTTTTTTATATATGAACTTTTACTTTTTTTATTATATATTTTCTAATTTATTTATAGCAACTTATTTACCTTTTTATGTGTTTGGTCTAATTGTTCTCTATTAATTGATATTAATTGATACTCTTATTATATATATGTAGATATTGGTGCTTAATACTATATATATATATATATATATATATATATATATATATATATATATATATATTTCTATATATATATATATATATATATATATATATATATATATATATATATATATATATATATATATATATATATATATATATATATATATATATATATATATATATATATATATATATATATATATATATATATATATATATATATATATATATATATATATATATATATATATATATATATATATATATATATATATATATATATATATATATATATATATATATATATATATATATATATATATATATATATATATATATATATATATATATATATATATATATATATATAATTTTATTTCTTATATATATAAATATATGTTTTTTACGGTTATATATATATATATATATATATATATAATTGTTCTTTATATTATATATATATATATTTTTATATATATATGTAGATATGGTGCTTGATACTGATCGGTTGCTGGACATGGCTCTCAAGGAGATTGAAAATATATCAAAAAGCAATGGAACGTCACACAAAAACTTTGAACACATGCCTTTGCCCACTGATAATGAGTTGTTTGCTGGTTTCACGAACCGACTTATCCAAGACGAATTGTCTTATCGTAGGTCTGTGATGACGGCTGAGCATGATCGACTTTGTAAGTCTTTAACGTCTGTGATGTATTCTACAATCTAATCTGAATATACGTATTAAAACGAAAGTTGTGATGTATTCTACAATTTAATCTGAATATATACGTATTTAAACGAAAGTTAAAAGCTATGTATTTTGAAACCACCCGTCCATCCGACGGGCCTGAAGACTAGTATAGTATAGATATAGATATAGATAGTATAGATGATGAGTCAAACATCATCATAAAGACGGGTCAAATTATCAAACCAAGATAGATAGATACATAAGTAAACATAAACTGCGTCACACCGGAATTTTACTCTCGTGTAACCGCCTCATTGAGTCATTTCCCACCTATAAATCCCAAACACATATGAATCGTTTGGCGCTTCTCTCATTTCCCCCAAATTCTTTCACACCTAAATTCCTAGGGTTTCATTTAATCTCTCTCTCTCTCTTTCTACTAATCAATCGTACTATTCATTCGTAAAACTTTCACTTACCGATCGACGGCGATTCAGTCACCGGAGCTGTAGCTGCGGCATCGTGTGATTTGAATCCGAAAATGAGCAAGCTAGTCGGATTATCAGGCATTAAAAGCCTCGATCAGTTCAAGTCCTCGTTAGAATCGTCTAGTTCCGGAGCTCCGAAAGCGTTCCAGATCTCTTCACGGCAACCTTCCTACACGAACTCCTCCGGAAGCTACGCGAATTTGAAGCTCGCTGCAGGTATTTCAATGGCGACTCTTAACTCATTGATTTTAACGATTTCTGGTTATGTATTACTTTCTGATATGTAACTCGTGTTGTCTTTTTTAGGAAATTGGCGAAAGAGCAAGCTTCCGTGAAGACCGATCTCGACCTAGCTGTATGTTAAACATCTCTTCTCTCTCTCTCTCTCTCTCTATATATATATATATATATATATATATATATATATATATATAATATATATATATAATATATATGTATATCTGTGTGTGTATCGTATATGTATAAGCGTTAGTTACAACATATTTGGATGCATCGATGTGTATATTTGTGGTTTGACTGTTGTAGACTTCTAGGTACTCTATTGTTGATGAGTTTTACTAATAGTATCATGTTATTGTTTTTTTTTCTTCTGAGAAAGATATTATGTTATTTTGTAAATAGTTTCTGAAACGCTGTAGAAGCAAATAGAGGCAGTTTTATCTGATAACTGCATCAATTTACTGTGTATTTGTAGTTACATTACTTGCATATCCCTCTCTCTGTCCCATAGTTAGAGTCCAGGTGGATTGAGGATCATTATTCTTTTAGATATGTTCAAGGCGATGGTAGAATACTAAAGTGTAAATAGTGTGATCAAGTATATCGTATATGTGTGTGTATGTGTATGTGATGGTGTGAGTTTGTGTATATATGTTAGTTACATTGTTGATGCCAGAATAAAATGCTTTAAAGGCAGAGTAGCGGTGTTACCATGCACAATCTGTTAGTAAATATACAGGCTCTTTTTTTTGAAGTTCTAGGACTATGTGTGTGCTATATTGTGCCTGTATTGGTGTATTGAGTGCGAAACCTACTCTGATTAAATACTGCAATGGAAGCAGAACTCTAAAATAAGGAAATTATCGGAGCATATTAGTGCATTGGAAGAAAAGTTGCAGAATGCTTATAATGAAAATGCAAAGCTGAAAGTGAAGCATAGGGAAGATGAGAAACTTTGGAGTGGGCTAGAGTCAAAGTTCTCCACAAAGACCTTATGTGATCAACTTACTGAAACTTTACAAACTTTAGCTGATCAGGTTCAGGATGGTATGAGGTTTACCATTAATACTAGATACCTGCACTATGAAATAATTATGGATGTAATTATCATGGTTCTGCTTATACAGCTGAGAGAGACAAAGCCATCTTCGCAAATAAGTTGTCTGAAACTTCAGCAGCTCTTGAAAATCTGAATGATCAGATGAAGTCTCTGTCGCTAAGGCTGTAATCCTCAGAAGATCTCCTTAAAAATCGTAAGTTAAATCTCCCTGTATAATGTCCACTGTATTGGGAATCCTACAACGTCTTCATTTTCAGATTTATGTTAAATTTTTTAAATGTGTTGAATTTGGCTTGCAGGCGACAAAGAATTGACGGAACTTTGCATTAACAAGGAAAATGTAGCGAAACAACTTAGAGAAGAACAAAGCAAAGTCTTCGGTCTTGTCAACGAAAAAAGGTATTCATAAGATAACATATTATAATGTTTATTATTACTGTAACTGTTTTAAAAACATAACAAAAACTTAAAAGTGTTTCAATATCAATCTGTCAAATATCTTGCAGATAACCTATGCAAGAACTTTCAAGAGACTGTAACATCTCATGAATCAACCTTAGCGTGTTTGAACTCTAAATTGAGTGAGTTGCAGCTTGAGCTAATCTCAAAGGAAGATAGGCTAAATAAGATGCATGACTTATGTGAAATAAAGGAGAAGGAGAATATTGATCTCATGGCCAACAATAAGAATTTTACCGAGCATTTAAACAAAGCAATGCAGGAGAACCAGAGCTTAGAAAATTTTGTGAACATGCTGACCGTTAAGCTGACAGATTTGGATAGCCAGAGTGCAGCCTTTTGGCAGGGATGGCAATGGATCGGATGTCGTCGTATCCATATCCATATCCATTTATCTTTTTAGCATCCACATCCATATCCATTTAAAAAAATTCATCCATCCATAGCCATATCCAATGGATGAGATGGATAAATGGATATCCAATGGATGTCCGTTAAAAATTTTTCGTAACAAAACAACAGCTTGAAATGTGTAGTAAATATCGTTGACATCAATAAATATGTTGTTTTTAACTTTATACAATCAAAATTCATGATTTTTTCTATATTATACAATCAAAAGTCACTAGTTTCTTAGATTGTACAACCAAAAGACATAATGTGTTCCACACTTTTTGCAATATAGTAGTCTAAAATATTGAATATGATGACAAAAGTACTTCGATAATACTATTAGCTTAATTTCGTTTGCACACTTTTTGGTTGCAACATCAAAGTTCAGGAATACACTATCTCAAAAATTACAAGTCATATATACATTTAACAAAAATGTAAAATATGTTAAACACATATACATTTATATATGTAATAATATAAATAAAAATAACAAATTTATTTAATTTCGGGTTAATGGATGATATCCATGGATGATAAAGTTTCATCCATATCCACTCCATTAAACATCCATATCCTCCACATCCAATATTCATCCAATTAACATCATCCATATCCACCAATAGTGGATCGGTTGGATAGCCAGAGTGCAGCCTTTTGGCAGAACATTCTTAAAGTCAATGATCGCTTTACTTCTTGCTTTGACTTACTACAAGAAGAAAAAAAGCTTTCAACCCAAAAGGCACAACAGTGTTTTGATTCGCTTCATGGTCAACTTCTAAATATCACTTCAGAAAAAGATGCACTCCAGTTGGTCAATCAAGATTTAAAGAGTAAGGTCAGTGAGCTACAGAATGATCTAAAATTCACAATGTCCCAGCATGCAGAAGAATGTCACCTATCAGAAGAAAAGGTTCAGAGGTTAGAGTCTGAAGCAGAAGCTCTTCTTTCAAAGAAGTCTGAATTGGAGAACCTGATTACCATTTTGGAGGATAGAATCCGTTCTTTATCTGAAGCTTCTAAGATCTCAGAGATACAGATGGTGCACTCTTGTTTGGTTATTAAAATAATTTTCATTCTTCTATGATGTTAGGCTTAATCAATATGTATTGTGAAAATTACAGCAAGACTTTCAGTTAAAGTCGAAGAGACCGAAACTGAGAATAAAGAGAGTATCAGAAATCTTCAAGTAGAGATAGATATGAAAAAAGAGGAAATGGATGCTCTGAGAAGTGAGATTGTGAAGCATGAGCAGCATGTAGGTTCATTGGAAGAACAACTTACTCAGATTCACAGCCTGGAGAAGGAACAGGCTGTATTAGAATTTAAGGAAAGAGAGAAACAGCTGGAAGATCAGAATGCAGAGGTTTTTTTATTTCCTTTTGTTGATTTTAATGCCAGACTTGCTATCTTGCTATATCGTGAAACATGTGACGTTCTTTTGCATTTGAATAATCGCAGGCTTAGAAGTTACTCGCTGACGCTGAAGGTAGTGTCATAGAAGCTAAAGAAGCAATACGATCAGATGTTAATTAGTAAACAGTTGGAATTGTCAAAGCATTTGAAGGAAGTATCTCAAAGGTAAAGTCCATTGTCATGTGTCTGTATCAATGTTTCAGGTGACGAAGCAAGCTGACTGTGATTTGTATTATTAGGCAATTAATGATATCCGAAGGAGGTATGAAGTGGAGAAGCAGGAATGCATTAAACTTGAGAAAGAAAAGGTTAGCCATTTATTATCCTCTGTTTCTTTCTTTTCTTTTTAACTCATGTAGTAAATTTTTTATTTTCTTTTTATTTCTCTCATTTTCTTTTATTATTTTTTTATTATTTTTATTTTATTTCTATGGTTATTTCTTTATTTTTTTTTTTTTTTTTTTTTTTTTTTTTTTTTTTGTTTTTTTTTTTTTTTTTTTTGGTTTTTTTTTTTTTTTTTTTTTTTTTTTTTTTTTTTTTTTTTTTTTTTTTTTTTTTTTTTTTTTATTTTTATTGTTTGTTTTATTTTTTTAATCTGTGTTATTTTTTATTTTTTTTTATATTGTTTTTTTTACGTTGTATTTAGATAACCAAGTTACTCAAGAATCAACATGAAGCTGAGTTAAGGGAGTTAAGGTCTCAACATGAAGAGGTGTGTAGGCATCTCGAAGAATCAGAATATATAAACACTCACACACACTCAAAGAGTTTTCACTAAATTAAACGATTAAATGCATACATGACATTTAAATTGTTTTTTTTACGTTGTATTTAGATAACCAAGTTACTCAAGAATCAACATGAAGCTGAGTTAAGGGAGTTAAGGTCTCAACATGAAGAGGTGTGTAGGCATTGTTAATCAGAATAATAAAACTCACACAATGAAAGAGTTTATAAAAACTAAATTTACGATTACTTTCTGATTACATTAAACTGAAAATACAAAGGGAAATATATAAGCAAATTATAGAGCCACTACTCCTAATAACTCGGTCAAAACAAATGACCATTTCTTAACTTTCAACTGACAAGTAAATAACCAAAGTAAACTAAACATAACTAAGGTTTAATACTAAATATGAAGATGTGTAGGCATCTCGAAGAAGAGCTGAATATCCAGAAGGACAAGGTATTTACAGTTCATCTTTATGGTCTTCAAGGAATATTCACCTTCTTTTCTCGAGTTTTTTTCAAAAATGGGTTAATTTTAAATTCTCTTTGCAAATATGGGTTAGTTTTGATATGTTTTGTAAAAATAGGCTAGTTAGACTTTTTGAGACCCACCAAAACTTCAACATCTGATCTCTTTATTTTCAAATGTTTTATTTATAACCCTATACTTACATTTTAACATTATACGCCTTCATTCTATTTAAAGTTATATTTTGTTCCAACTATAGTTTAGTTTGTATTTTGGGTTGCATTTACCATATTATATTTAATCATTAGACTTATCATATTACGATATATATACTCAGTTAAGTTGCAATACTTTTTAACCATTAATTTGATGAAAATATTAAATTACTTTTAACATACGACATCCACGTAAATGGTTATTTCTTTAATTAGAAATATGTGAATTGAAAAAAATGTAAAAAACATTTATTAAGTTAAATTACTTTTACATAAAAGAATAAGATTTGTTTTTTCATCTACTACACCTCAATATAAACATTTCCTAAGGAATGAAAAGAAAGAAACAAGAAGCGGCAGCAAGCAAAACAAGGAACATGATGTTTCAATGATAATAATGAAGGTGTATCATGTTAAAATGTATGTAAGTATAAGGTTATAAATAAAACATTTGAAAATTAATAGATCAGATTTGGAAGGTCTTAAAAGTCTAACTAGCCTATTTTTACAAAGGAAATCAAAACTCACCCATATTTGCAAAGAGAATTTAAAACTAACCTATTTTTGCAAAAAACTCTCTTTTCTCCCCTAAGAGATGTTATTTTATCACAGGAGGAGAGGCAGAAGGCTTTGTTGCAGTTGCAATTGAAAGTAATGGGTGATCAGCCTCAAGAAGACCAAGAAGTGACCTCAAGAAAGGCATGTATCTCTATATTATGCACAAATAACTTAAGTACATCAATATTATACATACTCTTCTTTATGATATTTTCTCTATTTCTCATGTATGTAGGATATGCCTTACATAAATGCAACACAACCACCAGTAAAAAATTTGTCGAAGAAAACAGAGAAGGTTGGAGCTGTAATTAGCATTCCCAAGCACAGTAAAAAGGTTAAGTACTCATATCTACATCTACATCCACATATACATATACATAGATATATACAATATTATAGTTTGTATCATGTGATTGATTTTGCCCACTATATTAGAAAATGCTATTCACCACACTCTGCATTTAATGAAAACTGTAAAGAATACAGTAAGAAATAGCTAATCTGGTTTATTATGCTGATGTTTTGTTGATGTTTAAGTCATACTATAACTTTTTTTCTTATGGGTCTCGATTAGGTATCTTGTATTCTTGTGGACTTTAAAAGAGGGAGGGGGGTGGCAAACACAATGCTACATATTTAAGACTTGCAGTCTTTAAGTTCTATGATCTGTTTTGGTATTTTACATTTACTTAACTAAATCTCGAAGGTTGAAGTGAGTTACAAATTTATGGGTTTCTATAATGACAGGTAACTCACCATGAATATGAAGTTGAAACATCCCATGGTACAATCACAAAGCGCCGTAAGACAAAAAGTACAATGATGTTTCAGGTATGTATGGGGTTCTTGTTTTTCACATCTGTTTTTAGTGTGAAGTTATATTGAAATTTGGTTTTTACCTTCTGGAAGGATCCAAAAAAGAACAAGAGGCGAACTCCAAAAGTCAATACTCCTAGAGATGCTATTGCGGTAACTACAAATCTCTGTGTTGGAATTGGTACTGTTACTGGTTTGTATGTACTTACATTTTTTGATGCAATTTTGAACAGAGAATGAAGGGAGGGAGTCAACAAAATCCTCATACTATAGGTGATCTTTTCACAGAAGGATCATTGAACCCGTACGCCGATGACCCTTATGCATTTGACTAGAAGTAATATCTGACGTCTCATTCTCTTACATGAAGCTATGTGTTCTTGAACTTGCACAAAATAACCTGAGAGTAGTCCCTTATGCAGTAAGCAGAACGTTCCTTTCAACTAGTCTTGGCTGCCATGGTGAACCTTCCTGCTGTTTAGTGTCTGGTAAGTGCGTTGGTTGTACATAATATTGACAGAGAACAATCCCTATTGTTTTTGGTGATTTTAAGACATACTTGGATTTTATGTTCATGCTATATGGTTGTCAAGTACTGTTAAAGTTTTTCTTTTGCATTGAATCGATGGAAAAATTTGCTTGATTTGAGAGTAAAAGTTAGAGGCTAATTGTCTATATACTTTTGGGAGGCTAATTCATCGACACGTTATTCAGCCAAATTAGTGTCAGCTTATAAAATTGTACAACTTAGTGTTTTATCATACATAATAATTTTTTGTCATGGATCACAGGCTATATACAAATCGATGCACCTATCAAGAATCTTTTTTTTTTTAGAAATGGAAATGACTCCATTTCCACTGTTTGGCGGGCTGATAGAAAACGACACGAAGATATGAAATTTACTGGGAAATAGCCTATTTGTTTTTAAAATGTCACTTTATCTTTTGTGGTAGTATTATTTGTCTGAGTTAATTTCATTGCATACCCCTAGGGTTTGCCAGTTTATCATTTTCACCCCTTCCGTTTTTTCGTATCATTACATACCTATTTGGTGACTTTTTATATCATTATATACCCTCACTTTAACGGACGTTAATGTAGCTCTGTTAGCACCCTCATGTGCATTCCACATGAGGGTGCATTGGTCCTTTTTCTTATAAACACTTTTTTTCCTCTTTGCTTTTTTATCAGATCTACATCCATATTTTTATAAGCAAAATCAATGATGCATAAATATGTACATACATCTATATTCCAATTTTAACTAAAGAATCGATGATCCAGCCATTGTACTTTATCTTTTTGTCATCATAAAACTGTTCAACATAAAACCCAACATCACCACTGTAAAACCCAAATCATATATTTATATGTATGGGTTAAGTGCACGGAAATGTAAGTAACTATGGCCGAAAAGTTATTGTGTGCATGAACTTACAGAACCTCTATTGTATGCATGAACAAAATCAGAAACGTTATAGAATACACGATTGACCTGCTATTCCCTTAGCCGGTAACCCTTGTGAATTCTTAGCTACCTGCTGACGTCAGCATGACGTCAACAATTTTGTCTTATTCTTATTTTGTCATTTTCTGCAGTTTTTTTTTTTTTTTTTTTTTTTTTTTTTTTTTTTTTTTTTTTTTTTTTTTTTTTTTTCCTACTTTCTATCTCTTATTTTAACGCTTTTAACTTATTTGTACCACTTAACTTATTGGTTTTTTAACTTTAGTCTAACTTTTTGTATACAAACTTAATTATAGTTTAGTTTTAAAGTTTTTAATTTTTATCAATTAACTTTGGATTTTAACTTTAATCATCAAATCTTTTTTTTTTTTATTTTAACGCTTTTAACTTATTTGTACCACTTAACTTATTGGTTTTTTAACTTTAGTCTAACTTTTTGTATACAAACTTAATTATAGTTTAGTTTTAAAGTTTTTAATTTTTATCAATTAACTTTGGATTTTAACTTTAATCATCAAATCTTTTTTTTTTCTTTAATTTCTATCTCTTATTTTAAGGTACTGTTGTATGTATAAATGCTTGCATGACGCAGTGTCGATCCCGGGCAACGTCCCCCCGGGGCAACGCCCGGGGTCAAAAAACTAGTTCTAACTACACACATTCATCAGAATTTAGAACCATAAGAATTGAAAAAAAAATCGGATCTCTATATCTTGATGATGATGATGCCAAATAAATGAAAAACAAACACAATCACTGATGAAAAACAATGTCAAACCACCGCACATATTCCTTTTTCTGTATTTCATCATGAAACCCACAAACAAGTAATTCCTTTTACACCCCGCCGCCGGGAGATGTTGTGGGAGATGTTGGTCGTCCACTGTTACTGTCTTTTGCTTTTTCTTCTTCTCTTTGATTTTATTTATTTTATCTATATATGTGGGAGATGAAAAAAAGAAAAAAGTGGAAATTGTAAAAATCTTGATACAATAAATATTTATCATAGTTCCTTACATATAATAGAGGTTTTGTAAGTTCATGCACACAATAACTTTTTGGGCATAGTTTATTACATTTTCATGCACTTAACCGGCCCACATAAAGCCTTTACCCGGTTTCGTGATACAATAGAAATTTAGCAGGGTTCATGCATACAATAGAGGTTTTGTAAGTTCATGCACACAATAACTTTTCGGCCATAGTTAGTTACATTCCCATGCACTTAACCCTATATGTATATAAATCAACATATCAACACAAACCAAATAAATTAAAACAATACAAAATCAAAACATATCATCAATCAATCAATGGAAATAGTAAAAAATTTACAATTTTGAAATAGCCGATAAAAAAAGGAACAAACTAATTAATTGAAAGCTCAGCCGACATTTGAAGACAAAGAGCACCGTCCCACTTTGTTGTGATATGTAATTTTGTGGAATGATTGGATAGTACTTTAACCTTTGAAGGTTTGTTCATTGTTTATGGCATGAGATCCATTCTTCTTCCTTTTCATTTTCCTTTAGAAAAAAGAGAAGAAAATATATACCTTAAATATTGGTTAAGAAATGTATTAATCAAAGAACTTGTATAAAGTAGATAATCCCAAAATCACTTCTGCCACCCATAGTCTGTTGGGTTTACTCGGGTGTTGTTCGTTTGTTTGCATGGAATAAGCTCAATCTTCATGTATCACGTTAGCATGGCTTGGACTATATGAAGACTTAGGCATTTACTATTTTATATATTATGGTTTATTTAATGTTTTAGTATGATAAAGTTGGTAGTTTAGTTTGACCGAATCTTTAGGTGGACGTTAGGATTGTGAACATGGGGAAAAGATGGAGTCATGGGTTTACCAATTCTTTAGGAGAAGTAGTTGTTTTATCCGTTTCTTTTATAGTAGTGGGCAGGTGTCATGTAAGGCTATAAATAGCCACTTTTGTTTATTGAATGAAGTACCAGTAGCTTTTCAGTTTCACAAGTTTTATATATCACTTTGTTCTTTCATTTGATATTACATAAATAGTGAGTTTGAGTGTGAGAATTCAAGCTTTATATAATTATATCCTTCATAGTCGTCGTGATTATCTTCTCTGCCACCCAGTTTTTGTCAGATCTAAACCTAAAGTATGTATATTTGAGTTAAGATTGGTTACAACCATGACATGAGAATTGATGCGTTAATCAGATCTAGACACGAAGTTTGAGATTTAGATATATGGATTTATATGAGATTTATAAATTGAGGTAAGATTTGATGTTGATTTGTTGTTATTATTGTGTTGTTATCTTGAAGGGAAAAAAAAAGAATAAGATGTTTTAGAGCATGATTTGGTGGTCGATCCGGAAAAGAAGATAGAGAGATGAGGAGAGAGTGTTTTAGATGCTAAAAGACTAATATACTCTCATGTGTCCTGCACATGAGGGGACAACAAACGTTCATTAGAGTGAGGGGTATGTAATGATATAAAAAGTCACTATAAGGGTATGTAATGATACGTAAAAACAAGAGAGGTGAAAATGAAAAACTAACAAACCCCAAGGGATGTAATGAAATTAACTATATTTTTCTTTGAGACATGCTATAACCACAAATTTTTTACAAACCAATTTTGACAAACTTATGTGGCAGGTGAGTTGGCAGGTCCACGTCATTCCATTACCCAACTATGGTTTAACAATTTTTCTTTTATCAATTCTTCTACCAGTAATAAACCATAAACTTCATTTTTTTTCTAAACCTTATAATCTTCCTAAATACAAAAAGATAGAAGCTATTGATGAATCATAGATTTTAGGAATTTCTTTTTCTATGTTTTTCATGACGTTTTCTTGCGGTTCTTCACATGAGTAACAACATTTTATTCATCAGTTTAAGATGTTCTAATCGTGGGTTCTTCACATGAGTGGCGGTTCTTCCCATTGCAGATCGTTGGTTTTCTCCCATTATGGTGAAAATTTTATTTTTCTTATCCTAGGAAGATTATTTCTGGTATGCACTTCTGTATTGAAGTTTTATTGATGGATTGAAGAAATGTACACCAAGTGTTTGATGAAATCCCACAATTATTTATTTGGCTGATTTGCCTTGCAATGTACCTTACAAGAAGTTATCATATGGTGATGTGAAGTATACAACTACAGAGAAGAAGTTTTTCAAGGAAATTATCAAGTAGTCATTTGATTATAAAGATGAGTGTTTGTTATAATTGGTTGTACTGAAATTAGTTGATAGTACACTTTAAGATTCATGATCTCATGTATATATAACGATTTTGTGAGAACATACTAGTCATGTTATATGTATATATATAAGCTTCTTATTTGAAAACCAATGATATATATTGAAGTACTTTTGCTTTTACTGATATGTTATGTAGACTTGTGATTCCATTTTGTTATTCAAATTGTTTCTGCATAGTTGCATACAATCTCCTTAAGATATATTTGTGATTCCAACCGAAAGATCTTTCACACTCATTATTTTTTCGGTGTAAACATCTAAGTGATTAAATATACCCACTCAAAAGAATAGACGACATGAAATTAGAATTGGATTGGGTATTACCCATGTGTGAACTAGACAAAAAATGAAGAGGGGAGCAAAAAGTGCACCATAATAGATACATGAAGTTCAGGTCCTAAACCATGGGCCATGGCTTTAAGAAAAACCTTAACGTATAAACATAACTGCTGGTGCTATTCTAATCTTCAACAAATTTGTTGATGACACTAAATATTTACATCCAACTGTCCAAGAAAGCTATAAAATCATGTCAAGATTGTCGCTTCCAAATGCATGTTTTGGGCTGCTGCAAAATCAAATAAAAGCATGTACGCAGGAAACTGCAAAAACAGAAGTTAACCCCGCCTTCAATAACCGAAGGTCTCCATTAATTTTGAAGTATAGTCGACTTGCCGTACCTTGATCTCCATTAGGTCTCCATTACCTAATGCTGCAATACCCAATTACCCATTTGACCCGTTTATAGAAGACCGTTTATACACTCCAAATCCTTTTTTTCCCCATAGGTTGCATAAAAACTAGCAAGCTCTTCAATGGTGTCAAAGGTCATGCCAATCTTTGGCTCTTCAATATTTTCATCATGGTTAAAAGTATTGTTACTTTTAGCTTGGAATGACACATTTTTATGATGTTTACCTTCATTGAAACTTGTTTCACAATTGATTTCGTTTTCCAATCCCTTCTGATGATGTCTACAATGAACAAAGAAATTATAATCAACAAGCATTGATCAAATAAACACAATCTAGCCTATTTACAAAAATACAACATTACTATCTATTAAAGAATAGGGTTAAGTACTTTTTTCATCCCTGTGGTTTCTCGTTTGTGCACTTTTCATCCCTCCGTTAAGTTTTCGGCCAAAATCATCCCTGTGGTTTTCAGTTCGTCCCTGCTTCCGTTAAGTCACCCCACGTGCGTGTCACGTGAGGGGTATTTTCGTCCACCAGACTTTTTGTGTGTCTTATAAATACTCGCCCAACCCTATTTTCCCCCATTTCGTCCCTGTGCTATCCCCAAATCACTGAAGCCCAAAACACACACATATCAAACGCATATTTAAAAACAAAATCAAATGGATAAAGTAGACAAATGGATACGAAGAAAACCAAATTCCATCGACGTCTCATTCATATTTGGTTAGTTATTTCTTAATCTTGTTGATTTAGGGTTTATTTTATACTTAAAATTAAAATAATTAATATTCAAATTGTTTATCTTGTTGGTTTTTTGATTTTTACAGATGACTACGAAGGTATGCTCACCATTCACGTTCATCACGCTGGTCAGTTCATTACAAACCCTAAGAAACAATATATTGATGGAAAAATCGATTCTTTTGACTTTGTTGATCTTTATGAATTTGATATGGATCAACTGAATTATATTATTAGGGAGTTAGGATATGATGAAAATGAAATATCTTTATTGTTTTATCATTTTTTGGTCCCTAACAATGACTTAGATGCTGGACTTAGACCATTAATTTGTGAAAAGGATATTAAGAAGATGAAGAAGTATGTTCCTAAGTTTAAACAAATTGATGTCTATGTGGAACATGGGAAAGGGGTTTCTATTGAAGAAATTGATGCATCCATGACTCTAGTTGGATTTGGTAATGAGAATAGTGAACCAGTTAGGGATAAAAGTGAACCAGTTAAGGAGAAAACAATAGAACAGAGAATTTAGTTAACTTGGGAGATAGTGAAGATGATGGGGAAGACAATGTGGAAGATGATGGGGAAGAAAGTGGGGAAAATGATGGGGAAGACAGTAGGGAACAAGATGGGGAAGAAGACAGTGGAGAAGAAGATAGTGATAACAGAACTGAGGGAGATGATAGTGAGGATTTAGACTTCAATCCTGATAAAGAGAAGGATAATGGGGAAGATGATGAAAATATACAAGTTGAGAAGGAACCAACTGGTAACTATGGGGTTAATGGGGATGATGATGGAAGTATACTACTTGAGAAGGAACCAGGTGGTGATTATGAGGTTAATATGAAAGACTTTCAGTTCAATTTTGAGGCAGAAGGAGTAAAAGGGCAGGATTTCACACCACATGTAGGTGATTTGAATGAACAGGATCATGTTTTGGGTTTAGATTTTGATGAATTTCATAGTGGCCATGAAGAAGACAACTTTGAAGGAAAGAGGAAAAAAGGGTTAAAACATGTTAGGAGAAGCAGTCAACGGCAGTCACAAAGTGCAAACCAAGTTGTAAAAAGCATGTTCTATGTGACTAAAGTGTTTGGGACAAAACAACCAGTGAAAGAAATGGTAAAAACTCTTGCCATTGAAACTAGGAGGGACATAAGATTAGTGAAAGATGATAAGGAAAGGGTTAGGGCAAGATGTTTTGGCATTGTTCCTACACCAAAGCCAAGATACACAAAAGGAAGAGTAACCATGGAGAAGCAGCAACTGGCTTCACCAGAGAAGAAAAAGCAGAACAATGCAGAGGGTTTAAGTGGTATGCATGGCAATGAAGAGGGTGTAAAGAGTAAAGAATCAAAAGGAAAGGGGGTTATTGGGGAATGTGAAAGTGGTGGGGAATCTGTCAAAAAGGTCAAACCTAGAGATAAGCCCACATGTCCGTAGACTTTACATGTTTCTAAGGGAAAAGATGAAGAAAGGTGGATGGTGAAAACATTAAAAGAAGAACATAAATGCTTACAAGTGAGACAGTTGAGGCAGTGCAGCTCAACATTCATCTCCAAACAGATTATTGATACAGTTGATGCAGATCCAAAACTAAAAGGAGCTGCCATTCAGGATATTATAGCAAAAAGGTAATTTCTCAACTGTTTGAGTTTAATTTCTTAACTGTTTAAATTAATTAATTGATTTACTAATTTACTTTGATTAAATTAACTGTTTAAATTAATTAATTGATTTACTAATTTACTTTGTTTATATTAACTGTTTAAATTAATTAATTGATTTACTAATTTACTTTGTTTATATTAACTGTTTAAATTATTGAATTGATTTAGTAATTTACTTTGTTCTGGTTTTAAGTGTATATAGTAATTTAATTGTATTAAAAGGTATGAGCTGGGAATAAAGAGGATGACTGCTACTAGGGCAAAGAGCAAGGCAAAGAATATGCTTGAAGGAGACTACAACCAACAATATGCAACACTGAGAGATTATTGTTTAGAGCTGCATAAAAGAAATCCAAACACAACTGTGAGGATTGACTGTCATGTAGAACCAAATCCAAATTTAGAAACAAGGATTTTTAGAAGGATTTACATATGCTTGGGTCCATTAAAAGAGGGTTTTAAAGCTTGCAGAAGAGACTTGCTAGGTTTTGATGGAGCCTTTATGAAAGGGCCATATCTAGGGCAAGTGCTGACAGCAGTGGGAGTAGATCCTAACAATGGGATCTATCCATTAGCTTATGCTATAGTTGAAGCATAAACATTTGATAGTTGGAGTTAGGAACAATCTGGGAACAATCTGATGTTGGGAAATTAGAAGGGAAAGAAAAGAGGGAAAATAGGAGGGAGAAATTAGGAGGGAAAGAAAAGAGGGAAAAAGAGCGAAAAAGAAGGAAAATAGGAGGGAGAAATTAGGAGGGAAAGAAAAGAGGGAAAATAGGAGGGAGAAATTAGGAGGGAAAGAAAAGAGGGAAAATAGGAGGGAGAAATTAGGAGGGAAAGAAAAGAGGGAAAAAGAGGAAAGTATTATGAGAAAAAGGAGGGTTTTTTTTTTATTATATACTGAGTTTTTTTTTTTTTTTTTTTTTTTTTTTTTTTTTTTTTTTTTTTTTTTTTTTTAATTATATACTGAGTTATTTACGTCTGGTGGACGAAAATACCCCTCACGTGACACGTGTTTGATCAAATAATCGCACTATGACTCAACCGGAGGTGTGAGTATGGTTGGTGGTTTTTATCGGCGATTCCCTTACGGTCAGAGGGTCGAAGACCGCTTTACGCCTTGTTGTTGGTGATCTAAGTCGATTCGCTCGACTTAGGGTTTAAGGGGTTGTTTAGGGTTTATTCAGAGGTCGAATAAACTATGAATGATTGTAGGGTTTTAGTATATTGTGTATGGTGTGTATGATGATCGTGCCATATGGCTTCCTCCTCTATTTATAGAGGGTAGAAAACTTGGGGAGGAGGGTAAGAGAATTAGGGTAAATCTCTTCCTCCTTTGTGAATATCTTGTTTCCTTTTTGAGGAGATTTATGTTGATCTTTTGATGAGTCGTGTCCGAGGTATTCGGACTTCAATACACATTGTTTAATCGGATAATCATGAAAAAGATCTATGTCCGATCTATTTGGCATATCTTCTCTCGGAGCTGGGTATTTGCTACCTTAGGCTCCGGATTGACCATATTGAGCGGAGGTCGAGCTCCGCTCTGGGTAAGTGATTTTACCTGCACGGAGGTGCTTCTGCTTCGAATACGGAGCTAAAGCTTCGTATGGGGTATATCATCAAGCCCCCCAGTCTGATGGGAGGTTATATCTGTAGAAGATCGCATTAGACTTCAAAAATTATGAAAAATGAAAGCGTACCTTCATAATCTGGGCTTCGAGAGCTGTGGTGAAGATGCTTCGTGCTTTTTCCGGAACTCCTAGTTGGGGTAAAATCGTAAGTTCGTCATACCGCGTTTTTATCCAAACTAAGAGATCAATGCGCGCTTATCCCGGGGAAAACCAATCGACGGTGTAAGTGGGTTATGCGCCGTTTATTCAAACCATCTTTTTTGTCCCCTATTTATTCTTTGACGGCTCCGAAGATTTTCTCAATCTCAACTGTTCCCTCTTCCTTTTACTCTCCCTTTTTATCAATCATTGCTTTTCTCGATCGATTTTCATCGTCATTATGGATCGCAATCATTTTCGTCTCATTAGTACTACTTATTCAGAGATGACAGAGGATGATGTCGCCTGGTTTCGCCAGTGTTTCTGCCGCCCTAATGATCGTGAGATTAGGGTTCCGGGTCGGGCAGAATCCATCCTTGATGCGCCACCTGGCTTCGTAGGTATGTATACCGCCCCTTTTTCTGGTGGTAATATTAGATTTCCTCTATCCCCTTGGTTATTAGGGTTACTTGATTATCATGAACTGCATGTATCCATGGTTTGTAACACCCCGACTAAGGCGGAAACACGAGATGCCACAGAACGACATGGTACAAAAGATTTAGACATAAAACATGATCATTAAGTATTAAACACCATCCAAATTTAAAAGATTACAAAGTTAAAGTTGACGTTTAGAAACCATTACATAAACCCAATCCAAGACCAAAGGATAAACGTTTGCATTACAATCGACGAGCATACAACAATCAAGCATCCATAAGGGTCCGACATACTAGGTGCTTACTGCTCTAAACCTGAAAAGCATGAAGAAAAAGTGTCAACTACGAGAGTTGAGTGAGTTCATAGGTTTATACTAACAATACATACAAGTTTCATCAAAACATTTTAGAACAAGTCATAATGTTTCCAAGGATTTCATCATAGAATCCATACCCAAACCGCATGTTCAAACAATTTCCAACTATCAACAATATTAATATCATTTGGCCAATATATAATTATTTTTTTTATATATATATATATTTCGATGAGTTGTTCTTGAGCCACTACTAAGACCGCTCTACCGTCCAAAATAATCATCAAAGTGTGTCCAATAGCATTAATGCCAAACACATGCTGTCAATCATGTGCAATTAAATAAAAAGAAGGGGTCGTGCCATGGAGACGACCGCATAATATAAAGTAGATTAGAGCACCCCTAGGCCGGCCGGCGATGAGGGCAGCCACAGAGGTAGCCAATCATCCCGCCGCCATCTTAGTGGGTGAGGGGGACGTAAATCCTAGTTGCGCAACCCTCTAACTACAGGCCTCCCCTTTCGGAGTTAATAGTAGTGTGACCGGGACCAAGGTTGACAGAACTCAAGCTCATCATATTTCATATAACACATTGAACATGCAACAACATTCCCATATAATCATCATTCGATCAATATAGCATTTTCATAATAGAAAGCGATTTTTATTTATCATGCTTTTCACCCCGATAGTAAAACACATAAAAGAGTTTGAAAGGGGGCTATGACTCACTTGATAGGAGAGTGATAAGGGTTGATCAAATGCGAGTCCTTCGCTTAGATTTGTTGCGCCTCAAGCAAGCCTAAACCATAATATATATATATATATATTTCGATGAGTTGTTCTTGAGCCACTACTAAGACCGCTCTACCGTCCAAAATAATCATCAAAGTGTGTCCAATAGCATTAATGCCAAACACATGCTGTCAATCATGTGCAATTAAATAAAAAGAAGGGGTCGTGCCATGGAGACGACCGCATAATATAAAGTAGATTAGAGCACCCCTAGGCCGGCCGGCGATGAGGGCAGCCACAGAGGTAGCCAATCATCCCGCCGCCATCTTAGTGGGTGAGGGGGACGTAAATCCTAGTTGCGCAACCCTCTAACTACAGGCCTCCCCTTTCGGAGTTAATAGTAGTGTGACCGGGACCAAGGTTGACAGAACTCAAGCTCATCATATTTCATATAACACATTGAACATGCAACAACATTCCCATATAATCATCATTCGATCAATATAGCATTTTCATAATAGAAAGCGATTTTTATTTATCATGCTTTTCACCCCGATAGTAAAACACATAAAAGAGTTTGAAAGGGGGCTATGACTCACTTGATAGGAGAGTGATAAGGGTTGATCAAATGCGAGTCCTTCGCTTAGATTTGTTGCGCCTCAAGCAAGCCTAAACCATAATATATATATTCACGACGTAAGTTCGTGTGACATGAACTAGTGAGCTAGATCATGAGATGTATCCTATAGATATATATATATATATATGAGTCATTCGCCTAGTATATTTTTGCGCCTCAAGAAGCCTAAACCATAATATATATATATTCACGACGTAAGTTCGTGTGACATGAACTAGTGAGCTAGATCATGAGATGTATCTAGTAGACTTGCCCTTCTCTGATTGTTGCTTAATTATGGAATTCAAGTGCATTATATTTCTCGCATTATTTGGTTTAAAAATATTTGGTGGAGAAGATCATTTTCTCATTATAAGTATTTACACGTTTGTTGGAAATTCGGTAACTTGACTTTGATTGTCATGGTTTCCATTATATGTTTTGCTCAATCATATTGTTTGACATTAGTAATCTTATAATATTAATATTTATGTATATTTTCTGATTTGTAATTATTTATTTAATTTAATAATATTTAATTACTTATTTATTCACTTTATTGATTTATATGCCTTTTAATTACCATTTAAATTCAATAAATCATGGAAATTCTTAGAAATCATCACACAACATTTTAGCCAAAAATCCCAGGCCCTTTTAGGCAAAATTTATCAATAATAATTCATATCAATTCAACCTCTCTTGTGTCTTGCTTATTTTGAGGACTTTATGCTTAAAAATCGTTTACCGAAATAGTGATTTTTGCCTCATTTCTTAAGCAATTTAAGTGCTTCAAATTGGATTTTCATTCTTGTTTCATTATTTCCAGAAGGTTCTTCATATTTTGGTGTTCCAAGTCGTGCTAGTGGTGGTGGTGTGATATGTGCAATTTAGTGCTTTCGGTTAATGATTATTTGACCCTAAAAGGTGCTTTTTGAGCTTATTATTGCCATGCATCAAGTGACTTGAGTTTTATTCCTTTGAAACAACTTATTTCCAGTAGGTTTATCATATTTTCTTGGTCATATGATTATGGTGCATGTGTGTGCTCAAAATGTATTTTTGCATGTTTTCGGTTTATGATTTCTAGCTTATTTTAACATGTTTTGATCCAAGCTTTATATCCTTGATATTTTATCAAATTTTCCAGAATATTATCATCAAGATTAATATATTTTTCACTTATGATAAGTCCATATTCATCTCATAATCCAACAAAATATTCAACCTTCTTAAATCTAGCATGCATGTAATCATCTCATTTTTTTAACAACAAATCTTTATCCATCTTTTATCCATCAACATAAAAACATATTTTTATGAAAAATCTCAGAAATATATTCATCAAAATGTATAAAAATATGATCATCTTTCAAAGGAAAAATCACTTTAAAAGCTATTTAATCTAAATCAACACTTTTGGGTCTTAACCTAGTTGAATCCTTGGATCTTTCTCCATGGATTCGACATGCATGAGCATGGGAAGAAAGATCCTATCAACTTTGCCCTCATCAAGTGTATATTTGAATGAAAACATGAAGAAAACATGAACTTTTGATAAAACCTTTCGATATAAACAAGAACAAGATTAAATCTAGTAAAAAGGATGAAGATTATACCCTCTTGAATTTGGTTTCTTGATGGTGATGATGGCAGAATTTTCGTGACCTTGAGAGACCCAAATAACCCTTATTCTAACCTTAAAACAAGCCTTAAACCTATC
The DNA here is from genome assembly GCA_034093135.1 of Erigeron breviscapus. Taxonomy (NCBI): domain Eukaryota; kingdom Viridiplantae; phylum Streptophyta; class Magnoliopsida; order Asterales; family Asteraceae; genus Erigeron; species Erigeron breviscapus. The sequence goes on along the minus strand of CM067167.1, from coordinate 154,109,141 downwards.
TTAAATTAACCCTTTATTAAACCCTTGCAAATCCTTATTATTATTATTGTTTATATTAGATTGTTCTTGCTTTTCTTCCCCCTTTTTGAGCCGTAGCAAAGAAGAAGAAAAAGGGAAGAATGGAAGAGTTTTGAGAGAGAATGATTAGTGTGTGTAAAAAGAATGTGTAGTATGTGTTTAAGTGGTGAGTTCCAAGACTAATATTGCATGCAAAATTTGAAAAGAAATAGTGTGTGAGTGTATAGGGGGCCCGGCCTCATGGGGAATTTGGAGGGGTTTTATCTCTTCTTTTTTTTTTGAAAGTTGTGTATATAATGTGTATATATATGTTAGATGTAAGTATATATATATATATATATATATTGTATCATTTTGTTATTAGATGAAGTTTTAAATGCATTAATTTATATATATATATATATATATATATATATATATATATATATATATATATATATATATATATATATATATATATATATATATATATATATATATATATATATATATATATATATATATATATATATATATATATATATATATATATATATATATATATATATATATATATATATATATATATATATATATATATATATATATATATATATATATATATATATATATATATATATATATATATATATATATATATATATATATATATATATATATATATATATATATATATATATATATATATATATATATATATATATATATATATATATATATATATATATATATATATATATATATATATATATATATATATATATATATATATATATATATATATATATATATATATATATATATATATATATATATATATATATATATATATATATATATATATATATATATATATATATATATATATATATATATATATATATATATATATATATATATATATATATATATATATATATATATATATATATATATATATATATATATATATATATATATATATATATATATATATATATATATATATATATATATATATATATATATATATATATATATATATATATATATATATATATATATATATATATATATATATATATATATATATATATATATATATATATATATATATATATATATATATATATATATATATATATATATATATATATATATATATATATATATATATATATATATATATATATATATATATATATATATATATATATATATATATATATATATATATATATATATATATATATATATATATATATATATATATATATATATATATATATATATATATATATATATATATATATATATATATATATATATATATATATATATATATATATATATATATATATATATATATATATATATATAAAAATATATTGATAAACTAATATGTACATAATAGTGAGCTTATATATATATATATAATGTATATATATTATTATATATATATATATGTAACTTAATTATTTGTCGTCTAGTATATATATATGTATGTGTCGTGTATATATATACATATATATATATATTTACATTTGCATTTTTAATTTGTTACATAAGCCTTTATTTATGATCTTGTATTTATATTAGACATATATATATACTTATTAATATTTCAAGCATTTTTATGTACATATAAATTTATAAATATACTTTGAGATAGAAATTCTATTTTCATGTCCAAATATATTTTAACTAACTTGGTGGTTAAATTGTTGGACGTTTATAAGGGTTTTTGATTGATATCTCAACTTGTGAGGTTTACATTATTATTTATATATAACTTGATTAATTAGAAATTATGTTTTTGTTCAATGGCATTTCATTTGATTAAATTAGAACTAAATAATAGCTTTAGATTGCTAATTTAGGGGCATTATCTACTAGCTTCTAGTATAACTATGGCTTGCGGGATCATAGACAACATAACTAGCACATATATAATATTAAAAAGGAGGGTTGTTACATGGGTAATGAGACTCGTATGATTATCCTTGATTCGCCTACGAGGAATGAGATTGATGCAACGGTTACTCTTCCAGCTGCTGGTGGTGATCAAGGTTTGTGATTTCGGCTTTGCTTTTGTATTTATTCATAATGTACTTGTGATGTGCATGTATTCTTCTTCCTTATATAGCCGGAACTTCCAACCCTGGGCGGAGGCCTGGGAAGGAGCCAGTTGATGAAACTGGTGCTACTACAACTGTTGTTGGGACTTCCTCGGTTAGGCCTACCTCAACTGGAGCTACCACAACTGTTGTTGGAGCTTCTTCTGGAACAGGTTTTTCCATAACTTATGAATCTTTGCAGATTGTTTTGACTTACTTTTTCTCCCTTGGGTTGTGTTTAATTGTGATCTTGTGTTTAGGGATCTCCCTTCTTGGTGATTTGCCTGATCCTCAGGTTTGTCGGCAGAGTTTAAATATGATGGTCCCTAGCCATTTGAGGACCATACTGGAGACTATGCCTGTTCAGAGGCTTGCTGAGATCTCTGATCAAGTCCGTTCACTGCTGGCATGATTAGTTTTGCTGCTGCTGCCAGGGTACGCTATCTTGAGGAAAGTTTAGTGAGGCATAGGTCAGAATTGGTTTCCCTTATAGCTGCTCCGTCCTCCTTAGGTAATTCTGCAGCGGTTGAGTCTCTTCGGAGGAAGCTGTCTGAATCACAGGAGGCACTGTCTCAAGCTACTCAGAGTCTGGATGCTACTCATGAGCGCATTGCCTCTCTTGTCTCTGATGGGCCTGCTGCTATGATCAATAGGTTAGAATCGGAACTTAAGGATGCCAGGAATGCTAACCGGCAACTGATTTCTGGTGTTATTCCTCATGTGTTCCGAATGCTGATGGCGAGCCCTGAGTTTGATGAAAGTTTGGATGAGCTTATTGATGCTAACCGGGCTGATGCACGATCTGTGTTTGCTTTGCGTCTGGAGCGTGATGGAGTGATTACTCTGGGAGGAAATAGGGAGAGATTTCTCGGAAGGGAGGGAAGGATAAATGCTGCTGAAGAGGCCCTGAGGAATATTGTTTATCCTTACATTTAGCAGATAGCATCGAATCCTGATGCTTCTATATCCGATTTGTATAGCATTAGGCCTCGTGGGATGTAAACAACATTTCTTTGTACAATTCTTTCTTCTATTCATCTTTGCTTTGCTGCTTTGCTTGATGTTCCTTTGTTTTCACAAAAAATGTGTCATTCCGTTTTTTTTGGGGAGAATGATGGCCCTTGCATTCTCCAAGAGAATGTCTTTGGTCTAATCGCTTATGCACTACAATCATAAGGAGAGAGGTGCTTATGCATTAGACTTCATGGGTTATTACCTCATGATTTGTTTGAAAAGTCTTATGGGCGTCCCCTTAACAATTCAAAGATAAAAAATTTTATGCGCATTTAGAATAATATTACGATCGTTTTTATTTATTTGGGAGCTTGTAAGTACATGGCAGGAGGATTTTACATAAAAGATTTTGTATTTTTCCTAGCTGCTACTTTTGTGCTGCCTTAACTGCTTCGTTAATTTGGCTTATCCCGGGAGGAGATCATGCTCCAACCGGTCTTAATGCCTTCCGAAGTCTTTTGTCTAACGTCCTCTTCATTCTCCGTTTCTCCGGAGCTTTCTGCACTTTCTGCTTCGAAAGATCCTTCTTCTGCAGTGGGCCCCATTCGTCCCCTGGAGCCCTTCTGGATAATTCTCCGGTTGCGTTTATACAATGGCACGGAGGTGTCACCCTTTGTGTCTGTGGTGATTGGGGAGATCATCGTTTGCATTCCTCCGCGAGATTTGTATTGTACGCATCCATATATTGTGGATACTATCATGTCGAACTTCCTCAAACCTTCCCTGCCTAGTAGCATGTCGTAGGGTGAATTTGCTTTTATCACAACTGCCAAGATTTTTGCGGTTCTTCGCCATGGGAATCCCCCAATGGTAATGTCCAACCATATTTCTCCCAATGGGCGAGTTCGCTCACTAGCGAATCCTACCACCTCGCCTTGTAGTGGCAGTATAGTTTCTCGCAGTTTCTTTGGCAATCGGAGGAAACTTTTCTCATAGATTATGTCGCGTCCACTTCCTGTATCCACTTGTGTATTTTTTAGGCACACGCTACCTATGTTTACCCTTATCAGTACTGGGTCTGCCGAGCCTTGTCCATCCAGATCACCGAAGTGGTAATGTTTTGGTCCTTCCTTGATCAGGGTACTCGACAGTATCTTTCTTCGGTGCTCGTCTGGCTCCGGTTCATCGAAGCTCGGCCTAGCTCTCTTTGTCAGATGCGACAGCTTATTTTCTCTTGCAGCGTCGTCTATCTGTCTCAATAGCTCCCTGCAATAGTCTGTACTATGGCCATATCCGTTATGGAAACAACAGAATTTGTCAAGATTTTTTGTTCCTCTTCCGGATAACGGTACTGGCCTTACGAACGTCTTTGCTATCTCCTCCGATGACAAGATTTCTGATGGAGTCTTCCGGAGGTTAGCGATTGTTCTTTTGTAACTGTTGATTCTATAAACGGGGGAGAGTTCTTCCACTGGTGCGTCTTCTTCTGTTTCTATCTTTTTCCCATTCTTAATTACCGTTGTCTTCCATTTAATCATGGCCTTTTCTGCTATCTCTTTTCAACACTTTTCCAGTCATGAAACTTGCTGACCAAGTCTGAGTAGCTGGTCGGTTTGCTGAGGCATAGATGTCGTATCAGATCTTTCGAACGGAGCCCATGTATAGCTCCAGATATTCTTCCTTGTTCGGATAGACGCACCAGGTTTTGTGTGATATCTCCGTATCGTTTCAGACAATCTTCTGTTCCTTCATCTTCCTCCTATTTTATCTCGTGTGCCCGATGGTGGGAACCGAACTCTCCTATTAGTTTTGCTTTGAAGCTCTCGACGTCATGTATGCTTTCCTCTGGTAGGCTTTCCAGCCAATCCCTAACCTTTCCATGTAGGAGGTAGAGGATAACATGACAGACTACTGGATCGCTCCATCCTTCGATCTGGGCTACATTGTCGACTTCTTGGAGAAAGGTACTGACTTCAGAGGCGCCGTCATACCAGGGGAGCTCCTGTGTATCTAATAGTTTTACCGGCGGCACATGTTGGCGTAGCTTCTTTGCGAACTGTATACATGACCCTTTGTACTTAGACTCCGATCCCTCCTGATTGGCTCCATCTTTTGTGACTTTAACCATAGAGTCCGCCTGGGGGTACTGTGGTGCCATAAGCACATAAGGGTAATACCATGATCCTTGTATTTGCACCGGGTAACCTCCAGTCAAGGGTAGCATCCCTGCGGGCTGGGCCTGCGGTGCTCCGTTCGGGTAAAAGCACCCTCCGTAGTAGTATGTGACAACCGCCAAAATTTCAGGTTGATTAATTTATATAATAATAATATAATATAATAATAATATAATATAATAATAATATAATATAATAATAATATAATATAATAATAATATAATATAATAATAATATAATATAATAATAATATAATATAATAATAATATAATATAATAATAATATAATATAATAATAATATAATATAATAATAATATAATATAATAATAATATAATATTCATGATTAAATTTATAATATAATAATAATATAATATAATAATAATATAATATAATAATAATATAATATAATAATAATATAATATAATAATAATATAATATAATAATAATATAATATAATAATAATTAAAAATTCTAATAAGAATATAATAATAATATAATATAATAATAATATAATATAATAATAATATAATATAATAATAATATAATATAATAATAATATAATATAATAATAATATAATATAATAATAATATAATATAATAATAATATAATATAATAATAATATAATATAATAATAATATAATATAATAATAATATAATATAATAATAATATAATATAATAATAATATAATATAATAATAATATAATATAATAATAATATAATATAATAATAATATAATATTCATGATTAAATTTATAATATAATAATAATATAATATAATAATAATATAATATAATAATAATATAATATAATTAATATAATATAATAATAATATAATATAATTAATATAATATAATAATAATATAATATAATTAATATAATATAATAATAATATAATATAATTAATATAATATAATAATAATATAATATAATTAATATAATATAATAATAATATAATATAATTAATATAATATAATAATAATATAATATAATTAATATAATATAATAATAATATAATATAATAATAATATAATATAATAATAATATAATATAATAATAATATAATATAATTAATATAATATAATAATAATATAATATAATTAATATAATATAATAATAATATAATATAATTAATATAATATAATAATAATATAATATAATTAATATAATATAATAATAATATAATATAATTAATATAATATAATAATAATATAATATAATTAATATAATATAATAATAATATAATATAATTAATATAATATAATAATAATATAATATAATTAATATAATATAATAATAATATAATATAATTAATATAATATAATAATAATATAATATAATTAATATAATATAATAATAATATAATATAATTAATATAATATAATAATAATATAATATAATAATAATATAATATAATAATAATTAAAAATTCTAATAAGAATATAATAATAATATAATATAATAATAATATAATATAATAATAATATAATATAATAATAATATAATATAATAATAATATAATATAATAATAATATAATATAATAATAATATAATATAATAATAATATAATATAATAATAATATAATATAATAATAATATAATATAATAATAATATAATATAATAATAATATAATATAATAATAATATAATATAATAATAATATAATATAATAATAATATAATATAATAATAATATAATATAATAATAATATAATATAATAATAATATAATATAATAATAATATAATATAATAATAATATAATATAATAATAATATAATATAATAATAATATAATATAATAATAATATAATATAATAATAATATAATATAATAATAATATAATATAATAATAATATAATATAATAATAATATAATATAATAATAATATAATATAATAATAATATAATATAATAATAATATAATATAATAATAATATAATATAATAATAATATAATATAATAATAATATAATATAATAATAATATAATATAATAATAATATAATATAATAATAATATAATATAATAATAATATAATATAATAATAATATAATATAATAATAATATAATATAATAATAATATAATATAATAATAATATAATATAATAATAATATAATATAATAATAATATAATATTCATGATTAAATTTATAATATAATAATAATATAATATAATAATAATATAATATAATAATAATATAATATAATTAATATAATATAATAATAATATAATATAATTAATATAATATAATAATAATATAATATAATAATAATATAATATAATAATAATATAATATAATTAATATAATATAATAATAATATAAAAAAGAATCTATATATATACATACCCCTTATTCATGATTAACTTTATAATATAATAATAATATAATATAATAATATTATATATAAACGTGTTATGTTGAAATTTTCGAAGACGTTTCTTTTTCTAAATCGGAGTGTAATTTTATTAATATAATAATCAAACGAATGAATTCGATCGTCTATAAATAACAGGTGATATTAAACTTTAAAACACACACTACTACATAATAATAATTAATATAATTAATATAATATAATAATAATATAATATAATAATAATATAATATAATAATAATATAATATAATAATAATATAATATAATAATAATATAATATAATAATAATATAATATAATAATAATATAATATAATAATAATATAATATAATAAAATATAATCATGAATCATAATTTACTAAATGCATGGACAAAAATAACACTATATATATACATACCCCTTATTTGTTATACTTATATGTATAATTGCAAAATTTTATATAATATATGATATATTATATAACTCCGCTTTCTTTATTATACCTTTGAGGTAATATACAAACACTGTTTTATTTATTTTACCTTCGGGGTAAAATACAAACTCTTTACTGTTATGATGAACACAAGTACTCAGAAATGTATATATGGTTGATTCTAAGTTGCTATGTTCACTCAAAGTCCTCACCATCATGAACGATTAATTATGGAAACATAAACGTGGGTATATTGAATAGTACTATTGGGGTAGGCACCCCCATTCGTGTTGGTCATACCAACTGGATACGGATGCATATATATTTGGAAAGCTTAGGGTACCCTGAACAAGGTACCTACTTCGGAGGCAAATAAACACACACTTGTCTAGTTTCGGTTCATGAGCTTAGAACTTGATGTATACAGTATCTACTCTTATATTCTATTCGATCCATTGTGTGATCAAATAGTTACTCTAAATCTTGTGGTTCATACTCTATATTTTAATTAAAAACATATGATACTCTTTGCTGATATTGTATCATAACTACTTGACATTGCGGTAAGGCAATGGTCACACTGAACTCTGGCATTTTGTGAAACTATATTTTCTATATGAAAAACTTATGGAACTCACCAACTTTATGTTGACATATTTTAGCATGTATTCTCAGGTAACTAGATGACACACTGTGTATGGGACTACTTTCCGCTGCATACATCATACTGGACTATGGCCTACCCTCAGACTTTAGTAAAGACTCGTCAATTTGCTAAAGACTCTCTATCTACTGTTTAATATTGAATAAATGTTTTGAAAACAATTTGTATTATAAACGATGCAAATCATGTTATGTATAAATGTATTTTTAAAACGACAACGTTTTGTGTCATTCAGTATATCTTGTGTTGTGAATCCATGTACGTCATACCCCGTCTAGGGCGGGTGTGACATATGACGTATTGTTTTTGTTGCCGACCCGCTGTCACCATTCCTATTGAGGTTCCCCGATAAGTCGGGCAGGTTGGATAGGTCAGGTAAGTCGGATAAGTCGGATAGGTAACTACCGGGCTGTTTGTTACTTCGAAGCCGTTATTGTGCTTGTTCTTCCGTTTTCTTTTTTCGCCGGGACCTCCTTGGGCGACCATTGGCTGGTTTCCTTTGTCTTCGCTGAGTCGACTCCTTGGCTTAGAACCCGGGTTTTGTTTTCTTCCGGAGATTCCTACGTCGGAGGTGGGGGAATATCCTGATTCATATACTCACGGATCTGCATGATATCTTTTTCTGATTCAGGGGTTGCGCTCCTTTCGCCGCCTTTCTCTCCATGACAGCCGGCGTTGATTAGTTTTTCTACCACCGCTTTTTGACGTGTTGGCTGGTCCTGCATTCGATTAGAGGAGGGTAAGGGGTCGTTGCTTTCCTGCGTATCGGGAGAGCTGGTGGTTTCAGCGGAAAAGACTTTATCGCTATATTCGTCTTGGCTGCAGGCGATTTTCGACCCGTATTGTCCTGGTAGGTAACCTGAATTCGACATAATGCTTTTCTTTTGATCGTGGCTAGGTTCGAGTTTGAGGACAGAGTGTCCCTTGGATGGCACCAATTTGTTTGATCAAATAATCGCACTATGACTCAACCGGAGGTGTGAGTATGGTTGGTGGTTTTTATCGGCGATTCCCTTACGGTCAGAGGGTCGAAGACCGCTTTACGCCTGTTGTTGTGATCTAAGTCGATTCGTCGACTTAGGGTTTAAGGGTTTTTAGGGTTTACGGAGGTCGAATAGACTATGAATGATTGTAGGGTTTTGTATGTGTATGGTGTGTATGATGATCGTGCCATATGGCTTCCTCCTCTATTTATAGAGGGTAGAAAACTTGGGGAGGAGGGTAAGAGAATTAGGGTAAATCTCTTCCTCCTTTGTGAATATCTTGTTTCCTTTTTGAGGAGATTTATGTTGATCTTTTGATGAGTCGTGTCCGAGGTATTCGGACTTCAATATACATTGTTTAATCGGATAATCATGAAAAAGATCTATGTCCGATCTATTTGGCATATCTTCTCTCGGAGTTGGGTATTTGCTACCTTAGGCTCCGGATTGACCATATTGAGCCGAGCTCGAGCTCCGCTCTAGGTAAGTGATTTTACCTGCACGGAGGTGCTTCTGCTTCTGCTTCGAATACGGAGCTAGAGCTTCGTATGGGGTATATCATCAACACGCACATGGGGTGATGAGCGTCCATTTTGTGATAAAAACCCCTATTGAAAGGCTTCATTTCTATGCCTAAATGAGTTATTATTCTGAAACTATTGGTACTTAATGAATCGTATGATTATGCAGGTTCACGGAAGATGCGAGAGAGGGTAAATGACATCAAGTGACTCAAGAAGGAAGCCTATGAAGTTACAAGACACAAGGAAGTGATTCGAGAGCCAACGAAGACGCACAAGAACGAACAGCAGCCACCAGCGCCGCTGGCCACAAGCCAGCGCCACTGGCTGCCACAGCGCCGCTGAAGCACCAGCGCCGCTGGCCACAAGCCAGCGCCGCTGGCCACAGCCCAACCAGCGCCGCTGGTAAGCCCACCAGCGCCGCTGGTCGGCCCAATTTAGCAACCAACTTAAATCACTATTTAAGTTGAACTAACTCTCAAAACCCTAAGAGAGAGCCGATTCAGCAGCCCTAGCCGCCCAGCATCAACCCTAGGTCGACTTTGCAGATTTCCAGAAGGTTTTGGAGCTTCTAACGCCTTCCGATCTTCATCCTCGGTCTAGATCTAGCTTTTCTATTTATCTTTATTTACTTGAACAATGTCTTTCATCTTTTCAGACTTTGTTATTCCTTTAATAATGCTAGGCTAGTAGGCTGAATACTTGTTTGGATCAATGTGATCATGTAGACGTTTATTGTTTTACTGTGTTTGCTTAGAATTTGTTGGAGTGTGTTTTACTGTTTATCGTAGATCCATGTTTATTAGTAATCCATATTATTATCGGTTCTATATCTGAACATATTAGTTTAATTCTGATGGTTGTCTATGATCATACACTAGGACTAATATGCTAGGACAGAAAACAACTAGTCGGTCTATAACTAGAAGTAAAAAGTGATTCACTTGTAACCGAGGGATCCAGAACCATAGTAATATGTGATGCTTAACAATGTCAGACGCGATCCTTTGACTTGGAAACGAGCACTGTGGTCACCGGAGATAATTATATATGGTCATGGCTTAAGAGCCGGGTAATTAAAAGATGAACTAGTAACACAAACTTTAGGTCATTAATGCTTAAACAATGAATCTAGCGAGAATTTGTTTATAGGGTAGTGTGAGTCTAGCGACAGCACTAGTAATTAGGCGAAGTGAATCTAACGAGAATCTGAGCCGTGATGAAGTTTCCAACAGTCTAGCAAACCAGTAGGATAGTATTTGGTCGTACCATGAGATCGGAGATGCCAAACAAGTATTTTAATTTAATTACTGTTATTAGGTTTTCCACAATTTTACGTTGTTTCTTCAAAAATGGCCTGCGCCGGTAATACCGGATATTTACTATTAAGTAGTAGTTATTTAGGAGTTAGTGACAAACCCCCAAAACAACTAGAATTACACACATTACTAGATTAGGTAAAGCAACGCGTCCCTGCGAACGATCATGTAGCTTATCACTAGACTATACTGCATAGACCGGGTTCTCTGCCCGTTAGTGTGCTTAGTTTTAAGATAGTTACTTGTACAACATTTTATAAATTTAAAGACAAAAACAAAACGCACATCATGGGGTGACTTAACGGAAGCAGGGACGAACTGAAAACCACAGGGATGATTTTGGCCGAAAACTTAACGGATGGATGAAAAGTGCACAAACGAGAAACCACAAGGATGAAAAAAGTACCTAACCCTAAAGAATAACAAGTATAATGGTGCTAAAGCCTACAAGTATAATGGTGCTAAAGCCTACAGATGCATTATTCTTTTGATAAAAGTTCAAGATGTAATTAAACAACATATAATAGTCAAGATTTACTCCATTTACATCCTCGTCATACTCAAAACTCTTAGCTTTTGATGATGCCTCTGACAATGGTGCTCGATTAGAACATTGCTGTAATAACCCTTCATCAGAATCTGGTAACATCTCTGGATCAAAATCCGATAATAACGCTTGATCAGAACCCGATAACATGCCGTCATCATCTAACGAGGAAGAAAAAAATGACGAGTGATCCGATAATGTCTCTTCATCATGTAATGGAGAAGAAAAAGATGAAGATTGATTCATGTTGATAATTCGTTTGTGATTTAGAGGAGAAGATTGTGTTGTTTATCACAGAGAGAAGAAGTTGCGATTAGAGGGAGAATACATATTTACGTGATACAGAATGAGGGAGAATCTAATCATAGTCAATAGTCAGTTAATATTATTTAACCTAGGTTAATTAACCCTAAATATTATGGGGGGACATGGAAGACACGTTATATGCCACATAAGTTAGTAAAAGAAGTGTTTGTAATTTATTAGTCATCCTAGCATTTCTCTTTTTCTTTTGTAAGGATTCATTACCGGGGACCGTAAATCCGCAATACTATGAACAAAGTTTTGTCATTTGTATTTTTATAAGTAAGATGCGACATTCATACGTTTTGTATCATTTTTCATATTAGATAATGATAAATCAACCTAATTTGTATTCCTAATAATCAACCTAATTATAGGATGATGACATGTGGAAAAATCAGGGGGCAAGATTAGGAAAGAGAATTAGTGGAATCCACATGTCAAATTTTTAAGGTTTTAGGTTGATTTTTAGGCATATGAGTTAGGTTGATTAATCATTTTTCATATTTATATAACAATCCAAAAGTCAGGGGCTACAGTACCGGGTCGGGTTAACCGGTACTGTAGCAACTCGCTACTGTAGCAACCCGCGTTGTAGCAACTCGATACTGTACAAAGAAATATGCATAAAGTACAACATGCAGCAACCATCAGTCTTGTGAAAAACATTACTCAACAAACATTTTGGTATGAGAAGAGCAAGGTCATTATAATAATAATAAGAGAAAATTATATTTTTGGTCTCTCAACTTGGCAAGATTCACAGTTTTTGTCTTTAAGTGAATTAATTACAAAAAAACCCCTAACGTTGGTCATTTTTTTCATTTTACACTCTGCAACCTAACGGAGTCCACTTTTGGCCATTAACCCTTACACGTGCCAAACACGTGAGGGCATTTCAGTCATTTTATCAATGGACCATAAATTAATTTTTATTTGTAAAATATATCAATAACTTTTCCTTAGTTACAGGTACCACCATTCCATATAATTAATCAAACCAAACCCAGTTATGTCTAACCTATTTTCCTTCAATCAATAAAGGTAGAACACATATATTATCAAGATCTGGAAACATATACATACACACTCCAATAATATACATAAACACACATATACATATATCTCCTAAACCTTTTAACATAGTGGTGATGGCTGATTTAGGATGGTGATGGCCAGGGAATCACGTGTTGTAACGTCGATTTTCACACAGTGGTGGTGGCACAATAGGACGCGATAGATGCAACATAATAGTGATGTATGGATGTATGTTTAAGAAATATGACGAAACAACCTACCGCGGTGGTGGTGGTGAATTTTTCCGGCGACGTAAAGTGACAGTGGCAGATGCTTTCCAAACACGCTGGATGATTGCAGCCATGGCGGTTTGTTTCTTTTTGTACCAATATACTAATAGATCTGATCCTTCGATTATAAGGTTTCATATGGTGGTTGGCGGATAATGGTGGTTAGTCGGATCTTGGTCGTGGTCAGATACGCTTTCTATCTCCTTGTTGACTTTCTTCATTGACTCTAAGTTTTCTTAATTGATTAAAATGTTGTTAATAGTTGTTGGCCACGATTGTGTGATTTGGAGTAAGATTGAGATATATGTGCATATGGGTTGAACAGAGACAAACAAATAGATCTTGAAATTGATTTGTATTTTGCATATGGATTTTTACTCAATTTTAGTTTTTCTAAATTATTTTTTTGAGTATTCATTTTCAATTTGGATAAACTATACACATAAATATATAAAGAGTGCTAGGTTATTGTTGAAGGTGATTGAGTTTTTTTTTTTTTGATTTGAATTTGATTTTCATGATTTGTTGATTGTTGTTGATTTTGAATTAGATGTTTTGTGGTTGATTTTGGACTTGCACAGGTATATTGAAAGAAAATAATAATAATAAAAATTAGAGAAAATTACATTTTTGGTCCCTCAACTTGGCAAGATTAACAGTTTTTGACCTAACGTTGGTCGTTATAGGGTACGAAATTCCAAAAATGCCCTCACGTGTTAGGCACGTGTAAGGGTTAACGGCCAAAAGTGAACTCCGTTAGGTCGCGGAGTGTAAAATGAAAAAAACGACCAACGTTAGGGGTTTTTTTGTAATTAATTCACTTAAGGGCAAAAACTGTGAATCTTGCCAAGTTAAGGGACCAAAAATGTAATTTTCTCTAAAAAATAATACAATTACTAAGATAATATGAGCAAATATTCATAATAACACGGTCGTTGTTGGACGAGATGAAAAGCTTTGATAGGAAAGGTGGTTTGTTTGATTTAGGACATCCTCTCCTTAATCGTATGGGCCGAAAGTTTTGTTAAAGCCGCCGGTGTACGTCCCTCGATCCCTCTTTTATTCATCATATATCATTTATTGTTATTGTTATTATTATGTTTTTATCTATAAAGTTTTGCTAAACATAGTCTAAAGGCATAAATGAAAAGTAGTATGTACAAGAGTTTTGTTGTGTACTTGAATTCTTGACTCTACCTTTTTGTCTTCAAACTTATTTTTACCACTTAACTTTTGGATTTTTTAACTTTAGTCTAACTTTTTGTATACAAACTTAATTATAGTTCTAACTTTAATCATCAAATTTTTTTTTTTTTTTTTTATCTTTTATTTTTAAGGCTTTTAACTTTCACTATCAAAGTCTTGGTTTTGCCTACCAATTTTTTTTAACCCCTTATAGTAAAGTTTAAGTGTCAAAACTTTTAGGTAATGTTGTATGTATATATGTTTGCATGACGCAACGTTCACCCCGGGCAATGCCCTCCCGGGACAAAGCCCAGGTCAAAAACTAGTTCAAAACATTCATCATATCCTTAGCTAGCTCATTTCAAAAGAACCCACCCAATGACTACATCACCGTACAACTCTACTACTCTCCAAAAGAATGACCAATCATCACAATTATATTGGTGGAAATCAATTCAAGATCAATTAACATCTCTTGAAAAAACATCATCATCATCACCCATACTAAAAGTACTTAGAAAAATGGAGAGACTATGTATGATAAGTGAAATTAGAGTTGATGAACTTAAACATAAACTTATGGTTTATAAATCTGGTGATTTTTGGTTTCCAATTGGTGGGCTGAAAAAAGAAGACATGGATATATCACCAGTTATAACAGTTTTGTTGGTCGGGTTGTCAGGGTCGGGTAAAAGCTCGCTTATTAATCTTATGTATAGTGTTCTTGGCAGAAGTGGACTCATTCCCTTTGCTCAAACTTCAAGTATGTTCTTCTTCATTTATAACTTATCCATATATCTATATCTATCTTTTTAGTTTCTTTTGTTGTTATATATACATCATTTATTTATTTTTAATTTTTATACATCATGTTTGAACGTACATATATACAGTTAGCGGAGCCAGGATTTTGGACGAGGGTATGCCAAAAAGTTATCAAACTCAAACACGTGCCAAACATACTAAAATGGGCGACTATTAAAATAAAACTGTTTTTAATTTAGTTGAACATGAGTGTCTCTTAAATCATTATAATCATCTAAGATTGTAGAATAAGGATCCTCTAAAATTGATCCCAACTTTAGAGATGAAATTGGACAAAACTCAACCTTTTACATTAAAATCAAAGCTCAAGATTTAAAGTTGATTTTTTATACAACTTTTGATTTTAATCAAAGAATTAAAGTTGCTTTAACTTAAGTTGGACAACTTTAAAAATGTTTCTATCCAAGATTGTGACTAACTAAAAGTGTTAACCATATCATTCTTAATGTAAGGACCTCTAAATAGGAAATAATGAACACAAACAATAAAAAACCATTGTTCGCTACAATAATGCAACTATAGTTAGTAGTAAACTCTAAATATAAACAATAAAAATACGAGATATACTAAAATAATAAATGGTTGAATTTTGAATCTTAATTTGTGAAATCCATTAATGGATGATTTCCGAATGGAAGAGGAAGAGCACACAGCCAAACCCCAATTCCCAAAAGAAGTGATATTTTGATCTTTGTATTTTGAACCTCTCGAGTTATATTTTAACTTATCATCCCCGGATTTTAGTCATTTTACAAAACAAATCTGCTATAGTACTAAAAAAACCTATAAAAATGGGCCGAAGGAGAAATATGCATGGTGGGCCAAAACTAATAAACCCACAAAAGTAAACACAAAATATATGGTCATTAGTTTTGGGGGTGGGCCTGGCCACCCTCACCCCCAACATACCTCCGCCGATTAATATTTTTGTTGTTTCCTGTTTTCTAGCCGACATCCAAAAAAATTTACCGACTTACACTTACTCTTTTACCTTCTTAGGGGGAGAGGAGTGGTGGGAGGCATGGGAAACGGCATGCCATGCCGCTGAGCAAACACCGGCGCCATTAACACGGCATGAAGCCGGCATGAGGGTCGACGGGCTTTAAGCCCTGGGAGGCATGGGAAGGAATATTACCGTTGAGGAGCGTGGGAGGTGGGGTCCAGGTGCAGTTTTGGAACGTTTGAACCCAATTAAAAAAAAAAATAAAATTTCCTACCTCTTCTAGCCGTTACAGCTTCAAAAAAAATAAAAAATACCCCTTTCTTTATCTATAAATACCTTCTACCTATTTCATTTCATACAACCACTTTCAAAAAACCATTTTCATATATAATTTCATATACACCATTCATGGATCCAAGGAGGGAGAAACATGTTAGAGGTCCACGAGCACCGACACGAGGCAACTTTCGTCTACCACGAAGAGTTGAAACGCCTCAATATCAACCTCAACAAGTCGACCCCTCACAATACTATATTCCCGACCCACCACCGACTACTCAACCTCAATATCATTACGCCTCACAATCTCATACGGCGTATTTTCCTCCTCCCCCTCACGCAATGCATCCTCCTCCCTCTCGGGCAATGAATCCTCCTCCAACTACTCGCGTCCAAGATTACGAGTGGTACCAAACGGCCGAGATTGATTTGGAGTCGTTCGATCCGTTTGATAGCGCAAAGCATCCTCCTACCCCTACCCACTCGCGCAATGCACCGACTCCCCTCCCCACCGATGATGAGGATGAGGCCATTCCCGATACACAAGAAGTTCAAATAGGTATTGAACTATGTTTCTATACTTTATATATATATATATATATATATACGTTTATACATATATATATATTTAATATATACGTTTATATATATATATATATTTATTAATAGTGGAAGAAGTTGTACCGAAAAAGAAGTATACAAAACGGGCTGAAAAAATAAAATGGATGCAAGAAGAAGAGGTGGCGTTGGCAAAAGCGTGGATTCATATTTCCACATGTAGAGTAGTCGGTAATGAACAAGGACGGGATAAGTTTTGGGAGCGAATTTTGGAGCATTTCTCGAAGGAGTTGGGTGGTACAAGTCGATCTAAGGATAGCCTCAACACCAAGTGGGGCAACATGAGTACGGCAATATCAACGTTCAATGGATGCTACATCCAAGCGGTATATATATATTTATATATTTTATTTACGTTTATTTATATATTTATATAAATATATTTACGTTTATGTTGTTAATGGTAGGACGGTGTAAGGAATAGTGGATGTGATGATATAAATGTGATGACTGAGGCGTTGAAGGACTACAAAACAAGAACCGGGAAGGAGTTCACGAGTATTGCAGCTTGGAAGGTTGTGAAAGATGAAGCAAAGTGGAAGGAAACAGTTCAAGTTGGGCAAACATCTTCGGCCCATTCGGATAAACGAAGAAAGTCGTCAGAAGGAGGCAATTATGAGTCGTCTAGTAACAATGACGATGCCACTGTGTTACCGGATTTGAATGAGTCAAGCACTCCTAGTAGTCGGCCAAGAAAGGGCCGAAAGAATGTGGGGCCGTCGTCGTCAAAGGGAGGAGGTTTTTTTCCAGCTTTTACGGAGGAGTACGCGGAGAAGAAAAAGCAAAATATGGAGGAAGCGAATATGAAGAAGCAAGCATTGTTGGACTTACAACTCGAGCATCAAAGTAACAAGAGTAAGAGGAGTGACTACAAGTTTTTTAACACCCCACACGCGAACTCCGATCCAAAAAGCAGAGCGTGGGCGATTGAGCAAAAACGGGAGATTGCGGCGAAGTATGGATGGGAGTTTAATGAGTGATTTTTATGTTATTAATCTATCGGTTTTTTTTATGTGTCGAACATTTTAATTTTTATTTGTCTAAGTGTGTAATGAACTTTGTTTAATTTAATATGTATGGTTTATGTTTTATTTATATTGTTTTGTTTAAAAATTGTTTGATTAAATTAAATGAAAAATTTGGGAGGGTTGAGAAGGTCATGAATGCCATTGAAAATGGTTGGGAGGGATGGTTGGGAGGGTGGTTGGGAGGGTTGAAAAGGAAAATTGAGTTGGAGGTATTTAATTGGTGGAATTTGGGAGGGATGAAAATTTGGGAGGCATGACTCCTCTCCCCCTTAATTTATTTTTCTAATACTGTAATTTTCTTTTCATCAAGGCAAGTGATCAAACATGTAGTGTTTTGGTTAGTTTATTTATCACATGATGCTCATTTTTGCCAAGTATTTGACATGCATTAATTAAGAAAATATAGTGACGTTCCGTCGTTAAATTAAGTTATCTGTTTAACAAGTACACTTTTAAAAAAAATTAGTGACATTAATATTAATAATCAATAATAACTAGTTTTTGTTCCCGGGCGTTGCCCCGGGAGACATTACGTAACATCTACACATGTGGCAAAAATTATATAAAATGAAACTTTCGTGACAAAAGTTAGAAAGTGAAAAGTTATGTGGTAATACTTAAAGAAAATGAAACTTTGGTGGCTGAAGTTGAAAAATTTAAAGTAATGTGGTAAAAAATTAAGAATATGAAACTTCGTTGACAAAAGAAAGAAAATGCAAAGGTTATGTGGTGAAAAGTAAGGAAAATGAAACTTTCGTGACAAAAGTTACAAAATTAAAAGTTATGTGGTGAATACTCAAAATTATATGGTAAAAAGTAAAGAAAATGAAACTTTGGTGACTAAACTTGAAATACTTAAAGCTTAAAGTTTAAAAACAAAAAGTAAGAAAAACAAAAAACAAAATTAAAGTTAGGAAAACGAAAGTTTAAAAAGTAAATAAAACAAAAATCTCGCGTCAAAAGTAAAAGAAATTAAAGTTACGTGACAAAAAGTAAAAGGTTGTTTCTGTGATAAAAAGTAAAGAGCGAAAATTTCGTGACAAAAGTTAGGAAAACGAAAGTTTAAAAACTAAATAAAACAATAATTTCGTGCCAAAAGTAAAAAAAAATAAAGTTATGTGACAAAAAGCAAAAAAGTTAAAAAATTTTGTAACAAAAAGTAAATAGACCGAAACTTTCGTGGCAAAAGTTAGAATAACAAAAGTTTCAAACCTAAATAAAACAAAATTTTTGTGCCAAAAGTAAACGAAATTAAAGTGATGTGATAAAAAGTAAAAAGGTTAAAAGTTGGTGGCATATTTGTGAAACAATTCAAATTTTGTTGTTGTACCTTATGCATCCCTAAACATTTAAGGACCAAATTTGAACAAAACTAAAATTTATGAGGAAAAAACCAAAAATCTTTAAAGTTTTGTGGTAACACTTAAAAAATGAAAAAATTTACTGTAGTTTTTGCAACTTAAATTGTTATATATTATAATATAAAATAGAACTAATTGCATTTTTGGTTCCTGTGTTATCACACTTTTTGAAGTTTGGTCCAAACTTTTCAAAAGTCGCAAATTTGGTACCAAAAGTGTGATTTCTTTGCAAAAATGGTCCAAACTGCAACGTCCGTCCATTTTATTCCGTTAGTGTGGTCATGTGCGTGTCACGTGCGGGGTAGTTGCGTCATTTAAATTCCATCCACACATATTCTTCTTCTTATTGCTTTTCTTTTCCAGATCTGTATACAAATCCTCATATATTCACAATAATAACTCGATCTAGAAGTTAACTCTTATTCACATTCTTTTCTTTACAACCTAAATCTTCAAACACATATCCAGGTCTTCAAACACATGAATAAATATCCACTTTCCCACGACATTCTTCTCTATATTACTTGTCTGTTCTCACACGCACACACCTCAAAAGGTGTAATACAAAACCCAAAAAAGTGATTGCGTGTTTAGAACAAAAAGAAGAAGAATAAGAAGAAAAAACTCTACAATTAATGAACATCCAAGTCACAATCGACCTTCTCTATGTATGGCAGAGGCGATGCGTGGACATGACAACGCCGCCTACCGGCGACCATCTCTATGTGTGAACGACATCCTCCGTGACCACCACCACCACTTTTTGCCGGTGGTTTTTTTATTTCAGATCTAGTCACATCTTCCGATCTAGAAGATAAATTTGTTTTAGAACACCATTTGTTTTAGCATTTAACATATGGCAAAGGTGGCGGCAGATGGTGGTTCACGATGGCAGCGGCTATCTGGTCGGATTCCGGTGATAGAATTGGTACGGGACACAAAGGTATATGTGTGTCTGTGTGGTTGTGGTTAGGGTTCAATGTGTATGAATTAGATTGTGATTATGTTTGAGAAAACTCAGTTTGTGATTATGAAATGATATATATTTCTTTAATTAAAAAGATAAATACATAGATTGTGATTGTGTTTGATGTGAATCTGTGTGTGTGTGTTTTTTTTGTTAAATGATTGAAGAGGGAATTAGATTTGGGGAATAAAATGGTGAGAGATGGATATAAATGATGAGGATAATTCTTATTTTTGTATGACGATTTTGCCCATCACGTGACACTCACATGATCACACTAACACCTAAAATCAAACGGAAGTTAGCTTTTGGACTGAAATTGCGAAAAACTCACACTTTTGGCACCAAAAATGCGACTTTTCAAAAGTTTGGACCATTCTTGTGAAAAGTATGATACCACAGGGACCAAAAATGCAATTAGTTCATAATAATATAAGCGAGATCACTATTATTGTTATGTTAAACGAATAGTATATATACGACAAATGAACGTGAACGGGATCTCATTCATGTAGTTACACCAAAAGGCACACGTGTGTACATTTGTTGCAAGGGAAGTGATATTTCTACAACAAATTTTAACCATCTACAACAATTCATGCATGATACAGTTGTACACTGCGCAATAAATTTTGTACCTCTGTTGTAGATGGCTAAAACTTGTTGTATGAATATCACTCCCTTTTAGATGTCGTTTAGAAAAGGTAAAAAAAAAATATTGACTCATTCGTTATTGATTTATAGATAATTTAGGTCATGTTTCGAGTTTATGTTCTAGATTAATTTATTGTTTATTTTAAATTTTAAAAGACCATTAGGCTTAATTGAAAATGCAATTAGCTAATTACGTTAATAGTACGTTCATAAAGCTAGAAAAAAAGGGGTAATAAAATTTTGAAATGTACGTACTGATTGTAGATGAATCGTCGAGTCATCCAACGATGATTTTAGAAGAACATAACGTGTTACGATCACCACGAAATGGGTTTTGCATATACGATTCAAGGGGACTAGATTTGGATCGAATGGAAGAAGGTTTAATAGAGGTAACAAGGTGGATGAGTCAAGGAGTGTGTCACAATGAACGATGTCGTTTTGGTGAGGATGATGTGGACTTGATGAGTTTAAATTGTGCTTCGGATGGATTTGTGAGACGGAAAGTTAACTATGCGATGGTGGTGGTCGACTTGACCGATATTCACAAGGCGTTTTTTTTGTGGTGGGGATTTTAAGCCACTTGTGGCTATCAAATCACTCTTTCATTGGCCCTCAATGAGGACATCAAGTAAGTCTAACTATATGTGCATTATTAGCTTCTATTATTGCAATGCAATATTCTTCAACACTTATTGCAATATCATCTATATTAATTTATTGAGGATCGGTGTGGAGGTATGGAAGGCTTTAAATTGGGATTTAAAACTTATATTGTAAGGTTTTTTCATGAAAATTAATGATGTATAACTTTATTGTCTTTCGGAAAAATTTGTATTTTTATAATATATAAGTGAACAACAATACATCATACAATTATGTGCTTCATTAATTACTCATATATTGATTCACTTGTATCTATCATTGATATTAGATGCAGACCCAATCTTAATTCTTACACATGGTGATAAGTTACAACCCATGGAAAGGCTAAATGCTCGAATCAAAATATGTAGCTATCTTGGGGGACCTGTAACAACGGGTGCATACGATATTGTATCACTCACGGAACAAGGCATACTCCCCGAAGAAAGTGATCCGGTCACATATTTTGCTTTGACAGAGGCAATTTATCGGGTTCTATTACAATCAGATCGAATGTATCCTCCAAAGAAGACATATAGAGATTGGATTGCGGATATTTTGTCACGAATCATGAGTTCACTTGCTTACTTCTTTGCCATGCTTTCTCATATCTTTCAAAAGTGGGGTGATCAACAAAAAATGGTCGAATTTGTCAAAATATTTCCTAAAAAGACACGTTGATTAGTGTTTACCCACCCCTTTTCGCATATATGCATGTTGGACTTGGCTCATATATGATACAGTAATAAGAATAATCATGTAGTCAAGATTTATGTAAAAAATTTGAGTCATGTATCATGTGTTAGCAACTTAATTTGATTAGCCTGTATATTAATCTTGTAAATAGTTAGTTAAATCATCTACACTTATCAAAATCTCTTTGTAATTTCCTTTCCATATTAAATTAGGTGAAGTGAATATACACATACTCTTCTTTTTTTTGACTGGCAGTTTAATTTTGGGCATTGTGTGTTCATATATCAAACTCTAATTTTAGAATAAACTCGATTATTTTTAAAGAAAGTCTTGTCTCCGGCTTGAAAAACATTTTTCTTACACTTGAATTTGAACTCCAATCTATCTATTGAATATTGGAGCATATACATACATAACTTGCAAACATGTTATGCATATATTTCAAGAAAACGTATTGTTGCTGCAACCATTACTTTTTCGGGTGCTCAACTATATACACTCTTTTGAATTTGTCTATTGAGAGTAGAAGTATGGAATTGTTCAAAGTTCCCGTGCAAGTTGTTAATGGGTGTCTTGGGAGAGAGTGACTACTCCTAATGCCTGTGGTGTTTTCGGCATGGATTCACTTCTGGATGTTAATATGAATCTAATGTTTAGATGATAGCTATTTTAATACAAAAAATAATAAGCTTTAGAGAAGAGTTATTGATAATTGATAATTTTTGATACCAATAACTATGGGTCAAATTTATAAGCCCAATAATATATAGGGTTTAATCACTGAATGACTAACGTATTTTCTCTCTTGTACATGGTTGCCCATTAAACCCAAAAAATAGATGTGTATTACCAACGAACTTTTCAAATTTGTACATGGTTGACTATCAACTTCAAAACTGATTCTCTCTCATATGCAAATATTCAAAACTGCTTCTCTCTCTTAAAGAAAATCCAGATCCCGGCAAGAAAAAACCAGATTCCGGTAATAGAAAACCCATTTATTAGTTTTTTGAAAAAACCAACAATTAATAGATAATATATTTGGATTTTGGAAGATGGAAGATGGAACAAAGTATGTAAGATAACCGATGAGATTCCGGTAACTGAAACACACCGGTGGTGGAGGTTGTTGGTTGTTGATGGGGGTGCATATTAGATTTAGGGTTTTGCTTCTTTCTTCGACCAATTAAGAGGTTCTACCGATTTCCGGCCAAGTAAATTCATGCCAAAAACCTACCTTTTTTACTTTCCGGCCATCTACACCGTCGGGTTGTCTCCATTTTTGGTAGGGTTGATCGGAGTTAAATCCCTAACAACAAGAAGCAAGAAGGGGGCACCACCAAAAACAAACATCCACCGCAGGTAGTTTAATTGATGAGCCCTCAAAATCGATTAACAAGAAGATTGTAGAGGGTATTTATATGGGCAGATTGATGGTTTTTGTATGAATATGAATTTATGATGTATATGAATATTTCTGAACTTGATACATATGTTCGATATCCATCACATAAATGATAATAAACCAGCTACTGTGTTTCAGTTTCTTCAAGAAAGTTTTACAATTATTTTATGGGATAATGACCTGTGAGTGTAGCTAACTAAGCCAAAATGTCTATGTAATGTAACCATCTTTAAAGCCGTCTATGCAATGCAACGAAAAACGTATTTGTGTCTATGTGATGTATGTAACCGGCTAATCTATAGGTTACCGGTCACCAATTTTTTTCCTTTTATTTTTATAATACATGGCTTGCTGAGGTGGAGCTTTGACCCAGATTTTTTTAGTTATCAATTACGAGTATTACATATAGAGTTAATTTCACAGATCGTCCTTGTGGATTGTCTAAAAATCTTAATACCGATCTATTCTAATTTTCTAAATCATGCGAGTATACAGATATATATATATATATATATATATATATATATATATATATATATATATATATATATATATATATATATATATATATATATATATATATATATATATATATATATATATATATATATATATATATATATATATATATATATATATATATATATATATATATATATATATATATATATATATATATATATATATATATATATATATATATATATATATATATATATATATATATATATATATATATATATATATATATATATATATATATATATATATATATATATATATATATATATATATATATATATATATATATATATATATATATATATATATATATATATATATATATATATATATATATATATATATATATATATATATATATATATATATATATATATATATATATATATATATATATATATATATATATATATATATATATATATATATATATATATATATATATATATATATATATATATATATATATATATATATATATATATATATATATATATATATATATATATATATATATATATATATATATATATATATATATATATATATATATATATATATATATATATATATATATATATATATATATATATATATATATATATATATATATATATATATATATATATATATATATATATATATATATATATATATATATATATATATATATATATATATATATATATATATATATATATATATATATATATATATATATATATATATATATATATATATATATATATATATATATATATATATATATATATATATATATATATATATATATATATATATATATATATATATATATATATATATATATATATATATATATATATATATATATATATATATATATATATATATATATATATATATATATATATATATATATATATATATATATATATATATATATATATATATATATATATATATATATATATATATATATATATATATATATATATATATATATATATATATATATATATATATATATATATATATATATATATATATATATATATATATATATATATATATATATATATATATATATATATATATATATATATATATATATATATATATATATATATATATATATATATATATATATATATATATATATATATATATATATATATATATATATATATATATATATATATATATATATATATATATATATATATATATATATATATATATATATATATATATATATATATATATATATATATATATATACATGTTTATTATATGTATATATATGTTATATATATATATATATATATATATATATATATATATATATACGTTTATATAAATATCTTATATATATATATATATATATATATATATATATATATATATATATATATATATATATATAGATATATGTGTATATATATGTAACTGATTTAGTGAGAATGTGAAGGTGGAATCGGGTTGGGATTGTGAAGGTGTTATTAGGGTTTCTTTAACGGAAGATATATATTTTGTGTGAATGGATGAATCGATGATGATGATATAGATATACACTTACGAAGATATATGTAACGCCCCTAACTTACAAAACGTACAAAATGGAACTTACAGACAAAAGGGGCGTTAATCTTATTCAAAAGTCAAACCAAAGTCAAATTGACAAGGTATTCAAAGTACTAATTCTTCAATTAACTCTAAAGCAAAGGGGTGCTAAGTCCACTTCATTCTACTCTCTTTTCTCGATCCCAAAGCCCTTCTGATAACCTGCCGTATAAGAAAGAAAAAAGGAATACGGCTGAGCAAAAAGCTCAGTGACGGATATGACAAAAGCAGAAATATTATATGAAAAGCAGAGACGTATTTCAAAGACAAACTTATTTCAAAACAAACTTATTTTCGAATCAAAATACAAATAGGTATAATCTTATACTTAACAAATCTATACTATACTTAACAAATCTAATTCCATAAAATAATGCACACAAGAGCCAAAACTTATAACTTATCTGAAGGGTCCTAGTGAGTTCATAGGGTAGCTACTCCACTTAACACCCGTCGTTTAAAAATATGGATTTCCAAAAAAATTTCGCCTAACGGTGTCAAAAGATAGCGGAAGTGAACTTTAAAAGACCAAACCAAAAGGACATGTTTGGTTCATTTATCAAATGGTGTTACTAGCAATGTCATCACAAATAGTTCCAATGGAAACCCAACGTTTGTCCAACATTAAACAACCGACCACATTATCATTACAAGTCATTATTATCTAAACATAAAGCAAATGTCTAAAGCGAGCAGCAACTACGGGTAATCTAAAGCCAGCTTCATTGCAATCTACCCATGTCTCACACTTTATTCACCATCTAGCTCAAGCTTGCTAAATCTGAGGGAGCAACACATTTTAAGAAACAAGTGTTAGCTAACGAATTAGCTAAGTAAGATAACACATGATTTATAAAGCATTTGTCCAATTAAAACTTTATAAAAGTAATATTTCATCATTAAGGCACATATCTTCACAATTCATCTCACATAGCATTAACATCTTTCATATAGGATATTTCATCCTAATGTGCCTAATCATCTTTTACGTCATCACATATAACATCTTAACATCTTTATAAGTGTAACATAAGTCACACCCGACTAGATGGACAAACCTTACGGTAGTACATCAATGTCGTTAAGGAATGGCAAGCCAATCCAGGAGTAGTCCGTATGTTCAAAGACATTGGTGGGTAATCAGGCCACCCAGAGATACTCTACCACTTAATTATGTTGCAAGGAACCACCCGAGCAACCACATATACGCACCCACCGGGCAAGGGCAAGTACGGGTTAAGCTTAACACTTTCACATCATTTACGAGCTCGATTTCACATCACATATAGTTTAGGTGTCCACATTACCTAAACATCATCACATATTCACATATCGATACATCTCTAGACATTACATAACATTGCATAGCATATCATTACATTTCATATCATAGGGACTGCATATCAGGCCTCATTGGTCATTTACATAGCCCATATCACCTCCCGTGTAACCCTAATACCCATAAGCAAACAAGATATCATTTGGGTAAGTTATTATATGAAAACTATGTTTTGTTGAACCCTCAGCGTGACAAAGTTGTGTATCTTACCTTGGTACAGCTTACCAACAAGTTAAGAGTATCTTATAGTTCTTGCTAAGTGCTCCCGACAACCTAGAACAAATATAAGATCAACCTATAAACTACAACAAAGCATAGACGCTAAACAAGGAAATTTCAGCAAGTTTCCAGATTTGCGCCATTCACTTGCCAATGACTTTTAGAACCCAAGAAGACCAGATACAACAAAACTCAGTTCTAGACATTTGCATGGAACTCAAAGACCTTTTCAAAAATGTAAGGTTTGACTCTTGAGGAGCTGTAATGAAAGAGATATGATTTTTACAAAAACAAACCTGTAGCCTCGTCAGAAATCCGACCAGTTCTGAAAATCGTCGTTTTTAGCCCTCTTATGAGCAAAACCAGAAGAAACTTCGTTCTTATTAAATTTTACTGACACTTGGACCTTTCCAAAAATATAAGATTCGACTTCTAATTCGTCCAGATGAATCTTCTATCATGTTTGCAAGATGACTGAAAATTTCAGTCCTAAAGAGCCCTTAAATTCAACTTGAAACTTCAAGTGATGAACCCAAGACTTTATGAACTTGATTGTTTTGTGTTATGAATGTGAGAGAGAGGAAAGAGCAGAGATGGATGATAGAATGATCATCAAATGCTTGCTTATATAGCCCAAGAGTTGCAACTAAGTGTTAAGAAGTCAAGAACACACACCTTGACCATGAGGTGTTCATCATGTGTTTACAACTCATCCTTGAGTGTAATGGCTGAAACTTTGGCCTTAAGACAAACTAGAATTCAGTAGGAACATGCTCATTGCATGATTACAAGCTATAATCCAAGTCTTGGTTAGTTTGTGTGGGGTTTATGTCAAGAACATAAGCCTTGACTTGACTAATTAACTTAGTTGACTCTAGACTTTGATTCTTGCTTGTATTTGTGTAATTAATTGTAGTAATTAGTTAATGAAAGTATTTTTTACTTTTATCCATTTGGTTATAATTCAATTACATGTATATATATATTTATTAGTAGCTAATTTAGGTACACAATTGCATATAAACATATAAGCACAAATAATACATATATGATAACTAATCAAAATGTATACCCATATATACATATGATTAATTATATTTACACATAATTCTTACACATAAACATATATTAAATCATAACTTAAATTGATTTGTAAAGTCGAGTGGAACCTAGACAAGTCAAAGCACGGTTGACTAGTCAATCAAAGTCAACAAATAAACGAAATAAAGATTTAGGATGTTACAATTACCTCCCCCTTAAAAGGATTATGTCCTCGGAATCACATCAGAAATGAACAACTCTGGATACTTCTCCTTCATCACGGATTCAGTCTCCCAAGTTAGACTTTCACCATGGTTATGCTTCCATTTGATCAACACAAGATCAATCACACTAGGATTAATAATATATTAATCATGGTTTGGTTAGTCTCTAATCACGATCAAATAAGTTTCACCAAATCGACACATAACACCATAGTTATTCACATAGAATATAAGGCTACTTAACGATAGGGTCAACATTGACTAACGGTCAAATTTAACGAATGAATAAAATTTCGGGATGTTACAATTCTCTTCCCCTTAAAAGGATTCTGACCCCAGAATCACTCCATTCCATACATGAGGGAATAACTATCCCTCACCTTAGCTTCCATTTTCGTGTCATGCTCACGTCTTGATTATTATACCACTTAACTAATACAAGGTCAATCAACCTATCGCATATTTTCTTCAGTTCTCTATACAAAACCCTATTTGAATTCTCAACGAGCCTTTAAAGCAGATGTTGTAGAAAATTCTATATACACTAACTAAGTTTAGTGTAAAATATCTACACTATCGAAACATAGTTATTAATTAAACTAAATGGATTGAAATCAAAAGGTCCATTCACAGTTTTTTTTTTGTACAATTTACTAACAACGACTTGTTGTTATAACTATGCTTATAATAATTCAAACCGGGGTAATTTCAATTTTTAAGCATTCCAGGTTCAAAATTCAAATTTCAAAATTTGAATTCAACTTTTCCCCCTCTTTCAATTTCAACTATTAGAAACAGTTGTTTTTTTCCTACTATATAAACAACACTACTACACACATTTCTCCAACTTACTTCTTTTATTTATATACATTTCCCTCTATAGTATCAACTTAGTATCCTCATTTTCCTTGAAATCGAGCAGAACACTTATCTAACAATGTTAAACCCATTTATGATTATGATTTATGTAATCATTCTTGCTTGGTTGACTATTGTGGCCCAACTTCCATGGGATGAGGCTTATCCATGGTTGATTGCATTTGTTGTCGGCGTGGTTCCTCTACTCTTCGTGGCCACCTGGGTTTCTTTGTATGGATTTTAAATGTAATGTAATCCCAATCGTTGTATTTCCGTTTAAATAATGTAACGAGTTTCACTCTTATTGTTAGAATAATGAAATACAACTTTTTTGATTTATTTTGGGATTGTTGTCGATTAGGAAATTCCTCAGTTAAAATATTCCCTTTTTTACCCATTCTGCTTGATTTTTTTTTTTTACAGATAATCAGGGTAAATATAAAATTCAAATATTAGATCACTGTAACAATAATTACTTATTACTGTAGTTTATGGACATCTGTCCGTTCTTTTAAGTCACATTCCCCTTTTCTTTCTCTATATAAGAGACGCGTTTTGTAGAGAAAATACACACCAAATCTTTCTGCTTTATCTCTTTAATTCACTTAGTTCTTCCTTTGGTAATTCGTTGTAAGCTATTCCGCTCGCAGCCCGCTTGTGTGTGCTAAAAGATCCACGATCTTCTCTTTGGTAAGCTATCTTTTGTTCTTTTACTCATCTTAAACAATATACTGTCTATTTATATGTTTATATAAAACATTTATCTTTTAATTCATGTTCGCTTAATTAACAATGTTATTACACCAAAGTTAATATTGTTAATTTATCACAAGAAAAATGAAAAATTACGGCGCCTCTTCTAGCGATCCAAAAGGCAAACGACCAATGACTCAAGACGACCTCGAAAACCTTGAAAAATTGGCTAGGGAAAATAATAGGGTCAAAAGAATCAAGCAAGAGGCCGAACTGGGAGGTGTCTCTTATGAAAATTGTAAAGTAATCGTGGACATAGAGGAAGCTGAACTTGTTGAGAAACAAGCGAAGCAAAATAATGAAGATGAATTGCTGGCCAAAGTGTTATCTCAAATCTTAGAAGAAGAAGAAGAAGAAGAATCCAATCTTGTCAACCGCCAAATAAAAGATGATGCAATCTTGGCAAAAACTCTAGCTCAGCAAGAACAAGATGAGCCACCAAAAATGGAGAAATTCATTTTTGCTATGTCATCTGAAGATGAAGAAGAAGAAGATCTCAATGTTCAGCCTTTCAGGAAAAGAAAGAGAGATGTTGCCGGAGGGAGGAACATGCCTGAATCAAGTTCTTCCAACTCGTGAAAACAAAAGATATTTGTATAAGTTATTCTGGATCTGTCAGGGTCACAAATAATTATGTTTTTTTTAATAAAAATCTCGAGTTGTTCTAAATGTCCCTTTTAAACATAATATCATAGTTGCAATTGTTTCTTTAGTATTTGACGTATAAATTATCTGACTAATCTTTATTCCAGGTAAAAGAGATTCAAGGCAATTATGGACGCATTTCAAAATCCAATGATTGAAACTAGCGAATGGGATAGAACGTTTGATGACTTTTGCCAAGAATGGCTTCTTCATAACACAACTCCGTCATCACAACAAAAATTCCTTCATGAAAATGTCAGTGCATCGTTTTCAAATCCTATTGATGTCATTCATCATGGGGCCTCATCTTCCAATCTAATAGAACCTTTTAATCAAAACTTATTTCTGAATACACCAGAACCAACATTCCAATTAGAATCAACATTCCAACCAGAACTATCGTTCCGATCAAAACCCTTTGGTAAACAACCAATGTCAGACCCTAATATACAATTCGAAAATCCTGTCGGTCAAGAACATCATTGGGCCTCTACTTCGAAAGTAGTGGAGTTGATTGATACAACAACAGATAGCGGCCCAGAGTTTGAGAAGCATGTAGAAGAATCATGGGCTTATATTAGCAAACTTTATAGCCGTAAGAAAAAGTCCGCAGAAGCATCGTCCTCGACAGCCCAAAGAAATGTAAGGTTGAAAAGGTCTTACCAGTTTAGGAAACCTAATACTACTTTGGTAGTATTTGGAGAAGAAATGGACATATAAGAGATGCCAACACCGATATGCACATGCACAGGGATACCTAGGACCTGTCGCGGGTGGAGTAAAGAGGGATGGACCTCCACTTATTGTACAGCTACTTTTTCCATGTATCCGTTGCCAACATATGTCGGACCAAGTCGTATTGTAAGGTTGCCGGGAAGAAGAATGGGTCGTACTACATTCACAAAGGTCATAGAGAATTTGTTGTTATTAGGTTACGATCTTGATTATCCGATTGACTTGAAGGATCATTGGGTTAAACTTGGGCCTAACAAGTATGCAGTAAATAGGTAATTAAATATGTAAATTTCTCAAATTTACTGCTATGCTATGAAATAAAATTTTATCATAGCTTTCATTGTTGTCTTCAGACTTCAATTATTACTAGTCTTGTTTGTCATTTATGCTTTTACTTTGTTGACTTGCGTAGCCAGATATTATATTTCGCATGTCTTCTTCCCATCTACTTTATTGCTGGTGAGTTATTCTTTGTCGACCATTTGAAAATTAGAGCCGTTTGACGTCATTGCTTACGTTATAACACACTAACTACTTTCGATGCATAATAGTATATTACTTCATATAATTATCACCAACTCAATCATACCCCACACCGGTCAACACAAGCGTAGCCACAGACACACTCGTGTCTTGATACATTTACAATTATGTTCCAGACCATAATTGTAACTGTATTCTTTCACATATATGTCCGTTACCACATTTGTGTATCACTTACTTTTTCACCAATTCCATTCATGTAACCTTCATCACACCTACAACATCTGATTCTTATTGTGGTCCTTGAAACTCGTGGGTTGAAAACCATTGATGGAATACTATTTCACCAAATCCTCTAACTCTCTTTCATTCCAACCACCTCACACATAAATTACAGCTTACGTTTATCAAATTCAGTTAGAGAAATGGCACATCACCTTAAGAACCGTCTATCGTAGTAATAGAATAGTTTGGTGACGGAGAAACGAGAAACGGAAGAATAAAGGCTAAAAGACATATTCACATATCATCAAAACAATTATCATATAGCCTTAATCCTACACTCTCACTCATCCCAAACCCATCCTAAGGTATTTCATCTCAAAGGCTAAGCATACCTATTTAAGCCTAATTGGTCCCCCAACGGTTTAAGTCCAAATCCTATGGCAAAAATAGTCATTGGTTTACTTAAACCATTGCTCTGATACCACTTGTAACACCCGTCGTTTAAAAATATGGATTTCCAAAAAAATTTCGCCTAACGGTGTCAAAAGATAGCGGAAGTGAACTTTAAAAGACCAAACCAAAAGGACATGTTTGGTTCATTTATCAAATGGTGTTACTAGCAATGTCATCACAAATAGTTCCAATGGAAACCCAACGTTTGTCCAACATTAAACAACCGACCACATTATCATTACAAGTCATTATTATCTAAACATAAAGCAAATGTCTAAAGCGAGCAGCAACTACGGGTAATCTAAAGCCAGCTTCATTGCAATCTACCCATGTCTCACACTTTATTCACCATCTAGCTCAAGCTTGCTAAATCTGAGGGAGCAACACATTTTAAGAAACAAGTGTTAGCTAACGAATTAGCTAAGTAAGATAACACATGATTTATAAAGCATTTGTCCAATTAAAACTTTATAAAAGTAATATTTCATCATTAAGGCACATATCTTCACAATTCATCTCACATAGCATTAACATCTTTCATATAGGATATTTCATCCTAATGTGCCTAATCATCTTTTACGTCATCACATATAACATCTTAACATCTTTATAAGTGTAACATAAGTCACACCCGACTAGATGGACAAACCTTACGGCTGTACATCAATGTCGTTAAGGAATGGCAAGCCAATCCAGGAGTAGTCCGTATGTTCAAAGACATTGGTGGGTAATCAGGCCACCCGGAGATACTCTACCACTTAATTATGTTGCAAGGAACCACCCGAGCAACCACATATACGCACCCACTGGGCAAGGGCAAGTACGGGTTAAGCTTAACACTTTCACATCATTTACGAGCTCGATTTCACATCACATATAGTTTAGGTGTCCACATTACCTAAACATCATCACATATTCACATATCGATACATCTCTAGACATTACATAACATTGCATAGCATATCATTACATTTCATATCATAGGGACTGCATATCAGGCCTCATTGGTCATTTACATAGCCCATATCACCTCCCGTGTAACCCTAATACCCATAAGCAAACAAGATATCATTTGGGTAAGTTATTATATGAAAACTATGTTTTGTTGAACCCTCAGCGTGACAAAGTTGTGTATCTTACCTTGGTACAGCTTACCAACAAGTTAAGAGTATCTTATAGTGCTTGCTAAGTGCTCCCGACAACCTAGAACAAATATAAGATCAACCTATAAACTACAACAAAGCATAGACGCTAAACAAGGAAATTTCAGCAAGTTTCCAGATTTGCGCCATTCACTTGCCAATGACTTTTAGAACCCAAGAAGACCAGATACAACAAAACTCAGTTCTAGACATTTGCATGGAACTCAAAGACCTTTTCAAAAATGTAAGGTTTGACTCTTGAGGAGCTGTAATGAAAGAGATATGATTTTTACAAAAACAAACCTGTAGCCTCGTCAGAAATCCGACCAGTTCTGAAAATCGTCGTTTTTAGCCCTCTTATGAGCAAAACCAGAAGAAACTTCGTTCTTATTAAATTTTACTGACACTTGGACCTTTCCAAAAATATAAGATTCGACTTCTAATTCGTCCAGATGAATCTTCTATGATGTTTGCAAGATGACTGAAAATTTCAGTCCTAAAAAGCCCTTAAATTCAACTTGAAACTTCAAGTGATGAACCCAAGACTTTATGAACTTGATTGTTTTGTGTTATGAATGTGAGAGATAGGAAAGAGCAGAGATGGATGATAGAATGATCATCAAATGCTTGCTTATATAGCCCAAGAGTTGCAACTAAGTGTTAAGAAGTCAAGAACACACACCTTGACCATGAGGTGTTCATCATGTGTTTACAACTCATCCTTGAGTGTAATGGCTGAAACTTTGGCATTAAAACAAACTAGAATTCAGTAGGAACATGTTCATTGCATGATTACAAGCTATAATCCAAGTCTTGGTTAGTTTGTGTGGGGTTTATGTCAATAACACAAGCCTTGACTTGACTAATTGACTTAGTTGACTCTAGACTTTGATTCTTGCTTGTATTTGTGTAATTAATTGTAGTAATTAGTTAATGAAAGTATTTTTTACTTTTATCCATTTGGTTATAATTCAATTACATGTATATATATATTTATTAGTAACTAATTTAGGTACACAATTGCATATAAACATATAAGCACAAATAATACATATATGATAACTAATCAAAATGTATACCCATATATACATATGATTAATTATATTTACACATAATTCTTACACATAAACATATATTAAATCATAACTTAAATTGATTTGTAAAGTCGAGTGGAACCTAGACAAGTCAAAGCACGGTTGACTAGTCAATCAAAGTCAACAAATAAACGAAATAAAGATTTAGGATGTTACAATTACCTCCCCCTTAAAAGGATTATGTCCTCGGAATCACATCAGAAATGAACAACTCTGGATACTTCTCCTTCATCACGGATTCAGTCTCCCAAGTTAGACTTTCACCATGGTTATGCTTCCATTTGATCAACACAAGATCAATCACACTAGGATTAATAATATATTAATCATGGTTTGGTTAGTCTCTAATCACGATCAAATAAGTTTCACCAAATCGACACATAACACCATAGTTATTCACATAGAATATAAGGCTACTTAACGATAGGGTCAACATTGACTAACGGTCAAATTTAACGAATGAATAAAATTTCGGGATGTTACAATTCTCTTCCCCTTAAAAGGATTCTGACCCCAGAATCACTCCATTCCATACATGAGGGAATAACTATCCCTCACCTTAGCTTCCATTTTCGTGTCATGCTCACGTCTTGATTATTATACCACTTAACTAATACAAGGTCAATCAACCTATCGCATATTTTCTTCAGTTCTCTATACAAAACCCTATTTGAATTCTCAACGAGCCTTTAAAGCAGATGTTGTAGAAAATTCTATATACACTAACTAAGTTTAGTGTAAAATATCTACACTATCGAAACATAGTTATTAATTAAACTAAATGGATTGAAATCAAAAGGTCCATTCACAGTTTTTTTTTTGTACAGTTTACTAACAACGACTTGTTGTTATAACTATGCTTATAATAATTCAAACCGGGGTAATTTCAATTTTTAAGCATTCCAGGTTCAAAATTCAAATTTCAAAATTTGAATTCAACTTTTCCCCCTCTTTCAATTTCAACTATTAGAAACAGTTGTTTTTTTCCTACTATATAAACAACACTACTACACACATTTCTCCAACTTACTTCTTTTATTTATATACATTTCCCTCTATAGTATCAACTTAGTATCCTCATTTTCCTTGAAATCGAGCAGAACATTTTAAATAATTATATTTATTTTGAGACATTTTAAATACAAACTTAAAATCACATCTCCATCACCTAATTCTCACAAATATATAATGGAGTCATCATGACTCATAATATGCGACTGTATTACTTTTTCGGGGCCAATAATCGAGGGACATATATGAGTGTACAAATTTGGGAAAACACTTGTACGAATCACCGCATCAAATGTAACACCAAAACGTAACTCTTTCGGGACTATTATCAAATTGAGTTTCAAGAGATGGTTTTGACACAATTATAAATAATTTTATACAAAGGCTGACAAACAAATAATATTTCAAAGATTATATAGATATTGACATAATTAATAAACAAAATTTTGTGAAGAAAGATTTTTAGCAGAATACGAACAAATATTTCGAATAAAACATACTAAGGAATGCTGAAAGAATTAAAGGAATTCAAATGACAGTTTCAATATAATTTTATATATATATATATAACAAATAAAGTTTTGAAGGAAAGAATTGTACCAAAAGATCCTAGTGACAACTAGAATATCCGTACCTCAATAAGCGTCTTAACTTCACAAGCCGTGATAATCCACCAAAGATTCTCAAACAAACTCTACATCAACTGGCTATTCCTGCTAGTCTGTTCAACTTATGTTAATCGACAGCTGCTCCTCGTTCTTTTTTCAAGATCTTTGAGCCTCTTAAGGCTATGAGACCTACTTAAATTTATAGTTATTACATGTTTGATGAGGAGAGGCTAATTATTGTGGATTTGGTAATGTTTTTGGCAAATTTGTTGAGCAGCTCCAAATATATTCGTTGGCTGCTATTACAATATATATTTTGTGTGAATGGATGAATCGATGATGATGATATAGATATACACTTTACCAGAGATATAGATATGATGTATGTATTTTTAATTTATTAATAATTGAAAAAGGAGTGCAAGTGGTGGTTACTGGTTAGTTAGAGCGAAAAGATATAGATAATCTGGGTCAAAGCTCCACCTCAGCAAGCCACGTATTATAAAAATAAAAGGAATAAAATTGGTGACCGGTAACCTATAGATTAGCCGGTTACATGCATGACATAGACACAAATACGTTTTTCGTTGCATCGCATAGACGGCTTTAAAGATGGTTACATTACATAGACATTTTGGCTTAGTTGGCTACACTCACAGGTCATTATCCCTTATTTTATTCCATTACGATGGGAATATGGATGGATAGTGGGATCTCAAGTGGAGTGATAGATAACATTTATCTATAACATCTAACAATAATATTAAAAGAGAACCTTAAATTCAAAAATGAAAAAATATAAACCATTGGATGAAGTTTCCTTATTCAATTTCAATTTGAGCCATTGATCAAAATTAATGATGTCATCTTTGACTAATCTTTTAGTAAATACCAACATTAGTCCTTTAATATCAATAGTTTTTATGAATAAAGTAGATCGAATGTTTCCATATATCTGTACAAATCGATGCACGTGTATAAAAAAGATATATGGGTTTTTTATTACCGGAATCTGGGTTTTTTTCCCGGAATCTGGGTTTTCTTTGAGAGAGAGAAGCAGTTATGAATATTTGTATATGACAGAGAATCAGTTTTGAAGGTGATGGTCAACCATGTACAAATTTGAAAAGTTCGTTGGTAATACACATCTAGTTTTTGGGTTTAATGGGCAACCATGTACAAGAGAAAAAGTATATATGATAATTTGATATATATATATATATATATATATATATATATATATATATATATATATATATATATATATATATATATATATATATATATATATATATATATATATATATATATATATATATATATATATATATATATATATATATATATATATATATATATATATATATATATATATATATATATATATATATATATATATATATATATATATATATATATATATATATATATATATATATATATATATATATATATATATATATATATATATATATATATATATATATATATATATATATATATATATATATATATATATATATATATATATATATATATATATATATATATATATATATATATATATATATATATATATATATATATATATATATATATATATATATATATATATATATATATATATATATATATATATATATATATATATATATATATATATATATATATATACATATTTATATATATATATATATATATATATATAACAAATAAAGTTTTGAAGAAAAGATTGTACCGAAAAGATCCTAATAGCAACTAGAATATCCGTACCTCAATAAGCGTCTAAACTTCACAAGCCGAGATGATCCACCAAAGATTCTCAAACAAACTCTACAGGTC
This sequence comes from Erigeron breviscapus, assembly GCA_034093135.1. Taxonomy (NCBI): domain Eukaryota; kingdom Viridiplantae; phylum Streptophyta; class Magnoliopsida; order Asterales; family Asteraceae; genus Erigeron; species Erigeron breviscapus. The sequence continues at coordinate 154,070,068 of CM067167.1, read as the reverse complement.
AACTGGTATTCCTGCTAGTCTGTTCAACTTATGTTAATCGACAGCTGCTCTCATTTTTTTTATTTTTTTATTTTTATTTTTTTTATTTTTTATTTTTTATTTTTTTTTTTTTGAAGATCTTTGAACCTCTTAAGGCTATGAGACCTACTTATATTTATAGTTATTACATGTTTGATGAGGAGAGGCTAATTATTGTGGATTTGGTAATGTAACCTGCAAATTTGTTGATAAGAAAATAATATCCATTCACATGACACACCTTTCCTAAGACAATATCACAAATCACAATAATAAAAAATGCTTGTATAGCAAAGAAAGTCTCAAAAACTTCAAATGATAAGCAAATTGTTTGTCCATCAAACAATAACTCTCAAAATCCTCATGCATGAAGTAATCAGCTTATTCATCGGTACGTGTTGTGTTGTCCATTTCAAAAGCTGTTTTGGCCAAGATAAAGGTTTGGGACTTTGGGTGATGGATGGTGCAGAAGTCAAAGAGAATCTAACTATCAACTATAATTAAAAGTTTCCTAGCTGCTACATTCATTAGATCTAGAGAATAGTCTAATAGCAAGAACTAAACATCAAAACTGGGCAGTGACAATTTGCCAGCTAAAAAGTGGAAGGTTCAACTCAAACTAAAATTATACATAGCTTGCAATTAAAGGATCAACAACACCTCTTGATCAGTGATCACAAGTAGGCAAGTTGACCACCTAATTTTTCTTCATCACAACTATAATGACGACAATATAACACTACTAAAACACTGCAATGAACCTGCAAATTTGTTGATAAGAAAATAATATCCATTCACATGACACACCTTTCCTAAGACAATATCACAAATCACAATAATAAAAAATGCTTGTATAGCAAAGAAAGTCTCAAAACTTCAAGAAAAAATAATGTCAGAAGCAAAGATTACAAGGAAGTCTCAAAAACATCAAATGATAAGCAAATTGTTTGTCCATCAAACAATAACTCTCAAAATCCTCAGCTTATTCATCGGTGCGTGTTGTGTTGTCCATTTCAAAAGCTGTTTTGGCCAAGATAAAGGTTTGGGACTTTGGGTGATGGATGGTGCAGAAGTCAAAGAGAATCTAACTATCAACTATAATTAAAAGTTTCCTAGCTGCTACATTCATTAGATCTAGAGAATAGTCTCCTAGAATAGCAGAGGGATTTTCATGTGATAAAGAAGTTTATGAAGCAGATGCACATGGAAATCCTCGGCATTTATGTGATGCAAGACAGTCAACGGAGGTAAATCTGTGAGGAATCATGGGTTCGTAAGATTCATAAGGAAGGCTCAATAAAGGTGTTGTGGAGAGCAAGGAACTTTAAGGAAAAAAGATAAGAACTCAATAATCAAAATATATGTCATATATGTTAAAGTCAACTGGAACACCATCCATCTTACTAATAGAAGGGTTTTAGCTTCGCTTTAGTATGCAAACCTTGCCGTCTTACTTCACGATGCAGCTCAACCAGCAATTTTGGAAATGTGCGGCGTATGAGGAATTCGAGATCTTCAACTGATTCACCAAGATCTTCAAGCTTGTGATCAAGACCTCCAAGTTTGCAAATATTCTCCATGTCTCCTCCATACTCAAAGTGATGGCCATAAAGGTTCCTTATAAATCGTATAAGTTCCTTCCCCTCCCAAATATCATATTCATACTCTTTTTTGGCCTCGTGATATGAATTTTTCTCAGCCATAAGCAAAGGGCTGAAACAGTCGCTCCAGCCATCCGCATTTCCCGAGTCCCAACACGTGGACAACTTACTTTGTAAGGCAGCAGTGTTCATGTGGTATCCCCGACGCTTATGCTTATCAAATAGAATCTCTTGTATTTCTTTAAAGTAAACAATCCTCCTCTCAGCCAGCCATAACCACGTCTCCAACAAAATGCGATCCAGTATATCAGCGGGTCTGCATATGTTAACAAAAAGTGAATGCAGAAGTCTAAACAATGTCTATACACTATATAAATCCCTACTTAGCTTTTTCTAAAACTATCCTATGTGGCACCCCTTAGGTTGCAAGAAAAGGGCTAAAATCTGATGTGGCTTTTTTTAGAGAAAAGTATGCGTACAGTTGAAGGTAAAACAACGGTTATTAGTTTGTAGGCCCAATTCCCCTATTTCTGCAAAATCAAATGAGTCATATTGTATATGTAAACCGTCTTCTATCTCCCTCCATCTCTTTCTCTCTCTGTACGTAATCCATCTTCTTCAAATTATTATCAAATCAGTCGTTGAATTATTAAAGGGATCAAAAAGGAATTAAATCAGGTTTTACAGTAACACAGATGATGATTACCAGGTATCCTTCTTTGTTTATTACTACTTATTGGTGATTATCAATTCTGATTAAGATTTTGGGTGATTACCCTTTGGGCATATCAAACTGTTATCAATCGAACGTGGCTTTTTTTAAAGAAGGGTATGCCTGCGGTTGAAGGTAGAACAGCGGTTTTGAGTTCTATAATAGCAGTAACAAAAATGGTTATCTATAATAGCATATCACGCACTTTGAAGTGAAGATTTTATTTTAACATCCGGTCAGTGCCCTAAGTGTGTAACTTTCATGGTTTTGTGCTGATGGAAAATAAACTCACCGTTTTATCGGGTTTGTTGGCCATGATTGTAGGAAACAAGTATGCATATTCGGACTGTGTGCTTGATAAAAAAGAATTAACTAAGAATTGTTTATTTAAAAGAAGTAAAGAGTGATATGTACATACCTATTTTGCCGACAGCAATTCTACTACATTGTAAGCTTCTTTGGCGTAGGATGCATTTTAGATTGGAAGTCCCATAATGAGAGTTTGGAGTACTGATGCTTGTCTTTTTCATGATCATGGAGCGCATGAAAACTGAATATGTATGCAATCAGTTTTGCTACGGCGTCATAGTCTAAACCTATAAACATAAATAAATTAAACGAATTAGACATATAAGTATATAACTTCAAGAAATTAGAGTGTTGTTCGAGAGGATTCTTACCTCTACATGAAGATGTTAACGACTTCCAGTCATTGTATCCACCAAATTTGAACTTTCCATCCTTAACATAGGTATTCCACGGGTTAATATCCCCGTGAAATAAACCTAGCTTGTGAATTTGCTTCAGTCCTTCAATAATGCCCCTATAAAATGTTAAAATTGTTAGTTCAGGCTTCAAATACACTTAACACTCACGAGACAAATATAGATATACAATATGTATGAATAATCAAGTACTAGAACCATTTACCTCAAGACTAGTAAAAAGTGTGGACGCAACTCTTCCACCGGCACCAAACGCATATAATCAGCCAAAGTAAGAAAAACGGGCTCAAAAGCAAACAAGTAATTTTCTCCATCTTTCTTCATTCCAAAAAAAGCTTGTACGTTTTCATGAGGGGATGTGGTGATTGTTCGAAGATATTTATACTTTTGATAAATATTCCGACTGTTTCGAAGAACAAATATAGATGCACGATTTTCACAGTACCACATCCTAACTAGCCCATTTCTAACTGAAACTGTAGAACTTAAGGGTTCTAGCTTGATCTTGTCCCTCCATCTATGGGCATTAAGATCCATAAGCGATACACCTTCACGTGTTTTAAATCTTTATCTAAGGTATAAGGATTTCAAAACACAAGAAGGTGTATCACTTATGGATCTTAACGTGCATAAATTGGTGGGACAAATTAACTCCCAATCCAAACCCAATGAACGGATAACATGGGTCGTCCTCTTGATTTCTACCAAAGGACCGCCCTCTAGTGTACACTTGATGATACCCTCTGATATATGATGATCTACATTCATTTGCGTTTTCAGCCCATCCATGTTAGCCTTATCGAAGAATTCCTTCCAAGAATAATTCTTTTCCTCCCCTTGCCCATCCTTGTCAAGAAGAGAAGTTTATTTAAAGATATTATGTATAAGGGGAAGGGTGTCATAATACACCAATCCACACAAGTCCAAACCAAGCACCAATAGCATGTTGCCAAATATTTTAGCTCATCAAACCCAAAACTCATCATTTTTTACAAGGTATCATGAATATATCAACCTATTTTTTTTATATATTTTTAATTATAATAAACAATTATATAAAACATAAAATTTCATTGAAAATTATAAAAAATAGTACTGCATAACAATTGAAAAAACCAATCGCAATTAGATATCTAAAAGTTACGTCCATCTATACTTTGTCCTTATTTCATGTTTTTTTTCTAGAATCAACGCTAACATCGATAACGGTTTGGATTTCTTTAACTTTTGAAGTACTAAATAAAAAGATAATAAAATACCTTGCACACGATAACGGTTTCTCCATGTTTATCCACATTTGCATACAAGTATTGTTTTGCCGAATTTGAATGGGATGCTCTGTAAGAATCATGCGAATCTGATTCACCACGTCAAGTAATGGTCTTTGTATTGTGACAAAGACCAAAAATCTTATTATCATCGGAAATAACCATGGTATATTTTATCTTTTGATCCTCAGGATTTGATTCAGACATCTGTAAAGTATTTGCGGCGGCGGGGGCAGATTTCCGTAAAAGGCGGCGCCTCTTAGGGAGAGGGGAGATGTCTGATGGGCCTGGATTTGATTCAGACATCTGTAAAGTATTTGCGGCGGCGGGGGCAGATTTCCGTAAAAGGCGGCGCCTCTTAGGAGGATTTGATTCAGACATCTGTAAAGTAATGGCGGCGGCGGCGGGGGGGGCGGGGCGGCGGGGGCGGCGGAGGGGGCAGATGATTCCATGAATGGCGCCTCTTACGAGACATCTGTAAAGTATTGTCGGCGGGGGCGGCGGAGGGGGTCTTAGGAGATTTGATTCAGACATCTGTAAAGTATTGGCGGCGGCGGCGGGGGCGGGGGCGGCGGAGGGGCTTAGGAGGATTTGATTCAGACATCTGTAAAGTATTGGCGGCGGCGGCGGCGGGCGGGGGCGAGGGAGAGGGGAGATGTCGGCGGCGGCGGCGGCGGCGGCGGGGGCGGCGGAGGGGGTCTTAGGGATTTGATTCAGACATCTGTAAAGTATTTGCGGCGGCGGGGGCAGATTTCCGTAAAAGGCGGCGCCTCTTAGGAGGATTTGATTCAGACATCTGTAAAGTATTTGCGGCGGCGGGGGCAGATTTCCGTAAAAGGCGGCGCCTCTTAGGAGGATTTGATTCAGACATCTGTAAAGTATTTGCGGCGGCGGGGGCAGATTTCCGTAAAAGGCGGCGCCTCTTAGGAGGATTTGATTCAGACATCTGTAAAGTAATGGCGGCGGCGGCGGGGGCGGGGGCGAGGGAGAGGGGAGATGTCGGCGGCGGGGGCGGCGGAAGGAGTTTGAAACCGGTATTAGCATTACCGGGTTCAGAAATTGTACGTCACCTTTTCAGAGCACAGTAAACATGCAGAGCATTGAGTGGGTGATGTGACTAAAGGCTGCGAACCCGGTATTCGGAAAACCGGGTTATATATATATATATATATATATATATATATATATATATATATATATATATATATATATATATATATATATATATATATATATATATATATATATATATATATATATATATATATATATATATATATATATATATATATATATATATATATATATATATATATATATATATATATATATATATATATATATATATATATATATATATATATATATATATATATATATATATATATATATATATATATATATATATATATATATATATATATATATATATATATATATATATATATATATATATATATATATATATATATATATATATATATATATATATATATATATATATATATATATATATATATATATATATATATATATATATATATATATATATATATATATATATATATATATATATATATATATATATATATATATATATATATATATATATATATATATATATATATATATATATATATATATATATATATATATATATATATATATATATATATATATATATATATATATATATATATATATATATATATATATATATATATATATATATATATATATATATATATATATATATATATATATATATATATATATATATATATATATATATATATATATATATATATATATATATATATATATATATATATATATATATATATATATATATATATATATATATATATATATATATATATATATATATATATATATATATATATATATATATATATATATATATATATATATATATATATATATATATATATATATATATATATATATATATATATATATATATATATATATATATATATATATATATATATATATATATATATATATATATATATATATATATATATATATATATATATATATATATATATATATATATATATATATATATATATATATATATATATATATATATATATATATATATATATATATATATATATATATATATATATATATATATATATATATATATATATATATATATATATATATATATATATATATATATATATATATATATATATATATATATATATATATATATATATATATATATATATATATATATATCTATTATTCACACAAACTTTGATATATATATATGTGTATATATATATATATACGAACAGAGTTTCCTTATTTTGAGAACCATTTTTTTTGTAAGAACCATGAGAACTCTTAAAATATGTATTTGTTCACATGCTTTTTTTGTTCATTCACATGTGAAATATAAAAATGTATGTTATAGAATAAACTTTTTTAAGAAACCTTCAAAATAGTCTTTTGTGAACTTGTGAATGAATTTGTTCACGTTTTATGTTCACATGTGATAAACGGCTATATATTAGGTTTTGAAAAAAAAATTTCTTCTACAACATATGTTTTTATGACGTTTCACATGTGAATGAACAAAAAAACATGTGATCCAATATGAAATTTAGGAGTTCTTACGGTTCGTTTCTCAAAATAAGGGTCGTATAGAGTTACTTTAGTTTGCCTATAAAACGGCATCTCATTTCATTTGTAAAAACACACCCGAGAATTCATAATAATAATAAGTTTTCTCTCAATTTTTATGGCTCACTAAATTACTCTCCTATTCTCCTTAGATAAACTCTTAATCCTTTAATATTTTCCTTGTTCTTCATAATATATCCGCTCCAATAAAAAAAAAAATATACATATAATAATAATATCCGCTGTGTATACTCTCCATTCTGCTGTGCATAATCCTCTTATTGTAAGATTTCTATACTCTTATTTATCTATGTATATTTGTATTAAGCAATATATATGGTTTAAAATATATGTTTATATTAAAATATATATTAATATAAATTTACAAATGTATTTAAAATTAGGATATGTAAAAAATTAGTACCCCCCTCTATAATGGTATCAGAGCAAAGGCTTTCTTAAAATCTAAAAGACTAGGACAAGCTTCATTTATAGGGCAAAGTGTTATAAGTCCCGCTTTTTAGTTGAAGAACTCTCTTAGGTGAAGATTATGGGAAAAAATTTGTTTTGATAAAATTTTAGAGATATGTTAATTAGACTTTTTGTATATATTAGTCCATGTATAATTAATATGAAATTTATTTTTATTAAAAAATTGCGGATATAAGAAAATCTTAAAAGGAAAATTAAGGAGAGAGTAAGTCTAAGGAGAAATGGAATTTTTATAATCATTGATAAATTCAAAAAACTTGAGTTTTTAAATCTAGAATTTACTGAGAAAAACTTTTCTAATAAAAACATAATTACCGATAATTATAATTTTATTTGTAGAATTAAAGAAGATTTTAAACATAGTCTTCATACAGAAAATATACACTTAAACGCGTTAACAGATTTAGTTATAAATTTAGGAATTAATCTACAAAAAGAAACAGTAAGTAATAAACAAACTTTAGAAAAAATTATTGAAGAATTTAAAAAATATAATATAAATCAAGATTATATACGAGAACAAAATAACCAAATAATTAAAGAATTAAAAGAATTAAGAAAATATAAAACAGACAAAACATTAGATAAACATATACAAAGTGATATAGATAAAATAACAGAGGCTATAAGTAATTTAAGTATTGAACATCCAGTTATTACTATAAATAAAAAACCTACACCTTATAAACATTGGCAACCTAGAAAATGAGTTATTTAGGAAGAAGTAGAACACTACAAGAAGCACGTAATTCTACAAGTAATATACAAGATAATATAACATCCGATAGTTTTTTAAACAGAATATTAAGATATGGATCAGGATCTAATAGTTCTAGACATAATTTACACATAGAAGAAGAAATAGATTTAGACAGAAATATAGATTTATACAATCAACATCAGTTAGACATCCTAAATCCTAGAATATTATATCAAACAAGACCATTTAATATTAATACAACATTAATACGAAGTAGTAGAGAAGAAAGTCTAAGAGTAGTTGATAGAACAATAACATTAGATTTATTATCACCAGAAACTATACAAAAAATTAAACAATCTGGAAAACATTTTATACATACAGGATTAATAATAATAGGAATTAAAGCCCTAGGAAGAAAAAATTTAGGAACAAAATTATTAGCTTTAATATTAGACAAAAGTTGGAAAACAGATATGAAAAAGGCTATAATTTCAGGAATGGAAGTTGACCTAAGTCAAAATACAGCACTATTTTATTGTACACCTGGAATATTAAAAGATATAAAAGATTTACAAAATTTAAAAATAGCCTTACAAACAAAAGGATATGAAAATTATGAAGGAAATAATATTGTTATTAGTATAGGAGTGCTAGGAAAAGCTAGCAACAATTCAGGAATGAAATATAAAGTAAATATAGAAGGAATAGTACAAACAATAGCATCAAAATCCATACAAATGATTGATCCAGTTAAAATAGACCCAGAACAGTTAGCAGGATTAGAATGGAATATAGATGATTTACAGGAAAATGATAAAGCAGTATTAATACCAAAAAAGAGTTTTATATATGAAGGAACACATGGTAAACAGAGTCTAAGATTTACAGATTTTAAAGAAGAAGATAATCAACAAGAAGATAATATGGATTATACATTATTAGAAGATGAAGAAGATGAAGACACAGTATTTCAAATCAAAGGAACTAATAAAACACTAGAACAAATAATAGATAGAAAATTTACAGAATTAAATATACAAGAAGAAGTAGAACACTACAAGAAGCACGTAATTCTACAAGTAATATACAAGATAATATAACATCCGATAGTTTTTTAAACAGAATATTAAGATATGGATCAGGATCTAATAGTTCTAGACATAATTTACACATAGAAGAAGAAATAGATTTAGACAGAAATATAGATTTATACAATCAACATCAGTTAGACATCCTAAATCCTAGAATATTATATCAAACAAGACCATTTAATATTAATACAACATTAATACGAAGTAGTAGAGAAGAAAGTCTAAGAGTAGTTGATAGAACAATAACATTAGATTTATTATCACCAGAAACTATACAAAAAATTAAACAATCTGGAAAACATTTTATACATACAGGATTAATAATAATAGGAATTAAAGCCCTAGGAAGAAAAAATTTAGGAACAAAATTATTAGCTTTAATATTAGACAAAAGTTGGAAAACAGATATGAAAAAGGCTATAATTTCAGGAATGGAAGTTGACCTAAGTCAAAATACAGCACTATTTTATTGTACACCTGGAATATTAAAAGATATAAAAGATTTACAAAATTTAAAAATAGCATTACAAACAAAAGGATATGAAAATTATGAAGGAAATAATATTGTTATTAGTATAGGAGTGCTAGGAAAAGCTAGCAACAATTCAGGAATGAAATATAAAGTAAATATAGAAGGAATAGTACAAACAATAGCATCAAAATCCATACAAATGATTGATCCAGTTAAAATAAACCCAGAACAGTTAGCAGGATTAGAATGGAATATAGATGATTTACAGGAAAATGATAAAGCAGTATTAATACCAAAAAAGAGTTTTATATATGAAGGAACACATGGTAAACAGAGTCTAAGATTTACAGATTTTAAAGAAGAAGATAATCAACAAGAAGATAATACTGAACACATATTCATGAACATAGAAATAAATGAAAACGAAGATGATACTATACCAATATATGATACAGACGATGATACAATAAATATAGAATTTTTAAAATTTGAAGAAGATAATATGGATTATACATTATTAGAAGATGAAGAAGATGAAGACACAGTATTTCAAATCAAAGGAACTAATAAAACACTAGAACAAATAATAGATAGAAAATTTACAGAATTAAATATACAAGAAGAAGTAGATGATATGATAATTGAATGCATGACAGAATTAGGTATGACCTATGAAGAAAGCTATAATAAATTACAAGAATATTATAATGAATATACAGAATTAGTATACTATAAGAAAGCTATTAAACAGAATATTAAGATATGGATCAGGATCTAATAGTTCTAGACATAATTTACACATAGAAGAAGAAATAGATTTAGACAGAAATATAGATTTATACAATCAACATCAGTTAGACATCCTAAATCCTAGAATATTATATCAAACAAGACCATTTAATATTAATACAACATTAATACGAAGTAGTAGAGAAGAAAGTCTAAGAGTAGTTGATAGAACAATAACATTAGATTTATTATCACCAGAAACTATACAAAAAATTAAACAAATACAAGCATTTCTAGGATTGGTAAATTATGCAAGAAAATTTATCCCAAATTTGTCAAAATTAGTTGGACCCTTATACAGTAAAACTACAAAAAATGGACAAAGACATTTTAATACAGAAGATATTAAAATTGTTAAACAAATTAAAGAATCGGTTAAAAATATTAAACCATTAGAATTACCACTTCTTACTGATTATATTATTATTGAAACAGATGGATGTAAAGAAGGATGGGGAGCTGTTCTTCTTTCTAAACCAAATAAATATAGTCCTAAAAATGAAGAAAAAATATGTGCTTATGCCAGTGGTAATTTTCAAAATAAAAACAATTGGACAAGCATAGATTTCGAAATACAAGCATTAATTTATGCATTAGAAAAATTCAAGATCTTTTTACAAAAAGAATTTACAGTTCGAACAGACTGTGAAGCTATAGTAAAGTTTATTAAAAATGAACAAAGTAAAAAAGTAAATAGAACAAGATGGGTTAATTTACAAAATACTATACAAGGAAATGGTTATATTATACAGTTTGAACATATTAAAGGACATAATAATGGGATAGCAGATATGCTATCAAGAAACATTAACAAGTTATTTTATGCAGATGGAAAGGCGAAAAGATAAAGGAAAGCTTATACAACCATTACAGTTTACACAACAATCTTCAGCAATGAGTATATCATCTGAAGAAGAAAAAACAGAAAGGATAATGAGTCAAGCTATAATGGCAGGATTACATTATCAAGATACACAAGACTTTGAAAGTACTACACAGTTATACAATGCACAAGTATACAATCAAAGACCGCAGCAGGTTCGATTACCAAAAAATAAACATTTTACACAAGGAGCTGCTTTGACATCACATCATATACAAAAAACTATTATAAAATTTGGAGATTATGCTTTGGAAAAGTGTAATGATCTAAAAACAAAGTTTAGAGCCCCTATGGGTACTAAATTGACAGAAAAACAACAGTGCTTATTAGACAATTTATGGCATATTCAAACATTGCCACAAGCTTCAAATTTCAAATTACAGGTTTTAAATGCTTTAAGCATTTATTTTCAAGAACAAAGTTTACAAAATCCTGAAAAACATATTCAAAAACCAAAATTTACACATTATATTATTTTTAGGGGACTAAAAATTGGAATATTTAATAAATGGGAAACTGTTGCTAAATATATCCAATGTCCCAATCCAATTTTTAAAGGCTATACATGCTTTGCTGAAGCTTTGAAAACAGCAAGAGAACAATTTGGTATAAACAATTTTTATATAGAACCTGAAGAGGTTAAAACATTTTTAGACATGGCAAAAACAAATCCTGAGCAAATTATACCTGGAGATTTAGGAAAAAGTATACATGAAGCATGGAAACAAAATCATGGAGAAAACATAAATCTTGGAATTGGTCCGAGAATAACTTTTACATTTAGTATATTAGAAGAAAAATGTAAAGAAGTAGCTTTACAAGAACAGCTAAAAAGAAATGCATACGCATTTTGTAAAACAGCTATATATACACCACAAGCTTATGGATTCTACGATAAAAAGAAAAACATAAGAAAAAGTACTACATATAATAAAAATTATAAATTATAAACCAAATTATAATAAAAACAAATATGTTAAGAAACCACAAACAAGAAAATGTAAATGTTTTATTTGTGGAGATGAAACACATTTAGCAAATAAATGTCCTAATAAAAATAAAACTTTAAATACCTGTTGCAAGTGTCTTTCGTGTTCCTGCAAATCTTTGCTAGCTATTAGTATATCATCAATATATACCAAGCAAAAATTATATTTGAGAAATATATTGTCCATAAATCTTTGAAATATTGAAGGAGCGTTCTTTAATCCAAAGCTAAGAACATTCCATTCAAATTGTCCTTCTGAACATGTAAAGGCTGTCCATTGTTTAAATCTTTCTTCTAATTTTAATTGATTATATCCTGATTTTAAATCAAATTTTGAAAATATCTTTTTCTTTTGTATTAAATTTAATAAACTATCTTTATTTGGAAGATTATATCCATCATCTATTGTATTATCATTTAATCGTTTATAATTGTATACTATTCTAGCTTTTCCTCTCTTTATTTCACTATGATTTCTTACTATAAATGCTGCTGATCTATGAGGACTAACTGATTTTTTAATTAATCCTTGTTTTATCATTTCAGGTATTTGTTGCTGAAATTCTTTTTTGTCTAGAGGGCTATATTCAATGTTTGCAGTTCTTATTGTAATATCTGGATTTTTAAGTTCAAATTTACATATGTATTTTACTTTTGATTTTGTAATATCTTCTCCTATAAATCCTTGTTTTTCTAATTCTAATATTATAGGATAATTTATACTTTTTGTAATATAAAAAATTTAATCCTATAACAAAATCTTTTGATTTAATATAGGATGGATTTATATTAATTTGTGGCATTTCATATTTAATACTATAATTCTTAGAGAAATCAAGAAACTGTATTCCTATTGGTTCTACATAGTGAGTTATATGTATTAGTGATTGGATGCACAAAAAAGGTAATAATCACATTAAATGTTGTATATGTGGATATTATCCTAGTATAGAAAAAAGATCACAGTGTAATATATGTTTTAATGAAATTTGTTATATATGTATTATATTGGATGCACAAAAAAGGTAATAATCACATTAAATGTTGTATATGTGGATATTATCCTAGTATAGAAAAAAGATCACAGTGTAATATATGTTTTAATGAAATTTGTTATATATGTATTATATTGGATGCACAAAAAAGGTAATAATCACATTAAATGTTGTATATGTGGATATTATCCTAGTATAGAAAAAAGATCACAGTGTAATATATGTTTTAATGAAATTTGTTATATATGTATTATGATTGGATGCACAAAAAAGGTAATAATCACATTAAATGTTGTATATGTGGATATTATCCTAGTATAGAAAAAAGATCACAGTGTAATATATGTTTTAATGAAATTTGTTATATATGTATTATGATTGGATGCACAAAAAAGGTAATAATCACATTAAATGTTGTATATGTGGATATTATCCTAGTATAGAAAAAAGATCACAGTGTAATATATGTTTTAATGAAATTTGTTATATATGTATCAAATTGGATGCACAAAAAAGGTAATAATCACATTAAATGTTGTATATGTGGATATTATCCTAGTATAGAAAAAAGATCACAGTGTAATATATGTTTTAATGAAATTTGTTATATATGTATTATGATTGGATGCACAAAAAAGGTAATAATCACATTAAATGTTGTATATGTGGATATTATCCTAGTATAGAAAAAAGATCACAGTGTAATATATGTTTTAATGAAATTTGTTATATATGTATTATGATTGGATGCACAAAAAAGGTAATAATCACATTAAATGTTGTATATGTGGATATTATCCTAGTATAGAAAAAAGATCACAGTGTAATATATGTTTTAATGAAATTTGTTATATATGTATTAAAAAACTATATGATATAGATATAAATATTGGTACATCTACCAGAATAAGAGAGGTAGATGTGCCGTAGAAGGAAAATAAGAAGAAATGAGCTAGAATTCAATTTACTGATGAATAGATAGATCGATAAACTTGATCCAACTTTTTAGTCACGTTGTTCAATACTTATTCAACACTTGTATTGTCACAATCTATTATTGGAGGTAGTTATCAAAAAACTATCTGTTGATTAATATTGTTAAATCTTTAATATTCATTGAACTATAGCTCAAAACTTAAAATTTAGTGTACGTATCGAAATTATAACTCGTCGATTGTGTGCATATGGAACTATGGAAGTTTCAAATATTATTATTATATATTGTTGTATTGTATATATCACTTGATACTTTGGAGTTTGGTACATTTAACCTAACATTAACACTTAATAATATTGCATATGGAAATTTAAGAAGTCAGTTTATTGATCGATAATTAATGAGAAAACAAAAAACTTTATAATACTGTTGAAAACTGGTATTAAAGTGGGATTTCAACATCCAAATCTCCCAAACTAAACATATTCCGCACGATGTCACATGCTTTAGTCATCCACCCTACCGACACACCCTCATCAACCGTTTAGACCTAAATTCATTCCATACGTACTTGTTTTTGCATTTTGGTCATGTTATTAGATCACGATTATATTTGTTTTTATTCAAAGTTGATAGGACCATTATGATGAAACGTACATTACTTATATGTTTCAACGGAGACGAATCTTGCATATATGTTTCAACGGAGACGAATAAAAATGACTCTCTAATGCAAACCTATTTAGAGAATATATATTAGACTTCTCGACATTCGAGAGTAATTCAGTTTTTTGGAAAATAAAAAAAGTTAGTTGATGATAAGGAGTTAATCATACGTTGATACGCTTTACGCGTACTCCTTTTAAGAATGTTCTCTTTTAGTGTTAGATTTATTTGTTTACCTATGTTGTCCAAGTCAAAAAGTATTCTTCGTTGCACATTACTTCCTTAATAGTAATTACATAAGATTATTTTAATAAATTTAATATAGGATCAACTATAATGGAATCAAGCAAGTTTTTTGGTCCATACAAACACAACCAACATGGTTGCATGTTTTGTATCCATATACTTTATGCGTTTTTTACTAAACATCGAAAAGAGACACGCGAATACGACACTCCAATTATTGGTTTGGCAAAATGAAACATCAGATAACGTACTCATTGTTTATGAGCTTAATTCAATCCTTGCATACTGTTAAAGTTAGAGAAATTTACAATCCCTTTATGTTGTCACAATATAAGTATATATAAGTTGTAAATTTACATTTGTTTATATGTATTCTAATTAAGTCTAAAGTAATCGATATTGCGATTTAAATTTTTGATTAAAAGATTTAAAGTTAGAAAGGAAAATTGAATAAAGTACGAATGATGAAGATTTTAATTTAATTTAACTTGACTTGAGGAAATAGTAATGAATATATAAGTGAAGAGCACAAATTGTCATAAGAAAGTCCAAATTAAAGTTCAACCATATTTAATCAACTTGATAATGACAAAAGCATATATTCTAGCTAGTATTATATTTTAATTAATCGATGCCGACGAAGAAAAAATTATTGTATAAGAGATCTTTCATTCGTTTTTGAATTAAAGTGTTCCCTCGTAAACAAAACAATAATATAATACGAGTAATTAATAACAACAATATATAAAAACAATAATATAATACGAGTAATTAATAACAACAATATATAAAAACAATAATAATTGTAATAATATAGTACAGAAGAAATGAACAAGCTATGAGACAAAATACCAAAATGGCCAAGAATCAAGAATTTATGAAATTCATTTCACATTTTTCTTTTAAGTTGTTGCAATAAAGTTTACACATGAAAGCACACAAATCAAGCTTATTCACATCTTAAGGTTTCTAGCCCTTTAGTAATTTCCTTTGGAATTAAAAAGCAAACTAAATCAAGCTAATAAACACCCCATATACAGTTGCATTTTTACATCGGGCAAAAGCAGGAGGTTTTTTAAAAAATGCAACTTTTAATAGTAAATAAAATAAAAAGGTCAAATACAAAAAAGATTAGTAAGTATCAATATTTGATTTCTTGGATTGTTGGTTGAATGGCTAAAGAATGCTTGAGATCACCAATGTGAAGAGTGTGCTCACCCATTGGAACCCTTCGGATCCCAAATTTGTCAACCACACTCAAATGTTTGCATACATGAAGGTCAAGTGAAACCCTTTGTAGCCCACCTGCCACCACATGGACCTTTTGAAAGGCCACCAATTGCTTATGTGTGGCCCATTTCCCTTCTGGTGGGCTTGAGTACACCATCACGGTATGGGTTCCGTCCATGGTTCCTGTATTCTCCACGTCAACGTGTAAGCCCATGGAGAGGGCAGAACATTTCGTGTGAGATACGCGGACCCCATTGGTTAAGGTCGTCGAGTTGTTGTTTTCTAGGTGGATTGATAGCATAGGGACAGAGAGTGATGTTGGTGCATTAGCTATGGAATGTCGGAAAGTTGTGTAACTTAGACCATGCCCAAATGGATAGACAACGGGCACTTTGTAAAAACGGTAGGTCCGGCCTGGGTAGTTGTGGGCCGGGTCAGCCCTCATTCCCATATTTGTCATAGGTACCTTAGCCAAGTATTGTTGTGGGTACCATGTCATAGGCAACTTTCCCCCTGCAAAGAAATATAAGAAAATTGTCATCAGTAGAGCTTATTTTAGCATACTGGGCTTTAAGGGGCCCAGTAAATAATCTGAGCCCATGTTAGCATAATGAAAGTTTTTGTTGGGTTTTTATTTATATTAACCTGGATTAGTAGTTCCAAACAAATCGTCGGCAATAGCGGTACCACCAGCTTGGCCCGGGTACCCGGCCCAAATAATAGCCAAAATCCGAGGACCATTTTTCGCAAAAGTAACTTCAACAGGGCCTCCGGACATAATGACGAGAACACATGGGCCTCTTGAAGCCTTAGCAACTCTTGATATGAGCTCTTGTTGATGTCCAGGAAGGAGTATGTTAGCCCGATCTCTTGCTTCAGCTTCAATAGATTGATCAAGGCCCATAATCAAAACGGTTGCATCGGCCTGTCTAGCAGCTCTTTCAGCCGGCCCAATTAATTGGTTCCCTCTACAACTTACATCACTACAACCGGCTTGGTGAATCGTCTTAACGTATCTAGCTATACCTTGTAGTGGTGTTGTATACCCGCAAGCAATGCCTAAAATTTCCAAAAAAGAAAATAAAAAAATCAATGTTTAATCGTTTTAAATAAGTAAAAAAAAAAAAAAAAAAAAAAAAAAAAAAAAAAAAAAAAAAAAAAAAAAAAAAAAAAAAAAAAAAAAAAAAAAAAAAAAAAAAAAAAAAAAAAAAAAAAAAAAAAAAAAAAAAAAAAAAAAAAAAAAAAAAAAAAAAAAAAAAAAAAAAAAAAAAAAAAAAAAAAAAAAAAAAAAAAAAAAAAAAAAAAAAAAAAAAAAAAAAAAAAAAAAAAAAAAAAAAAAAAAAAAAAAAAAAAAAAAAAAAAAAAAAAAAAAAAAAAAAAAAAAAAAAAAAAAAAAAAAAAAAAAAAAAAAAAAAAAAAAAAAAAAAAAAAAAAAAAAAAAAAAAAAAAAAAAAAAAAAAAAAAAAAAAAAAAAAAAAAAAAAAAAAAAAAAAAAAAAAAAAAAAAAAAAAAAAAAAAAAAAAAAAAAAAAAAAAAAAAAAAAAAAAAAAAAAAAAAAAAAAAATTATAAGAAAAGTTTTTGTGAACCCTGCTTTGATGCTAACCGCGGCTGCATCTTCTGGTGTAGCCGTGTAATGTTGGCTATCATACATAACTCCAACCGAATCACAATCCGAGACAATGTAACTGTATTTAAAAGAAGAAAATAATTCATTAGAATGAATTTCGGGAACCCATAATAGCTAGCCATTATATCAAATATCAGTTGATTAAGCTGTACCCGTTTAGGCGCCATTGCCCACGAATCGTGTTCTTGAGGAGATTCGAGTCGGCACAAGTAGGCTTCCCATTGACTTGATTGTAAGAACACATTACACTTGCAACTTTACCTTCTAAAACACAAGCCTTAAAAGGTACATTATATGTGTCTTCCAAATCTTGTTTACTCACCTGTGTAAATTTATAAAGTTCCAACTTTTAGTCTTTTAATTTTAAAACAGCCCGAAAAACAATAATTTAGGGATAAAATGAATGTTCTTTTTCATCAAATATACACTTAGTTTAGATGTGTAGAAAAAGTTGTATATTTTTGTTACATGTCTCAGATGGTTCTTTTCTATAGCTACCAAATGTGGTGTGTCATGGACTTATGGGTAAACAGTTGACAGAAAGTTGCTTTTTTCGCTTCAACATGTAGAATTATGTATTTTGTAGCGAACATATGCGACTTTTTCATACAAGGTATAAATTAAAGTTATGTTTATTGTTTTAATGGGTTAAATGGTGCATATTTCAACAAACATGTGCCACTTTTATGTATAAATAGAAAAAGTATATAGAAAGTTCCATTCATTACATCAGTTATATGATGTTTCCTTCCGGATATACTCTTTTCGACTCAAAAACTATGCACAAACAAAATATGGATAAATCAACATATGTGTAGTTAATGAATTTGTTATTCAATAAAAAAAAATTCATTCTTGTATTTAACGTAAATTTAACTTGAAAAGTTGTAATAATGATGATTTTTAAGAGCATAGTAGGTAAACGTGAATTTAATAGATGTGTTTCGATAAAGATGAACTAATCATTTCGGAACAAATAAAAACAGAGGAAGTAATACTATATGTGACATACTATTTTGGATAGAAAAAAAAAAGGCTTGTGTGTTGGTTTCAACTTTTATATCCTATCGAATCATTGTTTTCACAACAAAAGTGAACCATATTTGATATCTTGATACGATGTTCTTAAATATAGTGGCAATTTTTATTTTTGTCTCAACAGTGTGCATTATTTTATTACTTGAGTTCTACATTATATTTTACAGTTTCAAATACGTCCTAAATTTGGCCTCTTGCCATTTTTATGGCGCATTATTAGCACCTATATACCATCGAATGTGTCTCCTGTTTTTACGTGACCAACTTTAAATGGGTGATTTGTTTTCATTGAGGGTGATTTCTTATGTCAACAATTTCCAAGCTTTGTGAACATTTATAGAATAAGGTTCCTTATCGCTGAAAAGCCAACCATGTGACGATGTCTCAACTTATATAACAATCCTAATATTTCTTACCCTTTTGTTTTCATTGAGGGTGATTTCTTATGTCAACAATTTCCAAGCTTTGTGAACATTTATAGAATAAGGTTCCTTATCGCTGAAAAGCCAACCATGTGACGATGTCTCAACTTATATAACAATCCTAATATTTCTTACCCTTTTGTTTTCATTGAGGGTGATTTCTTATGTCAACAATTTCCAAGCTTTGTGAACATTTATAGAATAAGGTTCCTTATCGCTGAAAAGCCAACCATGTGACGATGTCTCAACTTATATAACAATCCTAATATTTCTTACCCTTTTGTTTTCATTGAGGGTGATTTCTTATGTCAACAATTTCCAAGCTTTGTGAACATTTATAGAATAAGGTTCCTTATCGCTGAAAAGCCAACCATGTGACGATGTCTCAACTTATATAACAATCCTAATATTTCTTACCCTTTTGTTTTCATTGCACCTGGATGATCTTTCATTTATTACTAAAGAAAAAAAGTTTTATGTATTTATAGCGACAAAGTTCGACGAGAAAACTAGTTTTTGTAATTTCAATATCCTACGTAATTAAGGGTGTGTTTGGTTGCAGGAAATGTTTTATGGTTTTTCATTTTTAATTTTCTAAAAAATGAGAAGGGTTTTTATAAATACATAGTTACCGTACCACATGTTTTATTGTTTTTGTCATTAAGTTCGTAAGAAAGGTTACATTATTTGTTTTCGTGTGTTAAATAGTTGACAATTGAAACTTTGAGTCCGTGACATTTTCCTATGTCATCTTTGAGCTTGTAAATTATTGTATTTAGATGAATCAGGGTAAAACCTCTTTTTTGTCTAAAAACTGTTGCATCTGGTAAAAAACGATAAAAATTACCTTGGCATTAAAGTGAAAGCGATCGACACCATTCCAATTATCAAGATCATACGCTGTGTAATGTTTACAACAAGCTGCAACCTTAAGGCTATTACCCACATTGCCTTGAAGTCCTTTTACATATCTAACGGCATAGCGAGCAGCCAATGCTGGATCTTCCCTCGGTGTTTCTTGACCGCGGCCCCATCTTGGATCCCGAAAAATATTCACATTTGGGCTCCAAAACGTTAGCCCTGCCTTTCCTCCATTGTACATTGCTCGTGCTTCATTTGACACCACCTAAAAAAAATCTAACAAATATTACAAAAAGTACAATCACATGTGTAATGTTTAGTTGAGTTGTACAATACAAATGCAACCAAATTAGACTTCTTTTTTCAAGATGAAGAATCTCCAATCAAGGTTTAACTTTTAGTAGCCATTCCCAAAAAGAAATAGTAAAATTTCTATAACTTTTAGTAAAATACTATTATATGTTGCATTAA
The DNA here is from genome assembly GCA_034093135.1 of Erigeron breviscapus. Lineage (NCBI taxonomy): Eukaryota > Viridiplantae > Streptophyta > Magnoliopsida > Asterales > Asteraceae > Erigeron > Erigeron breviscapus. The sequence continues at coordinate 154,049,171 of CM067167.1, read as the reverse complement.
CTAGGTTGTTATGACATGCTTGTCATTGTGAACAATTAATTTACATATTATTATGTACATAAAGAATATAGGTCTTTTAAGAAGATGGGTTATAACTTATTATAGTAGAAGAGACCCTACAAGTAGTTTGGAGGGCAATATAAAATAAAAATATTAAATGTATTTATATTTGTAAGACTAGATATACACCTAAAAATCTGATTCTACATTTTTTAAGCATGTATATTGAGCAACGAAATCATTACTCCAAAAAAATTTGGCCCATATGGTGTTATGAACTTATGATATATCAAACGTATGGGATATAACCATGCCAAAAGAAATCCACTTGTTCTGAACAGGGAACATGACAGGTTGTACGACCAGTATCCACAAACTATTTTCTTCATTCTCCTTCTTGTCTAGTTTCGTGTATTAAATACTATGTAATTATCATGTATTCTAGATAATGAAATACAAATGTTGTAATCTTGTCCACATTTACTAGAAAGACGTTTTTCGTGTATTAAATACTATGTAATTATCATGTATTCTAGATAATGAAATACAAATGTTGTAATCTTGTCCACATTTACTAGAAAGACGTTTTATGGTGTATATAATAATGATAGCTACACCAAGCCAAACGTATTTTTCATTGATTTGTTGTATTTTAGTAAATACTTTTAGATTGCAGCATGAAATTTTTATTTTTCATTTTTAGTTGAATTTCAATTTTTTTTTTTTTTTACATTTACATCAGGGAAACTTCACCGTATAATGATGAAGTCTTGCACGTACCCTAGACAACGAGATGTTGACCATGAGCCGTTACAAGTATTCAGAGGGAAAAACTCCAAAGTTCAAACCTTATCGGGCAAAAAAATTAACCACTTTAGAGTTATGTTCGATTTCATAGTAGAGAATTTGTTTGAGTTATATGAAAGTGATGTTTCCTTGCGCATTATTCACTATCTAGCTTGAAGATACGTAGTTATAAAGGAACATTCAGCCCCTCGTATATTCACTATCTTGATTATCAAAATAAATTCATCGATTGCAAGAACTTGTGATTATAAATAAAAAAAAAAACATTCAGCCCCAATTCACTATCTTGATTATAAAAAAAAAACATATCTGCGCATTATTCACTATCTTGATTATAAAAAAAAAACATATCAGCCCCAATTCACTATCTTGATTATAAAAAAAAAACATATCTGCGCATTATTCACTATCTTGATTATAAAAAAAAAAACATTCAGCCCCTCGTATATTCACTATCTTGATTATCAAAATAAATTCATCGATTGCAAGAACTTGTGATTATAAATAAAAAAAAAAACATTCAGCCCCAATTCACTATCTTGATTATAAAAAAAAAACATTCAGCCCCTCGTATACCATTTTTCATCGATTGCAAGAACTTGTGATTATAAATAAAAAAAAAAACATTCAGCCCCTCGTATATTCACTATCTTGATTATCAAAATAAATTCATCGATTGCAAGAACTTGTAGTTATAAAGGAACATTCAGCCCCTCGTATATTCACTATCTTGATTATCAAAATAAATTCATCGATTGCAAGAACTTGTGATTATAAATAAAAAAAAAAACATTCAGCCCCTCGTATACCATTTTTCGATCGATTGCAAGATACGTAGTTATAAAGGAACATTCAGCCCCTCGTATATTCACTATCTTGATTATCAAAATAAATTCATCGATTGCAAGAACTTGTGATTATAAAGGAACATTCAGCCCCTCGTATATTCACTATCTTGATTATCAAAATAAATTCATCGATTGCAAGAACTTGTGATTATAAATAAAAAAAAAAACCATTTTAGAGTCATGTTCGTTTTCATAGAAGAAGTTTTATTCAAGTTATATGAAAGTGATGCGGTGAATGAGTAAATCACTAAAGATGACGTTATGATTTACCTCTAGAAAACAAAAATTATGCCTAAATCACAAAGGAATCTCATGAGACGTCATAATATGAAAATACGAAAATGCCCTCATGTGAAGTATATATATGGTAAAACATGATAACATTTACTAGCCAACTAGGATACCATATATATAGGTTTAAAAATGAACATTTTTTTTTTCATTCTTTTGCAGTAGTATTTATTTTGTTATGCAAAAATGCATATTGGGATGCCCTTCTAAATTGGGCACTACCGCACTAACACAAATGCATGGGCAAAAGTGAAAAAAAATTTGGAGAAATTTAAGTTGCATTTGATAAAATAGGCCCTGTTTTTACATGCAATTAAAAGAGACATCTCTCTGTCAAAATAAAAAAACAGGCCCTGTTTTCATGGCAGTAGAATTAGGTTATCTTGTGACTTTTAGGCAGTAGAAATTGGGAGTTTTTTTTACCAAAATAGTGTATTTAGAAAAAGTATTTACTAAAATAGTATAATTTAAAAACTATTTACCAAAATGGTATAGTTTTATTAATTTTTATTGTTTATCATCCCTCAAAACATATTTGCTAGAACACCCAGTTACATTTTCCTTTTTTCAATCTTAACAACCAAACAGCCCCAATAAAAGCCCCTCATAGTCACATTAAAAAAAAAAACATTCAGATCCTTCATCATTATCGAGTGCATCTACACTTTGTTTCCTTGCGCATTATTCACTATCTAGCTTGAAGATACGTAGTTATAAAGGAACATTCAGCCCCTCGTATATTCACTATCTTGATTATCAAAAAAACATTCAGCCCCTCGTATATTCACTATCTTGATTATCAAAATAAATTCATCGATTGCAAGAACTTGTGATTATAAATAAAAAAAAAAACATTCAGCCCCAATTCACTATCTTGATTATAAAAAAAAAACATATCTGCGCATTATTCACTATCTTGATTATAAAAAAAAAAACATTCAGCCCCTCGTATACCATTTTTCGATCGATTGCAAGAACTTGTGATTATAAAAAAAAAACATATCTGCGCATTATTCACTATCTTGATTATAAAAAAAAAACATTCAGCCCCTCGTATACCATTTTTCGATCGATTGCAAGAACTTGTGATTATAAAAAAAAAACATATCTGCGCATTATTCACTATCTTGATTATAAAAAAAAAACATTCAGCCCCTCGTATACATTTTTCATCGATTGCAAGAACTTGTGATTATAAAAAAAAAAACATTCAGCCCCTCGATACCATTTTTCGATCGATTGCAAGATACGTAGTTATAAAGGAACATTCAGCCCCTCGTATATTCACTATCTTGATTATCAAAATAAATTCATCGATTGCAAGAACTTGTGATTATAAAGGAACATTCAGCCCCTCGTATATTCACTATCTTGATTATCAAAATAAATTCATCGATTGCAAGAACTTGTGATTATAAAGGAACATTCAGCCCCTCGTATATTCACTATCTTGATTATCAAAATAAATTCATCGATTGCAAGAACTTGTGATTATAAATAAAAAAAAAAACATTCAGCCCCAATTCACTATCTTGATTATAAAAAAAAAACATTCAGCCCCTCGTATACATTTTTCATCGATTGCAAGAACTTGTGATTATAAAAAAAAAAACATTCAGCCCCTCGTATACCATTTTTCGATCGATTGCAAGATACGTAGTTATAAAGGAACATTCAGCCCCTCGTATATTCACTATCTTGATTATCAAAATAAATTCATCGATTGCAAGAACTTGTGATTATAAAGGAACATTCAGCCCCTCGTATATTCACTATCTTGATTATCAAAATAAATTCATCGATTGCAAGAACTTGTGATTATAAATAAAAAAAAAAACATTCAGCCCCTCGTATACCATTTTTCGATCGATTGCAAGAACTTGTGATTATAAAAAAAAAACATTCAGCCCCAATTCACTATCTTGATTATAAAAAAAAAACATATCTGCGCATTATTCACTATCTTGATTATAAAAAAAAAAACATTCAGCCCCTCGTATACCATTTTTCGATCGATTGCAAGATACGTAGTTATAAAGGAACATTCAGCCCCTCGTATATTCACTATCTTGATTATCAAAATAAATTCATCGATTGCAAGAACTTGTGATTATAAATAAAAAAACATTCAGCCCCTCGTATACCATTTTTCGATCGATTGCAAGAACTTGTGATGATTGTGCCATAATTTCTGCTAAAATCCATTCGTATTTATAATCAATAGTAAATTATAAGAAAGGAAGAGTGTAATAATGCTTTATATTAACGGCAGAGTCTAATGATGCTTGAAAATAATTATATATATATACACAATCACAATCACATTTCCATATACTTATACATATATTTCTATAGCTCTCTCTCTGGTCCCCCTCACTTTACACAAACACAATAAGCATCGGTTTATTCAAAAACCCTAAACTTAAGTTACATGGTGATCATCATCTGCTTAAGGTACTGCTGCTTCATCCGATTTTAGTTGTTGGTGATTAAATCAAGGTTTGATTCTATTCATCTCTTTTCAGAAGTTAATTAAGTAGTTTGGGTTTTGGGTTGGTAGTAACATATGTTAAATTTGATAAAAACGTTTGTATATACACAAGATTTATAAATATAAAGATAATCGTTAGTATATATTTGTGTTCTGACAACTGTTACGAAAAATTAGGGTTTCAAAATTTATTTTTTTTATTTTTTTTTTGGGGGTTATTCAGTAGGTAAGTTGCATGGGAAGCATGTCTTGAACAACGTGAGTAATATTATTTTAATTTTTTTTTTTTTTTTTGTAATTTGTTGTTACAGATGAATGTGGGTACGTTTGAGGTTGATGTTCACTTTGATGGTGTTTTCTACTATGGACCTACTAGGTATGTGGATGGTCAGGTATTAGAGTTACAAATGAAAAAATATGATTCGTATGATGAATTACTTGATATGCTTGAAAAAAACACCTTATCCATGGTTAGTGGTATATACTATGTGATTCCTGGTACTGATTTGCAAACTGGGTTACTTAAGATACAAGATACATTTGATTTAGCACGTATGTATGATATTTCTTATTGCTATGGTAAGATTCATATGTATTTGAACCATTTGCAAACCCATGAGGAGGCATTAGAAGATTATTTGTGTATGAAATCCAAGAAAGTAAACCCTGGTGAAATAGAAGATGGCAATGCCATTGGTTCCTCTAGTAAGACTCCCCCTAGTCGTCCCCCAGCTGGTTTACAAGATGAAGCCATAGAGGATCCAGTAGATGTGGATAATGATAGTGATAATGTAGAAACTAGGGCAGGCGATGCAGAAGATTTAGATGAAGATGAGCCAGTTGTAGAAGAGGCTCCTGCTATGAAACTTGCTAGAAGGTTGTTTTATGAAAATGATAAGGGAAAGGGGAAGACCATAGAAGAAGAGGTGGTTGAGGATTCTGAGTCAGATAGTGACTATGTATTTGAGGCTGAATGCTCTAGTGACAGTGAAAGTGACACAGCTTCTGTAGATTATTTATCAGAGGGTGAAGATGAGTTAAGGGAGATGAGACTAAGGAAGATTGAGGCCAAGAAACTGCCTAAAACTGCTAAACAACCTACACTTGTTGGTCAGTTAGGCAACATAAACCCTGAAGCTGACATGGTTGTTGAGCATGATGAATTCATTACATCTTTATTGCAGAAACTAAAGGGGAATGAGGATGAGGACCAACAGGATCCATTTCAGATGGCTGAAAATCTAGAGAAGTGGCCAATTCATAATAGGGATACACCATGGAGACTCAAGAAACCTCAAGTTGGTGAGAGGTATCCAAATCATTATGCCTTTAAAGAGTGTTTAACATACTATGGTTTAGCCAATGGATTCTCATTATGGTATGAAAAAAGTACTCAAAAGAAGGTAATTGCAAGATGTGGTCAAAGACCACCTATTGTAAAAGATCCAGTTATAGGTAAGCAAAGAAAGCAGAACATGTATCCAGCCACAGTGAAGGGTGAGGAAAGTAAATGTCCATGGAGGTGTTATGGGAAGAAAATGAATGAAGAGAATTCTTTTCAAGTTGTCTCATTGTGGGATGACCATAACTGCACCAGGAACTTCAGATTTGGTTCACTGGTCAGTTACAAATGGATAGGGAAACAATTTGGTAACAAAATTAGACTTTCTTTTAAAACTTGAATTTGGAACTTTTATGTTATAGATAAGATGCTGTATACAGTATTTGGAATGAATGAATCTGGTTTTAAGGTGATAAAGATACTATTTTAGTAAATAGTTTTTAAAGTATACCATTTTAGTAAATAATTTTTCAAATACACCATTTAGTTAAAAACTCAGAAATTGGTAATCCCGTGACTTGTTGTGAGTGTGACCACAGTAGCACTAACACCAAAATTCATGCAAAAAATATTAAATAATGTAGTTGCTTGAATATAGTATGTATATAAAATTCCATGCTTCATTTTGTTATTCTACATATTAATTTTGGCACGAGAAGTCATATTTTGACCATTTTTTGTTGGCTTTTCGGTTGTAAAGGTACTGAAGTTGTACTTTTTTACTTTAGGAGGAACCATTCTTTATTTTCGTATATTGTGGGTTATGTTTTGTAAAACATCACATATTCTGGGGGGCAAAACCACCATCTGGTATTTTTTAAATCACGTGGCCTGTTTTGTGTGTGTTGACTTTCACTTTATATGTTGTTTTTTTTTTTTTTTTTTTTTTTTTTTTTTTTTTTTTTTTTTTTTTTTTTTTTTTTTTTTTTTTTTTTTTTTTTTTTTTTTTTTTTTTTTTTTTTTTTTTTTTTTTTTTTTTTTTTTTTTTTTTTTTTTTTTTTTTTTTTTTTTTTTTTTTTTTTTTTTTTTTTTTTTTTTTTTTTTTTTTTTTTTTTTTTTTTTTTTTTTTTTTTTTTTTTTTTTTTTTTTTTTTTTTTTTTTTTTTTTTTTTTTTTTTTTTTTTTTTTTTTTTTTTTTTTTTTTTTTTTTTTTTTTTTTTTTTTTTTTTTTTTTTTTTTTTTTTTTTTTTTTTTTTTTTTTTTTTTTTTTTTTTTTTTTTTTTTTTTTTTTTTTTTTTTTTTTTTTTTTTTTTTTTTTTTTTTTTTTTTTTTTTTTTTTTTTTTTTTTTTTTTTTTTTTTTTTTTTTTTTTTTTTTTTTTTTTTTTTTTTTTTTTTTTTTTTTTTTTTTTTTTTTTTTTTTTTTTTTTTTTTTTTTTTTTTTTTTTTTTTTTTTTTTTTTTTTTTTTTTTTTTTTTTTTTTTTTTTTTTTTTTTTTTTTTTTTTTTTTTTTTTTTTTTTTTTTTTTTTTTTTTTTTTTTTTTTTTTTTTTTTTTTTTTTTTTTTTTTTTTTTTTTTTTTTTTTTTTTTTTTTTTTTTTTTTTTTTTTTTTTTTTTTTTTTTTTTTTTTTTTTTTTTTTTTTTTTTTTTTTTTTTTTTTTTTTTTTTTTTTTTTTTTTTTTTTTTTTTTTTTTTTTTTTTTTTTTTTTTTTTTTTTTTTTTTTTTTTTTTTTTTTTTTTTTTTTTTTTTTTTTTTTTTTTTTTTTTTTTTTTTTTTTTTTTTTTTTTTTTTTTTTTTTTTTTTTTTTTTTTTTTTTTTTTTTTTTTTTTTTTTTTTTTTTTTTTTTTTTTTTTTTTTTTTTTTTTTTTTTTTTTTTTTTTTTTTTTTTTTTTTTTTTTTTTTTTTTTTTTTTTTTTTTTTTTTTTTTTTTTTTTTTTTTTTTTTTTTTTTTTTTTTTTTTTTTTTTTTTTTTTTTTTTTTTTTTTTTTTTTTTTTTTTTTTTTTTTTTTTTTTTTTTTTTTTTTTTTTTTTTTTTTTTTTTTTTTTTTTTTTTTTTTTTTTTTTTTTTTTTTTTTTTTTTTTTTTTTTTTTTTTTTTTTTTTTTTTTTTTTTTTTTTTTTTTTTTTTTTTTTTTTTTTTTTTTTTTTTTTTTTTTTTTTTTTTTTTTTTTTTTTTTTTTTTTTTTTTTTTTTTTTTTTTTTTTTTTTTTTTTTTTTTTTTTTTTTTTTTTTTTTTTTTTTTTTTTTTTTTTTTTTTTTTTTTTTTTTTTTTTTTTTTTTTTTTTTTTTTTTTTTTTTTTTTTTTTTTTTTTTTTTTTTTTTTTTTTTTTTTTTTTTTTTTTTTTTTTTTTTTTTTTTTTTTTTTTTTTTTTTTTTTTTTTTTTTTTTTTTTTTTTTTTTTTTTTTTTTTTTTTTTTTTTTTTTTTTTTTTTTTTTTTTTTTTTTTTTTTTTTTTTTTTTTTTTTTTTTTTTTTTTTTTTTTTTAATTTTTTTTTTTTTTTTTTGTAATTTGTTGTTACAGATGAATGTGGGTACGTTTGAGGTTGATGTTCACTTTGATGGTGTTTTCTACTATGGACCTACTAGGTATGTGGATGATCAGGTATTAGAGTTACAAATGAAAAAATATGATTCGTATGATGAATTACTTGATATGCTTGAAAAAAACACCTTATCCATGGTTAGTGGTATATACTATGTGATTCCTGGTACTGATTTGCAAACTGGGTTACTTAAGATACAAGATACATTTGATTTAGCACGTATGTATGATATTTCTTATTGCTATGGTAAGATTCATATGTATTTGAACCATTTGCAAACCCATGAGGAGGCATTAGAAGATTATTTGTGTATGAAATCCAAGAAAGTAAACCCTGGTGAAATAGAAGATGGCAATGCCATTGGTTCCTCTAGTAAGACTCCCCCTAGTCGTCCCCCAGCTGGTTTACAAGATGAAGCCATAGAGGATCCAGTAGATGTGGATAATGATAGTGATAATGTAGAAACTAGGGCAGGCGATGCAGAAGATTTAGATGAAGATGAGCCAGTTGTAGAAGAGGCTCCTGCTATGAAACTTGCTAGAAGGTTGTTTTATGAAAATGATAAGGGAAAGGGGAAGACCATAGAAGAAGAGGTGGTTGAGGATTCTGAGTCAGACAGTGACTATGTATTTGAGGCTGAATGCTCCAGTGACAGTGAAAGTGACACAGCTTCTGTAGATTATTTATCAGAGGGTGAAGATGAGTTAAGGGAGATGAGACTAAGGAAGATTGAGGCCAAGAAACTGCCTAAAACTGCTAAACAACCTACACTTGTTGGTCAGTTAGGCAACATAAACCCTGAAGCTGACATGGTTGTTGAGCATGATGAATTCATTACATCTTTATTGCAGAAACTAAAGGGGAATGAGGATGAGGACCAACAGGATCCATTTCAGATGGCTGAAAATCTAGAGAAGTGGCCAATTCATAATAGGGATACACCATGGAGACTCAAGAAACCTCAAGTTGGTGAGAGGTATCCAAATCATTATGCCTTTAAAGAGTGTTTAACATACTATGGTTTAGCCAATGGATTCTCATTATGGTATGAAAAAAGTACTCAAAAGAAGGTAATTGCAAGATGTGGTCAAAGACCACCTATTGTAAAAGATCCAGTTATAGGTAAGCAAAGAAAGCAGAACATGTATCCAGCCACAGTGAAGGGTGAGGAAAGTAAATGTCCATGGAGGTGTTATGGGAAGAAAATGAATGAAGAGAATTCTTTTCAAGTTGTCTCATTGTGGGATGACCATAACTGCACCAGGAACTTCAGATTTGGTTCACTGGTCAGTTACAAATGGATAGGGAAACAATTTGGTAACAAAATAACTTTCTTTTAAAACTTGAATTTGGAACTTTTATGTTATAGATAAGATGCTGTATACAGTATTTGGAATGAATGAATCTGGTTTTAAGGTGATAAAGATACTATTTTAGTAAATAGTTTTTAAAGTATACCATTTTAGTAAATAATTTTTCAAATACACCATTTAGTTAAAAACTCAGAAATTGGTAATCCCGTGACTTGTTGTGAGTGTGACCACAGTAGCACTAACACCAAAATTCATGCAAAAAATATTAAATAATGTAGTTGCTTGAATATAGTATGTATATAAAATTCCATGCTTCATTTTGTTATTCTACATATTAATTTTGGCACGAGAAGTCATATTTTGACCATTTTTTGTTCTATGTTATTTTTTATAACACAAAAATAGTCTAGTTGCTTTCATTTTTGGTATAAATACAAAAATATATGATATAAAAATACATACATTTACATGTACATATGTATAATACTTGTTAATATTCTTCTCATAAAAATCTGTTGGTGGTTTAGGTGTTGGAAGTCTCAAAGCGTTAAACCTAGCTCTGTTGTACAAATGGAGATGGCGTATTCTCTCGAATCCCAATTCTTTATGGGCAAAGGTCATCCTGTCTATTCATGGGTCGAATAGTGCGATTACGCTTCAAAGTAAACAAAGGGGGTTGTGGGCGCAAATATGTAAGACAACAGCAACCATTCATGGTGATGAGCTTTTGCCATCTTCTGTTATTTCTCGAAAAATAGGTAATGGTCTTAATACAAGATTTTGGAAAGACATTTGGATTGGGGACACATCTTTGTCCAGCAGGTACCCTCGATTATTTCGATTAGAAAAACAACCTGATTGTCTCATTTCAGAACGTGTCTCAAACGGATACAAAACTTGGGAGTGGCGTAGAGAAATAAGGGGTGGGTGTGAAGACTCGCAACTTTTTGAATTACTTGCTGAACTACAGATGGTTAGCTTGGATGATAAACCTGATCTTTGGAGATGGAACCTTAATGGAAATACATGCTTTGTAGTGAGTGACTTAAGGTATGTACTAGACCTCTCGTTCTTACTTGTTGAAGAAAGCAAAACTCGTTGGAACTCTTTGATACCCAAGAAGGTGAACATTTTCACTTGGAGATTATTGAAAGATCGTCTACCTACTAGATTTAACCTTAGTCGTAGAGGTATAGAGATCCCTTCTATTTGCTGTCCTATATGTCAGTCAAATGCTGAAACATCGAATCACATTTTCAAGACTTGTAACATCACTAGTGAGCTTCGTGCGTTGATGAAGGATTGGCTTCAACTTCAAATTCCAGACTTCAATCCCTCAGAATGTATAGAATGGATATCGAGTCTACCAATGTTAAAGAAATTCAAGACTATTTTAGAGGCGATTTTCCTTACATGGTGGTGGGCGTTATGGAAGCATCGGAATAATGTTGTCTTTAATGGTAGTACTTTTACTAGTATTGATATCTTCAAAGATATCGTTTCTTCATCATTTTTTTGGATTAATTGTCGTAGTAAAAAAGATAGGTTAGTTTGGCCTTTATGGCAAATTTCTCCTAATTACTTATTGTAACTCGTTGTAACTCATTGTGTGGTGTCATTCGGTCTTTCGCCGAAAGTCCTAATAATAATACTAATGCTGTTCTAAAAAAAAATTATTCTTCTCATAGAGGTCAAGAAAAGAAAAAGGTAACTTGTGGGTGAAAGTGAGATTCCATGGTACCACATAAAATTACTATTGTAGTGACATTGATATATGTTTTATCATCCCAAACCCAAACACATTATCTAATTAAATCTAACTTTTGATCATCTAGATCAAAAGTTTTAAACATTTCTTATTTACTATACAACTAGCTTCAAAAATAGAGGAGAGCTTATAAATTTTCATCCTTTGTAATAAATTTCTTTTTAATAGAAAATTATATATTATGTAGTATTTTTATTTTTATTCATGTTATATACATCTTTCGTCCCAAATATTTAATTCACCTTTCCATTTGACATGTATTAAAATAATTGTCCATCTCGATTTTCAACAATCAAAAAATATTCAGGTGGTAAGTATTAAATATTATTGATTACTGCACTTAACTGTATACTTCTTATCTGAAGAGAATAATTTTGGGACGAAAAAAATAGTTAAAATTATTGTTTATTTATGACCTCTTTAATACATAGCTACTAGCATGGTACCCGCACGATGCGGCGGGAAAAACTAAGAGCGCGCGAGATACCATGACGATAATAATAAATAAGGTAATACTCGTTTTCTGTTGGTTAGAATTTTTCTTTTCAATTTGAAATAGTTTAAGGTATGAAGTTTTAAACCGTCCCAGTTTCACCTTGTTTGTAAGTGGAACTGGAGTAAACATTGTCCCACGGACCTAAACACATATTTAGCCAATCATGCCTTAAAATTGAACTTTAAGTGGAATCATACATATTAACTACCAGCAGTTGATCGTTATAAGTTTGCTTTCTTTAATAGACTATCTTTAATCAGAAACTCTATGTTCTAAAACCATATGAGATAAAAACACATCTCCTGTGATTGGCTCATTGCCAAGGTCTTACTGATATAACTCGAGCATGATGAACTCACTGTGGCCAATCTTCAATTGAAGAGAGAGATTGTGACAATCAACTCAATACCAGCCATCGTCAAACTGCATAGTCCAAAAAAGGAGAAAATTTTTGGTTATATACATACAACCTCCAACAATGTACCTCAAAAGTTACATTACCAAAATGTTCAATATTTGGTTAAATACATTATCACTGTGTAGTATAAAATTGAACTCAAGCCTCCGGGGGCATTTTTTTGTATTTTGCTAACATAAGCATATATATCAATAATTACATTATATTTTGCTAACATAAGCATATATATCAATAATTACATTAAAATTAAGTACCTAACTCTTACGTTACAATATGTTGGTAGTGCAATGACAATATGACATCTGTGTCAAAAACAGATGATTAACATGAGCATATAAAATCATGTTATATGTGATTTATCTTACTACTCATGAAGAACATGATCTAGGTCTTTTCTTGTAGATCATGTAAGAACATGATCTAATTTTTCTTCGTAGATCATGTAAGAACATGATCTAGGATTTTTCTTCGTAGATCATGTAAGAACATGATCTAATTTTTCTTCGTAGATCATGTAAGAACATGATCTAATCTTCTACTTTCTTGTAGATCATGTAAGAACATGATCTAGGATTTTTCTTCGTAGATCATGTAAGAACATGATCTAGGATTTTTCTTCGTAGATCATGTAAGAACATGATCTAGGATTTTTCTTCGTAGATCATGTAAGAACATGATCTAATCTTTTCTTGTAGATCATGTAAGAACATGATCTAGGATTTTTCTTCGTAGATCATGTAAGAACATGATGCTTCTTCTACTTTCTTTAGATCATGTAAGAACATGATCTAGGATTTTTCTTCGTAGATCATGTAAGAACATGATCTAGGATTTTTCTTCGTAGATCATGTAAGAACATGATCTAGGATTTTTCTTCGTAGATCATGTAAGAACATGATCTAGATTTTTCTTCGTAGATCATGTAAGAACATGATCTAATCTTTTCTTGTAGATCATGTAAGAACATGATCTAGGATTTTTCTTCGTAGATCATGTAAGAACATGATCTAATCTTCTACTTTCTTGTAGATCATGTAAGAACATGATCTAGGATTTTTCTTCGTAGATCATGTAAGAACATGATCTAGGATTTTTCTTCGTAGATCATGTAAGAACATGATCTAGATTTTTCTTCGTAGATCATGTAAGAACATGATCTAGGATTTTTCTTCGTAGATCATGTAAGAACATGATCTAATCTTTTCTTTAGATCATGTAAGAACATGATCTAGGATTTTTCTTCGTAGATCATGTAAGAACATGATCTAATCTTCTACTTTCTTGTAGATCATGTAAGAACATGATCTAGGATTTTTCTTCGTAGATCATGTAAGAACATGATCTAGGATTTTTCTTCGTAGATCATGTAAGAACATGATCTAGGATTTTTCTTCGTAGATCATGTAAGAACATGATCTAATCTTTTCTTGTAGATCATGTAAGAACATGATCTAGGATTTTTCTTCGTAGATCATGTAAGAACATGATGCTTCTTCTACTTTCTTTAGATCATGTAAGAACATGATCTAGGATTTTTCTTCGTAGATCATGTAAGAACATGATCTAGGATTTTTCTTCGTAGATCATGTAAGAACATGATCTAGGATTTTTCTTCGTAGATCATGTAAGAACATGATCTAGATTTTTCTTCGTAGATCATGTAAGAACATGATCTAATCTTTTCTTGTAGATCATGTAAGAACATGATCTAGGATTTTTCTTCGTAGATCATGTAAGAACATGATCTAATCTTCTACTTTCTTGTAGATCATGTAAGAACATGATCTAGGATTTTTCTTCGTAGATCATGTAAGAACATGATCTAGGATTTTTCTTCGTAGATCATGTAAGAACATGATCTAGATTTTTCTTCGTAGATCATGTAAGAACATGATCTAGGATTTTTCTTCGTAGATCATGTAAGAACATGATCTTCTTTTCTTGTAGATCATGTAAGAACATGATCTACTTTTTCTTTTCATGTAAGAACATGATCTAGGATTTTTCTTCGTAGATCATGTAAGAACAGAATGTCAACATGTGACACGTACATTATAAAATGCAGAATTTGACTGGGCATATTAAAACCTCTAGGTTTTTCTTCCTGGTCAAATAATCTTTTTTACATTCTCATCTATTCCTTCTTTTTCCTAAAATTCAACCTCATAAAATATGTTAGGTAAAAATGGTTTATACGCAAGTAATCAGTACCTCATAAGTCACATATGTTCGTCTAATAAATGTATTACAATTGTCCCAAAGTTCATTTGTCTTGTTAACGATTTCATATATAAATCAAAGAACTTGCAATAACAATACCTTTGATGTCACGATGAAGTACTTGCATAACATGACCGTAGTGAATGCCCTGTCAAAAAGCTGTCTCATATAGCCCTGTTATGTAACTTTGTTTCCTGCAATAAAAAGATACTTAAGGAGAGTTTAATACTTTGTTATTGTGGTGTATACCCACAGACATTTGATTATAGCAGTGAATACAGAATGCCTTGCTCGAATATTATATCACAGATATGAAAAAAGGAAAAAAATGAGAAGAAACAAAAGTCAATTATAAAACGTACCAATCTATCTACTTCTTAAAATTGCTGAAAACCTTTTTTGAAAACAAATGTTGAAAACATTACATTTATCTATCAATCACAAAATTATCCTCAAAATAATAATAGAGAAGGCAACGATTTTTACCAATCACTTGATTTCATACCTTATCATCCATGATTCACATTCATGTCCATGATTCCTAATTGCCAAATTTGCAGTTTCAGCAATGTATATGTTTCCTTTCTCATCAACAGTTGGACCTTATGGATGGTTCATCTTAGCTTTTCTAAGTTTCCCATTTACATGTCTTGAATAACCATCGCCCGATCCAGCAACTAATTTCGGTCTACTATTTGAAAATTCAAAATTATCTGAACATTCGACTAATTACGAAAAGAGAAAAAAAATGAAATCTATATCTACCTTTAACAATTGTTTACTTAGCTGAACATTTAACTAAATACAACTAAAGTAAACAACCGACCCAGATAATTCGTAAAAGATGTGAATTTAATTTCAACAACAAATAACTCTCCAAGTTATGTACGAAATTAAACAACTTCTACCCAAAAATACACATTCTGACCATTCACAATTTATGTCCAAGATTATTATTACCATTAAACTAACTCTTTTAATTTCGGTGTGCAACCTTTTGCGCTAAACCAAATAAGAGAATGAAAACATCAACTAAGAAAATTTACCTAAAAAAGAGTGATATGAATTGTAAAAAGTTAAAAAGAAAAGTACCAGTTCTAAAAGATAACTCATCTTAGTGCCAAGATTTGAAGGCTGTGCATCCGCTGGTTCTCTCGAAAATTACACAAATGTTTAAAAACATATAAAATAAAAAGATTAACAAAAAAAGGGACAAAGATAGCGATAGATGCCAATTAACAAAGATAGGGGAGAAACATAAACATATACCAAAAATAAAAAAAAAGATTTAACAAAACAATCTCAAATTTTTTATATTAAAAGCTAAGATTATTGAACATGCCGCTTACCCAAACCTACAAACTGGAAAAAATTTCAAATGTTATTAAAATTAGATCTGGAAATTTAAAGATAAAAGGAAAAATAGATCTTATAAGTGGGTGAAATTTCACCTCGCTATATCCTTCCAGTATCTGGCACAAATGGTGTGTGCGTGTATGTGTGATAGCAGTGGGTTTAGTTCCGGACCAATAATTAAAAATCAAAATAGAAACCATAATAATCACAACTCAAACAATGAAAGAAAAAAAAATCGATTGAAATAAATTGAAATTAATTGACTGATGCGGGGGTTTTATGGAGAGATGCTGGTTGCAGGCGATTTGGGTTTCGACGATATGGTTGCCGGCGGATCTGACAGACGCCTGTGATGGTGGTGGTGATGATGAGTATTCCAGCGACGGTGGCTGATGGTGAAGATCTGAGAAGTCATAGAGAGGGAATGTGTATGTTTTTTTGGTTGGGAAATGCATATACGAATATACGAAAAAGCATAAAATGTCCAAGGGCAATTCAGGTAATTCAAAGACAGAAATTACTAAAAATAAAAAGGCCCTTTTGCTTTATAAGGGAGTAGAGATAAAAGTTAACCAATAAATTGGATATAAAGATAATTAAAGGTGAAACTATGAATTGTATGGTTATGTGGGTCCATTTGACAAATCTTTTGAGAGATGTGCGACCCAAGTTAAATTCAGCTTTGGTGAATTCATATTGGTCCTACCGTCGTGCCAATAGCTCATTTCTCGTTTTATACAGTTAGTTAATATTTTAATTATTTTATATCCCAACAAAAGAATAAAATTCGATATCAGAAAAATCAAAAGTACAATTGTAAAAATATTTTCATCAAAGACAAATCTCTATTTGTCAAATACTATCATACAAAGCTCAAACTTGTAACGTTTATACTCGTATTAATTAGTTATCATACCATGTTAAGTCAAATGCAAGTATTTGATAATAAAGATTTATTGACTAAGAAATTAAAAAAAGAATTTACCTGACCAATTTGTTCCCACAAACTATCATTAAACGAGGAAGCAGTTGTAATGACTTGAGGAAATTGTGTAGCGCCAAGAAACGTTGGAAGGAACTTGGTTCCTGGACCTACGTCCGATACGCCATGTAACGCTTCGGACCACCACTCGTAACCTTGAATTCCTAGCCGAGGCACGGCGGCTGCATTATTGACTAATAGTCCTACCTTTTCTTGCAAAGTTAGTCTTCCAAGCAAGTCCCTAACTCTGTCTTTAATAGGTAAGTTTACGCGACAAAATGCAAGGTCTTTAGTGACCTTATTACTAGGGTCACAAGCAAATGGTGGTCTTGATTCACCAAAGGTGAATACCAATAAAATGATTAGAAGAATGAACAAGAAAGATGGTGAAAAAATGCATTTGGTGTGAAATTTTCGGATCATTTTTGTGTGTGAAGTTTGGTTTGAGTTGAAGAAAGGAAATGAAGAGAGATGGTATTTATAGGGTGTTACATATAAGAAGGGGTGGCGTATAGATGGTGGCATGGGTTATAAGTTTTTATGTTCATGATTGGATTTACACGTCCCTTTAAAACGATATATGTTTGCCACTTGATGTTTTCCTATCAACACTCATTGTGTGTGTGTTGATATAGATTATGATGGCTTTTTTTCCATACCATACATCACTAGTTCTTATTTTGCTAACCTAGAGCAGAACAAGTTATTGACTTAGATGTATATGTTAGAATGTATGGGATCAGATTCAATATCATCACTTCCCGAGTCCAAGAGATCAAGACCTGAAGCCCAACTGATTAAAGTCGGCCCAAGATTAGGCCCAGAATTAGTGTTGCCCTAAGTTTCCATAAACCGTGTTTTTTCTTTCTTATATAAACAGATCTTATGTAATCGTCAGAATGATTCAATAAGAAAATAATTATTCAGTTCTCTACCAATTAACATGGTATCAGAGCCTTCAATGTTCCTGGTCTCATCCTTTACCAATTAACGTATTTTTCTGTCTCATAACCGATCTCAAGCCACCATGGAAAGAACTTCCGGCGGCTATGGATCACAACTCACAATGAATCTCAGAGCCACCATGGAAAGGAATTCCGGCGGCTCTGGATCACAACTAGTAACCCAAACAAATATCAAGCAATACCCAAAACTCGCCGGTGAGATAAACCGCCGGTATAACAGGAAAAAACCATAACCAAAACCGATAAATCTCACCTCAAATGTAACGAGTGCGGCATGAAAAGGCACACGAAGGAACAATGCTTCCAGATCATCGGGTACCCGGAATGGTGGTCCGACAATCACAAGAAAAACACCAAATCGACTGCCAAATCCTTCCCTACCGCTCAGACTAGCTCCGAGTATAAAAGAAATACTCATGATGATCGGCAATCGGATGCCGGATTTAGAGGAGTAGTGGCGGCTGGAAGAGGAGAAGGGGAGGAAGGGGTTACGGTGGCAGAAAAAAAGGGAAAGGGAAAAATCCCTTTGGATTCCACACGGTCAAACAACCCTTTTATTTGCAACCACTCAAGAAAACCTTTTTTAATGACACTACAAATAATAAGAATTTTCAAAAACAATCCCTAACTTGTCATGGAAATGCAAATATAGCCAAAGAAGATACTTTAAAAGAAAATAATGGGGAATGGATATTTGATTGTGGTGCCACCGACACAATGACCTATGACTTGTCGGATTTTAAAGTCATAACGAAACCCAACAAAACCCATATTAAAGCCGCAAATAAAGGAAAAATGGATGTAAAAAATGGTGGAACAATTAAATTCTCCACAGACATTCAATTGTCTAATTGTCTTTATGTTCCTGACTTATCACACAAACTCTTGTCGATAAGTCATGTGACAAAAGAACTTAATTGCTCAGTTCTCATGCATCCAACCTTCTGTTTGTTGCAGGATATCAGGACGGGACGGATTATTGGGCGTGGCACTGAGAAAGGAGGACTGTATTATGTTGATGAGGTTACTGAAAGTGGGAATGTCATGCTTGCTCATGGAACTAGTGAAAGAGAAGCATGGTTATGGCATAGAAGATTGGGGCATCCATCAGTGAGTTATTTGCATCTTTTATTTCCAAAACTTTTTCCGTTGAATAAAAAGATTGATTGTGAAACTTGCATTCTCGCAAAAAGTCATAGGCAATCTTTTAAACCCCGTAAGAGTAGAGTTGAATCTCCTTTTTCATTGGTTCATTCAGATGTGTGGGGTCCTGCACCGGTTAGTGGAGGTCATAATTTCAAGTACTTTGTGATTTTTGTTGATGATTGCACCCAAATGACATGGATTTATTTTTTGAAAAATAAAGATGAAGTTTATGATAGATTTACTGTGTTCTATAACATGGTCCAAACTCAATTTCAAAAATCTATCAAAGTCATGAGAACAGATAATGGTGGGAGTATGTGAATTCACAAATGAACCTGTTTTTTCAATCCAAAGGTATAATCCATCAAACCACTTGTCCTCACACCCCCGAACAAAATGGTGTGGCTGAAAGGAAAAATAGAATTCTTTTAGAGATGACTAGGGCACTTATCATTGAGTCCTTGGTTCCTAAAAGTTTTTGGCCCGAAGCTTTAGCTACTGCTACCTACTTGATCAACCGTCTCCCTACAAAGATTCTCGATATGAAAACCCCTTTGAAAGTCCTCTCTAAATTTCATAAACTCCCATCAGTTCTTACTTTGCCCACTAGAGTTTTTGGATGTACGGTTTTTGTTCATATTCCAAAATCATATCGTACCAAACTCGAACCGTGTGCTGAAAAATGTGTATTTGTGGGATATGGGGTTAATCAAAAGGGGTATAGATGTTATAATCCTACAACTCATCGTATGTTTACTACGATGAATTGTGATTTTTGTTGATGATTGCACCCAATGACATGGATTTATTTTTTGAAAAATAAAGATGAAGTTTATGATAGATTTACTGTGTTCTATAACATGGTCCAAACTCAATTTCAAAAATCTATCAAAGTCATGAGAACAGATAATGGTGTGGAGTATGTGAATTCACAAATGAACCTGTTTTTTCAATCCAAAGGTATAATCCATCAAACCACTTGTCCTCACACCCCCGAACAAAATGGTGTGGCTGAAAGGAAAAATAGAATTCTTTTAGAGATGACTAGGGCACTTATCATTGAGTCCTTGGTTCCTAAAAGTTTTTGGCCCGAAGCTTTAGCTACTGCTACCTACTTGATCAACCGTCTCCCTACAAAGATTCTCGATATGAAAACCCCTTTGAAAGTCCTCTCTAAATTTCATAAACTCCCATCAGTTCTTACTTTGCCCACTAGAGTTTTTGGATGTACGGTTTTTGTTCATATTCCAAAATCATATCGTACCAAACTCGAACCGTGTGCTGAAAAATGTGTATTTGTGGGATATGGGGTTAATCAAAAGGGGTATAGATGTTATAATCCTACAACTCATCGTATGTTTACTACGATGAATTGTGATTTTTTGGAGACCAAATACTTTTACTCTCAGGAACTCAGTGGTCAGGGGGAGGAACAAAGTGACACACTGAGTTGGCTTCAATATTCATCAGAAGTTCAGTCCACTACCTCATCAGAAGATCAGACTCCAGATAAAGATTTACAGTCCTCCTCTCAAAGTGAAAACCCAAATCCAAACCTGATATCCGAGGTAAGTATTTATGAGCCAAACCATACTTTGAATAATATGGGTATTCCAGCTAATGAAGTACAGGAAAATGTTAATGGAGAGTCAGAAAATATAGAAGAAGTAACCCCTCCTGAAAATGCTCCAGAAAGATATGTTCTTCCACCAAGGTCTACCAGAGGAATTCCTGCAAAGCGATATTCTCCAGAAAGATATGTTCTTCCACCAAGGTCTACCAGAGGAATTCCTGCAAAGCGATATTCTCCAGAAAAGAGTTCTCGATCTACTAAGTATCCGGTAGACAAATTTGCTAATATCGCAAAAGGTTTGTTCTCCAAAGAAGCAAAAGCATTTGCAGCGAAACTATATTCAGAAGAACTCCCGTCAGATGTAGAGCATGCCTTAAAGTTAAAAAATTGGAAGGATGCTATGGATAGTGAAATGGAGGCTCTTATAAAGAATGATACATGGGAGAAGTGTATTCTTCCAAAAGGAAAGGATCCAGTAGGGTGCAGGTGGATATATACCATCAAATATAAACCAAATGGGGATGTAGAAAGATACAAAGCAAGACTTGTTGCCAAAGGGTACACTCAGACTTATGGCATTGACTATTCAGAAACTTTTTCTCCAGTTGCAAAACTAGATACCGTAAGGGTTCTTTTCTCAATAGCAGCAAACCAGGGGTGGTCTCTTCGTCAGTACGATGTGAAGAATGCTTTTTTGCACGGAGAATTAAAAGAAGAAGTGTATATGGATCCTCCTCCAGGTTTTTCCCGTAATTTTAAACATGGGGAAGTTTGTAGGTTGAAGAAGTCCCTGTATGGGCTTAAACAGTCACCCAGAGCTTGGTTTGGAAGATTTACTCTTGCGATGAAGAAATATGGATATCAACAAAGCAATTCTGATCATACATTGTTCCTTCGTCATAGAGGGAATCTAGTAACATGTCTAATAATTTATGTTGATGACATGATTATTATAGGAAATGATGAAAAGGAGATGGATCAACTAAAAACAGCTTTGTTTGCAGAATTTGAAATGAAAGATTTGGGAGATCTAAAGTATTTTCTTGGAATAGAAGTTTCAAGGTCTGAACGTGGAATGTTTATTTGTCAGAAGAAGTATATATTGGATCTTTTAGCTGAAACAGGAATGATTGATTGCAAGCCTGCAGACACACCCATGGTCATCAATCAGAAGTTGTTTATAAAGACAGATGCTAAAGCCACTGATAAAGATAGATATCAAAGGTTGGTAGGGAAACTTATTTATTTGGCGCATACTCGTCTAGACATAGCATATGCTGTTGGAGTGGTTAGTCAATTTATGCACCAACCTCAGGAAGATCACATGGATGCAGTTCTGCGAATTATCAGGTATCTTAAAGGGACTTCAGGTCATGGGGTGTTATTTAAAGCTAATGGTCATCTCAAGATTCAGATATATACAGATGCAGATTGGGCAGGAGACAAAGGTAATCGAAGGTCAACTTCTGGATATTTTTCAATGGTAGGTGATAATTTGGTTACATGGAAAAGCAAAAAACAAAAAATTGTCTCCTTGTCAAGTGCTGAAGCTGAGTTTAGAGGTATAGCTAGAGGATTAACAGAAGCATTATGGTTGAGAAAGCTTGTGTCTGAAATCGGTTTTGCTCCCAAAGAAAGCATTCGAATCATGAGTGATAATGAAGCTGCTATCCAGATATCAGAGAATCCAGTTCAACATGATAGAACCAAACATGTGGAAGTGGATCGTCATTTTATAAAAGAAAAATTGGAGAGTGGGATCATCAAGCTACCTTTTGTTAAGTCTGAAGAACAGCTTGCTGATATTCTAACCAAGGCCGTGGGAACATCTATGTTTCAGAAGTGTCTAAGCAAGTTGAATTTCGGTAATCCCGATATTCAACTTGAGGGGGAGTGTTAGAATGTGTGGGATCAGATTCAATATTATCACTTCCCGAGTCCAAGAGATCAAGACCTGAAGCCCAACTGATTAAAGTCGGCCCAAGATTAGGCCCAGAATTAGTGTTGCCCTAAGTTTCCATAAACCGTGTTTTTTCTTTCTTATATAAACAGATTTTATGTAATCGTCAGAATGATTCAATAAGAAAACAATTATTCAGTTCTCTACCAATTAACAATATATAATTTAACCAGATATTTTGTGGCCGTTTTGAAACTAATTCAAGATGTTTCCCGGCCTACAAGAGAATCAAACTACCTTTGATGAGACAAATAATACATATGCAAGAGTTTCGATGTACGTTTCTTTCACGTAATCCTGTTTTTATCGAGTTAAAGTATGATTTTTGACATATACATACATTAATACAAATATAGCCAAGCCTCATGTGTTTACATAATTACATAGATGTAGAGGTAGAGACAAAATATCTATTTGCCTATTTGGTACTTAATAACCAGGCTATATATCCGCCAAAACCTTATTCGGGTTAGCTAGCATATAAAGTTCGGTTATTTAAATAATCAATCAAAATTACCTATTTATAATTGATTAACTCAAACCATGTGGCCATGTGGGTTACCGAAAAACCTACTCGCAAAGAGACATACACCATAAACAAATTATAAACAAGACATAAGGTTAAAGCATATCTATATCTATCTGTTCTAAAGTAAATTCTCTAACTAGATTAGAGAAGTTACTTAATAAAATAACATAGAAAGGTTCAAAAGACCAATCAAAAGAATAGTACGTGGTTCAAGAAAAATGGATAACATATAATTTAATTGGTTTAAGGTTCGAATCAAAAAGACAAAAAGCAGAAGATGAGTATTGCACGCATTTGGATGATTATAATGTCAAATATGGATGATCACCAAATCAATTGATACGTTTCAAAATATGTGAAAATATTCTTTACAAAGAAATTAACTACGTGTCTACGTAGACTGTTAAAAAACAATTTAGGGTGAATGATGTAATTGGAAAAAAAAATGGAACAAAAATGACAACACTACACTGGTATAAAAATTCCAGCAACGCCACCGTATATTAACACTACCAAAGTAATTACAAAGTAATTGACGACAATATTAAGCCACAAATATACATAACTATAAAAATATATCAGTAGCAGTAACAGTATATCAGCATCGGTAACTGACAACCCCATAAGGGGTTCACGGAAAACATGAACAATATGATCGGCGTTAAAAAAAAAACCTAAAAAAGAGAGGACACCAGCAAACACGCATAAGAGAGTATACATATTAACCCCTAAACGCGACGGCCTTGAAAACCTCTTTGACGGAGAAAACAAGACTAGCTGGAAAAGTCAACAAGTTTCAGATCTCTTCGGATTAAGGGTGAACGTAAGAGAGCATCGGCTTTCGGCAATAAAAAGCCAAGACAAGCACAATATTAGCCATAAAATTAAAATTCCTGATGTAGATATAGATATAGATATAGATATAGATATAGATATAGATATAGATATAGATATAGATATAGATATAGATATAGATATAGATATAGATATAGATATAGATATAGATATAGATATAGATATAGATATAGATATAGATATAGATATAGATATAGATATAGATATAGATATAGATATAGATATAGATCAGAACACTATAGATATAGATATAGATATAGATATAGATATAGATATAGATATAGATATAGATATAGATATAGATATAGATATAGATATAGATATAGATATAGATATAGATATAGATATAGATATAGATATAGATATAGATATAGATATAGATATAGATATAGATATAGATATAGATATAGATATAGATATAGATATAGATATAGATATAGATATAGATATAGATATAGATATAGATATAGATATAGATATAGATATAGATATAGATATAGATATAGATATAGATATAGATATAGATATAGATATAGATATAGATATAGATATAGATATAGATATAGATATAGATATAGATATAGATATAGATATAGATATAGATATAGATATAGATATAGATCAGAACACTATAGATATAGATATAGATATAGATATAGATATAGATATAGATATAGATATAGATATAGATATAGATATAGATATAGATATAGATATAGATATAGATATAGATATAGATATAGATATAGATATAGATATAGATATAGATATAGATATAGATATAGATATAGATATAGATATAGATATAGATATAGATATAGATATAGATATAGATATAGATATAGATATAGATATAGATATAGATATAGATATAGATATAGATCAGAACACTATAGATATAGATATAGATATAGATATAGATATAGATATAGATATAGATATAGATATAGATATAGATATAGATATAGATATAGATATAGATATAGATATAGATCAGAACACTATAGATATAGATATAGATATAGATATAGATATAGATATAGATATAGATATAGATATAGATATAGATATAGATATAGATATAGATATAGATATAGATATAGATATAGATATAGATATAGATATAGATATAGATATAGATATAGATATAGATATAGATATAGATATAGATATAGATATAGATATAGATATAGATATAGATATAGATATAGATATAGATATAGATATAGATCAGAACACTATAGATATAGATATAGATATAGATATAGATATAGATATAGATATAGATATAGATATAGATATAGATATAGATATAGATATAGATATAGATATAGATATAGATATAGATATAGATATAGATATAGATATAGATATAGATATAGATATAGATATAGATATAGATATAGATATAGATATGAACACTATAGATATAGATATAGATATAGATATAGATATAGATATAGATATAGATATAGATATAGATATAGATATAGATATAGATATAGATATAGATCAGAACACTATAGATATAGATATAGATATAGATATAGATATAGATATAGATATAGATATAGATATAGATATAGATATAGATATAGATATAGATATAGATATAGATATAGATATAGATATAGATATAGATATAGATATAGATATAGATATAGATATAGATATAGATATAGATATAGATATAGATATAGATATAGATATAGATATAGATATAGATATAGATATAGATATAGATATAGATATAGATATAGATATAGATATAGATCAGAACACTATTTACCTATAGATATAGATATAGATATAGATATAGATATAGATATAGATATAGATATAGATATAGATATAGATATAGATATAGATATAGATATAGATATAGATATAGATATAGATATAGATATAGATATAGATATAGATATAGATATAGATATAGATATAGATATAGATCAGAACACTATAGATATAGATATAGATATAGATATAGATATAGATATAGATATAGATATAGATATAGATATAGATATAGATATAGATATAGATATAGATATAGATATAGATATAGATATAGATATAGATATAGATATAGATATAGATATAGATATAGATATAGATATAGATATAGATATAGATATAGATATAGATATAGATATAGATATAGATATAGATATAGATATAGATATAGATATAGATATAGATATAGATATAGATATAGATATAGATATAGATATAGATATAGATATAGATATAGATATAGATATAGATATAGATATAGATATAGATATAGATATAGATATAGATATAGATATAGATATAGATATAGATATAGATATAGATATAGATATAGATATAGATATAGATATAGATATAGATATAGATATAGATATAGATATAGATATAGATATAGATATAGATATAGATAAGATATAGATATAGATATAGATATAGATATAGATATAGATATAGATATAGATATAGATATAGATATAGATATAGATATAGATATATTGTCATAGATATAGATATAGATATAGATATAGATATAGATATAGATAGATATAGATATAGAAATATAGCTATTTAATATTTATTTTTTGTTATACTTATAACTTTCACCTATTTTGATAATTGGTGTTACATTTATTTTTATTTTTCAAATTTGGGTCTATTTGCTAAAAATTTTATTTTATTTCATTTCTTTTTGCGATAGCGGGAGTAAACATAAATATGATGTTGTAGTTGTGATATTGCTCATCAGAATGAATAATAGGTCGGTGGAAATGCACGGGATTAAACCACCTAGTTGAATATTATTATAGGATAGCTAATTTTACTATATATAGAAATTTTACTGTAAGAAAAAGTAAAAACTAAGTTGAAACTTTTTAGTTTTTTGGAGCCATCCTTAAATAATGATTTTGTAGTCGCATGTGATCTTTTAAAATCAAGTTATTCGGGAATACGTACATAAACCTTTTTATTTTACATACTTAGTTATTATATCACTCATCTTTTAGCATCATTGAAGCTATATACATTACCGTGTATAATGTACATTATGAAAGATTTCATGGTTGATTAGTCCATTTTCATTTTGTAAAAACTTCAGGTTAACAAATTATCAATTTACATGCTATAAGAATGAAGTTGTATATTAAAAAATATTTAAAAGTTTGATACATAAATTAAAACATTTTTTACCTTAATCATACAACAATAAAAGATGTAAAGTTTATTTTGTTATAAAACAATCGGCCTTTTTTAAGTATAGATGATAGATCAATAGTTGGCTTTTATTTGACGAAGAAAGTCACTCATATTAATCAAAACTTTAATTGATCATTCTTTTTTAGAGTAAAAAAACAAAAGTGATTAACGGATGAGGGAATATAATGTTTTCACCAATTACCAAACCGGGATAGATGAATTAGATAAAAACCATTTTTTATTTAATATAAAAAAGGTAATTGGATGGAAACATCTTCTGGAAAGTGGTGGCTAGTGGTCACTGGTCTATTACATAATGGTTCTTTTTTTTTCAATATAATACTCCCCCCGTCCCACTAGAAGTGTCACATTTTGAATATTCAAAGTCTTTGTTATTTAACTTTGACCTTAAATATATTTTTTTGTGTTATATAATTATTGATGAATTTTATATCCAATGAAAATATATCTAAAACACAACCAATTTATATAACTTTCATCAACTACTATATATCACAAACAAAACTAATTAAGGTCAAAGTTGATAAATAAAGACTTTGAATATTCAAAACAAGACACTTCTCCTGAGACAGAGGGAGTAGTATTGTTTTTTTGTTTTCACATATTTATTCATCTGATTAGTCTTTGTCTTGTGTGAAGACACGGATAATACAAAGAAAAATGATGCATGAGATAACTAAATTTCTAACAAGTATTAGTGTTGAATTTCTTATGTTATTTTTATGTTTATATATTTCATAATTTTTTTAAATATTATTTATATATCGTTCAAATAAAAATTACCAATTTTTTTACCTATATATACATACACACGGCTATATTAGTCCATTTTACTATATACACACCCAACGTCATCAACATGATCTCGGTCTGGAAAAAGAGGCATGACCTTCGTATGGGGAATTGGATCTGACCACTATCAAGTTGATTTGTTGAATAAAACCTATGTTGGTCCTCTAATTACTGAGGAGCTTGTTTCGAAAAAATGTTGAAGTTATAGAGACCTCTGTGGGAATGTTCAAGGGTCTTTCTCTCTCGCAGAATTACATAAGTGGAAAAACTATTTTTCTAGCGATTTTAAGATATGGAGATATTTAGGTAGTATAAAGGAAACTGTTATCCTACACGGTGCCTTAAAGAGACGAACAAAGGATGTCGGTTAGATCTATTTACATTTGTGGTATAATGCAACAGGTGTTTTGGCTTTGTACATGAGAGGTCTTTCTTTCTGCGTTGGGATCTCCTTTCTGATTTTAGTAGTCGTCGGTATGTTACGTGATTGTATTGTATTGTTAAAGTTTATTCAGTTCCTTATTTTCTTTTGTTGGTTGGATCGTGTCTTGTATTTGTTAGCTTCTTACTAGCAATTTTAATAATATTGTAAATGCCGTTGAAAAAATAAAAAAACCTAACAATTTTGCCATTATTTGTAAAGAACAAAACGACTTCAATATTTTGAACAAACAACTGGATTGTTTTGAAGGCGAGAACTCATGGTCATGAAATGCTCAAAAGAACAAGTTTTAGAGCACAACTAGAAATATGTCCTTGGCCAGTTTTATTATTAACGTATTCTAAGATCTGTTAGTATCGTATTTTTCATTTTCTTAGTAAGATGAATTTGTTTTTAGTTGGCAAAAAATAGTTTAAAAAGTTATTTGTGTAATTATTAAAAACACCAAAAATGAAAAAATTGGTATGTTGTGTTTTACATCGTCCTATGCTGATAACGGCTTACAACTCACAAAATGGTAAAAGCTAATAAGGTATCGTGGGGTTAATCTTGTATCATGAGACGAACCCCTGATACCTTTACTATGACCTATTTGTATAAATGGTCTCTTATGTCACTTTCCGTCTCACGAACACAACGACAACAACTCTTAGTCATTCTACGTACGTAGACAATTAAGAAAACTTGTGAAACACTAGCCAAATCGTACTTCAAACTTAAAACCGAAACGCCACAGCCACGAGTCATAATATATTCCTTTCAATTGATCTACTTTTTTTAAATTTTAAGTTAATTTTATTTATCTACATCTCAGGTATGAGTTCTCATTGTACGTGAAATGATATGGACGATGATTGACGAGACTAGGATTTTAATTCGATTTAATACAATGTCAGCGGTAGTTAGATTCGGACAAAGACTCGTATATATAAGATGCACAACCACAACAAAAGGTAATGTCGGTATTGACAAAGTGAAGATGACAAGTGAGGGCAAAGTAAGTGATCAATCAACACCATTCTGTTAGTATTGTAATGTGTAGTATGTTGTAAATTGTAATGATGATGAAGGTGATTGATGAACTAGCTGAGGCCAAAATATCCGCGAGCCAAAGTGTCGTCGGTTTACTACTTTACTTTTATTTTTCATTACTTAAACTTTCGAGTATTACATTTTGAAAAAAAAAATCTTTAAATAAAGATACTTAACCACTAGCTTAAACTCCAGTGGACAGGATATCTTCTAAATCCACTATGTGGACCCTGGGGTGGGTTTACCCAAGGTCTCAGTTTCGAACCTTGGGGTTCTCATCCCAAAAGTACTTTCCATGAGGATGGGGTTGTAGGTCCAGAAAATCTCTAGTTAAAATTGCTTTCAACACGTCTAAATCGAAACTTACTTTGCAAAAATAAAATAAAGATACTTCTTGTTTGTATTTTGTTACTTCAACTAGATTATAACCCGCGTGAAACGCGGAAAAAACCTATAAAAAATTTACATTTATACGTATAAAAAGCTAGTACAATGTATAATAAATACTTAAAAACTATTAAAAAAATGACAGAATAATAAATAATATAAGAATAATGAAAATAAACCGGTTGTTTCTTTCATAAATCAACCATAGTATAAATATAATTTCAAAGTGTAAGGTTTGATAGTGGTTTCCATCTACCTGACAAGTGTTTCTTAGTTTTATGAAGTATCCCAAATAATTACTCTATTTTTAAAGATTACAACATACGTTTTTTTCCAGTTAACTACTTATAGTATAAAAAGTTATATGGATTCACGGTATCCACAAAATAATTTGATACACAAATAGTAGTGGTTTTGTAAAAGCCAATTAAAATTAGGGTTTTATTTAATTAATTTGACCTAATTCAATGGTGGATTGAAACCCTCGAGCAAGTTTTGAGTTATATGAATTGACATGATTTATGTGATATAAATTGCATGTTGTGTATCGTTTTTATTTAAAGTTGTTAAATAAAAGGTATAATCACAAGTGATTCATGCAAGATTACTTGTGATTATTACTATTATATAGAGATATAAATTGCAAAGCTTAATAGTCCAATAATTAGGGTTTATTGTGTGACTATGTGAATTTTTCGTGTGATTTTCCTGGTTTGCGACAGTTCACTAAAAAATTCATATCTTTTAATCTGTAATGAGTTAGAAGTTGTCCTTTGGACAGTAGGTGCTCGACACATAGGGATACAACTTTGTAGTTCTGGTCGAAATCTGAATCGGATCACAAATAGGGCTAAACTGGTCGTGAAGCTGCTGGAAATTTCCAGTCAGCATGTTTATGTGTTTATGTGTTATTACTTGGTAATTAAGTTGTTTAATGGCTTACGCAATCAAGGTGACTTGATGTATGTGGTCCTCTTCTTCGGAAGGGGGATCCGGGAATTAAACATATGCATGAACTATAGTGACCATGTTTAGGTGGCCTACCTTAACTTGTTACATGATTAAGTAGTTCGGTAATTAGTAAGTTTATTAATTTTTGCTTGTTTATAAGGATGTATAAAGGTGATGCAAAAATTGTTTCTTGGAAAAATATAAACTTGACTAAGAACTATCGAAATAGAGATTTCATTAATAAAATTAGAGTCTTACAACCTTGAGATACACCGGCTCACCCATTTGAACAAACTCTAAGAGAGGTATAAGCCGGAGTGCGCTAGCCTTCTAAAAGGGCGGGTTTTTAATTGTGTTCATCGCAAACCTTTGCCCTTGCGCTTCTTTGTGCGTTCAAATGGAGATACTGAGCTCTCTTGTGTTGTTAAGACCATAAAATGATTTTATTAAAATATTATGTTATGAAGATTATGCATGAGTCTTCATACATAAACTTTTGATTCACATCAAATGCATTACCCGGTTAAAGTTAAGTCATTGCCACCCACTTTGATTAGAACACTTTCCAGTGCTTTTCGCTCCTATGTGAGATCATAGGCGAATTGTATCTCTTCAAGGTAGATTACCACTCCGTTGTGAGATCAGCGGTGGACTATCTACATGTTCTTAATTGGGCGACTTAAAACGAGTTAAGTGGTGAGATCCTTTAACCTGTGGCATAAGATGGGACAAAACATGTTTACAAATCACTTAATACCCCTTTACAGTGTTGTTGTAAGTCCCATAACTCTAGGAGTTGCATGAATGCAATTATCGATTCTCGATTACCTTTTGAATGCCGTCATTTCTAGCTGATCAACAAATGAAATGATTGTATATCAAGTTGGATCCTAGCCTTAGTGAAAAGTAATTGTTAGATGAATTTAACAAGGGTAATTACATTTCTTAAGGATTATTATCGAAAATACCGATAATTGAACTTTTGTCTGTTTTGTAGATGGCAACAACAAATCCTACTCAAAACATACATCAATCGGCTTTTAGGTCGATGCTAGAAAGGGAAAAACTTTCTGGACCAAACTTCAATGACTGGTTTCGTCAGCTAAGGATTGTTTTAAGAGCTGAAAAGAAATTGCAAGTCCTTGAAGAGCAGAGACCCGTTGTTCCGGGTGCCAATGCTACTACTGAAGAATTGGCGGATTATGCTGCTGCATACGATAGACATAATGAGGTTGCTTGTCTGATGTTGGGAAGCATGAATGCTGACCTTCAAAAGCAGTTTGAGCATTCATTTCCATGTGATATGCTAACTGAACTCAAGTCTTTGTATGAAAAGCAAGCCGGAGTGGAGTTGTTTGACCTAGTTGATCAACTTCATGACTTGCGACATGAGCAGGGAACACCGGTTAGTCCTCATATCCTCAAGATGAAGAGGTATTTTGAGCAATTGGAAAGGTTGAATTATGCTTATCCTCAGCCTATTACTATTGGCATGATTCTCAAGTCCTTGTCTAAGGATTTTGCGGAATTTGTGCTCAATTATAATATGCATAGCATGAATAAAACCATTGCTGAACTTCATGCCATGGCAAATGAGTATGAAAAGAAGCTTCCAAAGAAATCTGCTACACCCCAAGTTCTCATGATCAAGGGGGGAAAGGTCCAAAAAGGAAAACAACCGAAGGGAAAGGGCAAGAAGGATAAAGGAAAGCAAGTTGCTACTCCTAAACCTAAGAAGACCCCTCCGGCGAAAAAGGAAAATTTTGCTAAGGACCAACCTTGTTATCAATGCAATGAAGTGGGACATTGGAAGCGAAATTGTCCTAAGTATCTAGCTGAGTTGAAGAAGAAGCAAATTGGTTCGGCCAGTACTTCAGGTATCTTCACAATTGAATTATATTCATTTTCTAAGCGTAATTCATGGGTTTACGACACTGGGTGTGGTACTCATATCTGTAATTCATTACAGGGGCTTAGAAGGAGAAGGAAACTGAAGCCAGGATCTTTACAACTGTTCGTGGGAAATGGCCTACCGACAGCTGTAGTAGAAATAGGCGACTATCATTTGGTTTTACCTAGTGGTTTAATAATTGTTTTAGACAATTGTCATTATGCACCTTCTATTACTAGAGGTGTTATTTCAGTTTCTTTGTTGAAAAATAACGGATTCATTAATGTTTTTAATGATATTGGTATTTCAGTTTCTCGAAATAATGTTCATTATTTTAATGCTATTGCTTGTGATGGTATTTATGAAATTGATATGCATGGTTGTGATTCAAAGGATAATTCAATGTATATTGTTAGAAACGAGTCAAGCCCAATTTGGACTCGACTTATCTTTGGCATTGTCGTCTTGCACATATTGGCAAGAAACGCATTGAAAGACTTCAAAGGGACGGTGTCTTACAAACAAATGATGAATCATTTGATAAATGCGTATCTTGTGTTTCCAGCAAAATGACAAGGAAGCCTTTTCCAAATAAACCGGAAAGGGCTAAAGAGCTACTTGGAATTATACACACGGATGTGTGTGGTCCATTTAGGCATGTGTCAAGGAAAGGTGCTAGCTACTTCATCACTTTTACGGATGATTTCAGTCGTTATGGTTATGTTTACTTGTTGAAACATAAACATGAAGTGTTTGAAAGATTCAAGGAATTTAAAAGTGAAGTGGAGAATCAACTCTGTAGAACCATCAAGATTCTTCGTTCGAATCGCGGTGGTGAAT
This sequence comes from Erigeron breviscapus, assembly GCA_034093135.1. NCBI lineage: Eukaryota > Viridiplantae > Streptophyta > Magnoliopsida > Asterales > Asteraceae > Erigeron > Erigeron breviscapus. The sequence continues at coordinate 154,015,765 of CM067167.1, read as the reverse complement.
ACTTAAGTCAAGAGTTTAAAGATTATCTCAAAGCTTGTGGAATTATTCAACAGCTTACTCCTCCATATACTCCTCAACATAATGGTGTTTCGGAGAGGAGGAATCGAACATTGTTGGAAATGGTTCGATCGATGATGAATCATACAACTCTTCCTTTTTCGTTTTGGGATTATGCCCTAGAGACTGCTGTTCGCATTCTCAATATGGTTCCAACCAAGAAGGTTGACAAGACACCACATGAATTGTGGCATGGGAGTGTTCCCATATTGTCTTACTTAAAGGTCTGGGGATGTGAGGCACTCGTGAAACGAGATACGCCTGACAAACTCGAATCTAGATCTATTAAGTGCATCTTTGTAGGATACCCAAAGGAAACAATGGGTTACTACTTCTACTCTCCTACGGAAAACACTGTCAAGGTACATCGATTTGCTGAGTTCCTTGAAAGGAAACTCATATCTCAAGAAGACAGTGGGAGGATTGTTGAACTTGATGAAACTCAAGAAGATGTGTCAACTTCTGAAAACACTAGAAATCTTCAACTTGGGGGGGAAATGTTCAAAGAGATGAATCTCAAGATGAACTACAAGTTGAAGATGAAGCGATTCCAATTCGTAGGTCCTCAAGGACAATACGTGCTCGTGAAAGATTAAATCTTATGATTGAGTCAGAAGAACACGTAGTAGGAGATTTAAATGAACCTCCTAATTTCAAAGCTGCATTATCAGATCCGGAGTCTGAAAAATGGCTTGAAGCTGCGAATGTGGAAATGAAATCCATTAAAGATAATCAAGTATGGAGCTTGGTTGATCTTCCACCAAATGGAAGAACCGTTGGGTGTAAATGGATCTTCAAAAAGAAGACCGACATGGATGGAAATGTACACACCTATAAAGCTCGTCTTGTGGCGAAAGGTTATACTCAACTTTATGGAGTTGATTATGAGGAAACCTTTTCTCCTGTTGCGGACATTAGAGCTATTAGGATCATCTTAGCCATAACGGCGTACTATGACTATGAGATATGGCAAATGGATGTCAAAACCGCTTTCTTGAATGGTTTTCTAGACGAAGAAGTCTATATGGAACAACCAGAAGGTTTTGTCGATCTAAAACATCCCAACAAAGTATGCAAACTTCAAAGGTCCATTTATGGATTGAAGCAACCATCAAGGAGTTGGAATAAAAGGTTTGATGAGGAAATCAAGAAGTTTGGTTTTGCTCAAAATCCTGATGAGCCATGTGTATATCGCAAAGCTAGTGGGAGTAATGTTACTTGGGTTGAAGTGGCATTCATTCTTGGAATCAAGATCTATAGAGATAGAAGTAAACGGTTGATTGGATTAAGTCAAAGTGCTTATATAGATAAGATCTTGAGGAGGTTCAAGATGGAAAATTCTAAGCGCGGTAATTTGCCTATGCAAGAAGGACTTAATTTATCTAGCAAGAATGGTGCTTCTACACCTGAAGAGGTGGAGCGTATGAAAAGAATTCTTTATGCTTCGGCTGTAGGATCTATCATGTATGCGGTAAGATGCACTAGACCTGACATTGCGTTCGCTTAAAATTTTGTTAGCCGATATCAGCAAATCCTGGAGAGGATCATTGGAGTGCTGTGAAAAATATTCTTAAGTACATGCGGGCTACTAAAGAATTATTCTTGGTGTATGGTTGAAATCCCGATCCAAAATTCAATGGTAATAGATATTGTGATGTTGGATTTCAGGACTGATGAAGATAATTCAAATATCAGTCGGGATATGTCTTCATTTTTAAATGGAGATATGGTGGAATGCTTTGAGCTAAAAGCAAACCACAGTTGCTATGTATGTAACAGAGTCTGAGTATATTGCCGTCTCAGAGAAGACGACATGAAGGTTGTCTGGATTAGAAAGTTTATTTTTGGATTTTAACATGATAATCCTCAAATAACACACCTATGGATCTGTACTGTGATAATTCGGGAGCAATTGTCATTGCCAATGAACCTGGGGTTCAAAAAGGTGCCAGACATTACCAGAGAAGATATCACTACGTTCGTGAGCAAATCGAATCGCGTGAAATCAAATTACTCAAAGTTCACACAGATTATAACTTAGCGGATCCTTTTACGAAGGCATTCTCAAAAGGAAAGCTCAATAAGCATGCTGAAGGCATAGGTCTTAGATATTGCTAAGTTATATCATGTAAATTTGTGATTGGTATTTGGATAATGGGATGTTAAACAATTGTTATTTTAATAAATGAATTTTTATACGCGGTATAAGTGATTTCATTTTATAATAATTGTGTCCTATATTTGCATGTTTAGATCCATGAATATTTGAAAATATTCTTAAACGTCCATTGTTGATTAATTGTATGGGAATATAATTAAAGTAAAACAATTGTGAGGGATTGGTGAAAATATTTAAGGGAATATTTTGAAGATGGTGGATCGTACCAAACTCACATGATATTCAAAAGATGAATATTGGACTTACCCCACTTAACGAATTTCCATTTTATGGATCGGCGTCATTAAATGAAATTCATGAAATGGTTGTTTTATTTATCCTTATACTTGAGATACAAGTGAGTTATGCTTGTGTGGATTGCATTTTTAGATTATAGTTCTAACTGTCCTGAACAAGGTAGTAATAAAGGGCTATTTTCAGAAATGTCAAGAAATGACATGGCCAGACACTTGTAGTCAAAACAGGATTTGTTCCTTCAATTTGCAACTGAAGTATGATACCATTTGGCGCCCTCATTAATTAATTAAAGATGTTTGTGTGGCCGCACCCAAATGAACTCAAGAGGAAGTCTTGATTAATTTGGTAATCTTGATTAATTGTAGAAATGAGAAACATAATCGTTAATTTATGAAATGACATTGATCCATATTCATAATTAACAAGGGTATCTGAACAAAGGGATATTAAAGACTAAATCATTTCAAATTGGCAATTTAAGAAACTATTCTTAAATATTTCCGGGAGCATTGGCGTGTTGCTAGACGCTAACCAATGTTATTGCTTTTATAAAATGACATGCTCAAGTGGGAGCTGTTGGAGTGTGATCATATCATTATAAATCGCATGTCCGGAAATAATTTAAGCCTACGGGGTCACACGAAATGACACGGTAACCTTATATTATTAATTAGTATATTTTGTAATATATTAATTAAAATATAATCACAAATGATTAATTAAATTAATTAAAGGGTTAATTGATTTAATTAATTAAAGAGGAGGTGTTGGATTGAAATTAGGAATTAGAGTTGTTTCCTAATTCCATCCATAGGGGCCGAAAATTCTAAGGGTTCTAGAACCTTTAGGATTGCTTGTCCACCAAGGTAAAAACCTTTACATATTAGCCTATAAATAGAGGGCTAATTCCAAGGGTTTTTTCACACAATTCACAAGCAATTTCTCTTCTCTCTCCTTCTCTCTCTCGGCCGAAACCCACCCTACAAAGGGTTTTGGGTTTTCGGTTTTAGCTAGGAAAAGGGGTTTTCGGTTTTAGCTAGGGTTTCGATTTAGAGGGTTTAAACAAAGGGTTGTTTGGTTTGTGATTCGGGTACTAGCATACAATATACGGGGTGTCAAGTGTGCAATCGTAGAGGGGTTTTACTTTAAACCCTATAATAATAATAATCTCATTATTATTAATTATATTGGAAGCTTTGCATAAGGTACACGTTTTCAATTCTCTCTTTGTTAATTAATTTGATTACATATTTGTTTCGATTCTTCCATTAAAAAAGGTAAGATAATTTCTTTTTGTAATTTTGAGTTAAATGAAAAAGTTATAAATTTACCAATTTAATCCTTCAAGTTATTTATGATTTTTAATAATTGTAAAACTATAAATGTAAATTTATTTTTTATAATTTTTTCCCCCTTAATTCAAGAATGCATTAAACTCTTTATTTTATTACAGTAATATTTTTTTAATTATATATGAACTCAAAAATGTCTTTTACTAATATATGTTTTTTTTTCCTTCTTTTTATATCCATTTATATCTAATTTTTTCTTGTTCTTTAAAGTGGAGAATATAGAGTATGGGTGAAAAGACATATAAGGAAAACTATTAAAGAATGAATACTTGATAGTCGGTGAAACCCACCCGAAGCAGAATCTGGGTATATAAAACCGTATTGACACCGCGGCACCGATCCCCCACTTACCTTGTCAACCCCTGTCGACTATCAGACCCAAACGACATCCCTGCACCGTAAAATTCGTTCTGCGGTAAGTTACTAGTTTTAATTTCTGTAAATTTCTTCCTAACTAATAGTAATTGTCGGATTGATTATTTGGGGTTTCTTGTTAGGTGTTATTATCATATTATTTATCATTGAAGGGGTGAGTTATTTTGAGAACTTATAAAAAAAAAAAAAACTCAAGAACCATTCTGTACCGCCCTTGGCCACCATGGCTCCGCCATGGATTGACGGGCTCCGCCCTTAACCTTCATTGTTATGTACATATGTTCATTTACTAATTTACATGTGAATGATCCTACACATGTGTAGGTACACAAGTACCAGAGGAAAAAAAACAAAAATTAAAAAGTCGTCAAAAAGTATATCGAATTGGATCTCTAATGAAAGAGGACGAAATTTTAAGACTACCCATGCTTTTTTTTTCATCTAACGATTTACGGTTTGTGAGATAAAACATTTTGAATGATTTGGATGAATTTTATTATTTAATTGAAGAGAGAGAAAGATAAGAGAAATATGTGGTCCAGAATGGTTCTTGAGTTCTTTTTTTTTTGAGTTCTTAAATAACCCTTCCTCTATCATTGAATGTGTAATATAATTGAAGCTAAAAGTTAGGGTTCATGTTATATGAAAATGGATCAGATGATTCGTGTTGATAATTGTATCTATGCTTATAGAAAAAGAAAACTTATGTTATTATATATGCTCCGTATTAGCAAAGCTGCCAGATTTAGTGTTCTTAAGGTGTTTGATGAAAGTCTTGAGAGAAAATATGAATTATCCGCGAGAGTATGTTATACGTACTTAAAGGGCCCGAGTTATGCCTCTACTCACCGGCTGTTTAAGTTACACACGTCATGGTATCTCCCATTTGGGCCGGGGGTTGGGTTTATTTTTTGAGGTTTGAACTGCCGGATAATCTACTCCAAGTGTGTCAGTGACATCTAGATTTGTGACCTTTGTTCCTCGAACTTGTTTGTTGCTTTGCTTTCAAGCTTCCCCTCATAAAACATCACTAGAGCAAGATGGAATCATCGTAGGGTCCTCTTAAGAGTGAACACGTACCTTTGATGGAATCAGGTATGAAGGTAACCACATGGAATCATCGTAGGGTCCTCTTAAGAGTGAACTGATGATGAATCCATCATAATAATATTGATCAATGTGACAAGCTGCCTGGTTATAAGAGTAAAGTAAACACAGGTGCTCTTTTTTGAGTGGGGCAATACTATGATGTATGATCATAAAAGCTGGGAAACATGTGCATAGGATTTCGGCACGAACTTTAGATAGTTGCTGTTAAGATTATCATACTATGAAGTGGATCCCCGAATATGAAATATGGTGTCAAGTCAAACATTTTTGTCCATCTAGGGGTATGATGGATTTATGCCAGCTCTTACTTATTAAGGATGATACTCTATATCTTGATTAGTGTAATTGTGATTAATGCCACAAATTAATGCCACAGATGGTCTAAATGTTGATATTTCATCATGCACACGTGCTATTCAAACAAGAGTCACATTAGTGGTTAACTGTCCATGGTTAGCGGTCTAGGAGTAGACATTCACTTGATGATGTGCCTCTCAAAACCCCTCTCTATGCACAATATCTAAAAAGAGCTACAATGCTAGTGATCCTACATAGAGAGTTGATGATTGAGTGCATGTGCGCCTAGAACCGCTTACCAAGTTACCATAGATTTGTGATGTTAATTCTCTTGTGACAGTAGATAAGTGGATTATTTATCGAGTCAGGGACTATATAGCGACATCATGCACGTTAACATCAAACTAGAGTCTAAGTGTTTATGTTTATGACTAGAAGTTTGTAGAGATTCAATACAACCCAATACATATTGGGGATATGCCGCCTCATTGACATATACCTGTGATTTTTACATATATGTCCTGTCTGTGAACTAGTAACTGTTAACAATTGACAAGTTTAGTGGACATATTAATTTTTCTATTCTATGTTTCAGTGAGTTGGTTTTGGATGACTCTATTAAGGTTCTTCTGTGTAATAATCTGATTTATGGTGTGATTTTTCCCAGGTCCTTGATAAATCCAAGAATGTCTATCATAATTTTTGGATATAGTATTTAATCTTTTGCATTTCTAGTTGAATTATAGGGTCCCGGTTAAATGTATGGATTAGTGTTATTACTTGGTAATTATATTCTGTTAAAAATAAATGCATGAACTGATTACTGATCATTTTGATTTAATAGGTATTCTTTGTGAAATTGAATTTTTAGGCTATTGTTTCACCAGAAACGGCAGTAGTTCACTAGCTAGCCCTGTTTATAGCTGTTTGCTTACGGAATTTAATAAATCCTTTGGTATTTTTATGAATTAGGAGTAGTGACTAGCGAGTAGGTAGTAAAGCTGTGCAATTGAGTGTTTGATGAAATTCTTAAGAGAATCCAAACTGACCGACTTCATTAAACGGGTAAATGAAGGTGGCTTTCCATGTTTAGGTACCCTGGGAGGCGAGTCTTTGACTCGGATGTACATGCAATTACATGACCTGACCCGGGGTATCCCTGTGACTGTTTCTAAACCCTTTATCTAGCCTCTGCAAATTGTTTACCTAGGGAGTTCGAATCTGAGACCTCTTGTGGCAATAAGAGTAGTAACTCTGCGCTTCTCCATGAAGATTGTACCAGTCCTTTTATTGACAGTTATCCATGAAAGAGTTGCTTGTTCTCCATGGTCATTATTAGAGGCCATTTTATATAATGCTTTTAAGCTTGGTACACAATATACTCATATTTGGTGATTAGTAATGGACATTAAAGACATGGTTAATGACAACACACTTCCACTAACCTACTTGTGGGGTCAAACGTTTTAATTTCATATTACGGAGTCCTAAAATTAGGTTCAACTTCAAAAATTCATGAAGCTATAGAATCCTGTATACCATCAGAAAGCTCTTTGTCTCAATTACGAGATAGATGTAATAATAGTATTTAATGGCTCAGATTTTGAAGGTTAGTTATTAGTTCTATGCCTATTACTCAAGTTTAATTTCCTTGGTGTAAGATTTGGGTATATGGCATAATACATTTTATACAATGTCTCGAACAGTGATTGATTGTGATGAATACATGCTAATTTTTAGGCTAAAATGGATTGTCATGGGACTTGTATAGTATTATTGTTGTGATTGATGTATCATTATTCTTTGTATTCAGGGAATTCCAATTACTCCTAGAACTTGTGGCCGGTTCTATCTTGCAAGCAACAAGGACCATGTCAGAGAAAATGAAGGCTGCTGCCTTATCAGCAGCTACTAAAGGGCTTAGTCGTGTCCAAGATGAACGTGCAACAGCAAATGCAAACCGGAATGTAAATGCATACGGGCAAAAGGAAGAAGGGCCGAGTAGATGGCAAGAAAAGAAAGAAGCAAAGACACAAATGTACCTGAAAAGTACTGAAAAGCAAGCAACATTGAACCAAAAAAGATGTCAGAAGTTTCGACAACCAGGTCACTGGACATACGAGTGTCAAAAGCCCGCACCAGAAACCCCTAAATTTGAAGCTGGGTCACTGTATTCACGTGATTTGGATGTAGACTTAAAGAAAGAAAAAGGTGAAAAGGGTTTGAAGAAGAAGAAAAAAGATAAGAGTAGTAAAAGAAAACACAAGAGAAGAAAGTATAGGTCTAGTTCTTCTTCGGAGTCATCAGATTCTGAATCAGATGATTCAAGGAGTCATAAAAGAAAACACAAGAAACGAAAGCATAGGTCTAGTTCTTCTTCAGAGTCGTCTGATTATGAATCGGAAGATGAAAGGGGGAGGAAGAGAAAACGGCATAGCCGGAAGTCTAATGGTGGTCGGAAATATGACTATAGAAACTTGTGTTATGCAGGGTCATAAAGTAGCTGTTAATGTTGGCGCGTTCATTTGGGTTGTAACATTTTGATCACATATGTTGGCTTCACTTTATGCTGTACGGGAAAAAAGAGCAAAGATGATTGTGTGTTCCATCTAATAGTAAAATGGTAGACGAAAGAGAGAAATAGGCAGAGCAGTTGTATGACTATCAGAAATTGAAGATCCTATAATTACGTCTCAGAGTCTTTTCTTTATGTGAATTGTAATCTGTATTAAAGACCGATAGCCTCACCATTCATAGAAATTACAAAGCTTAATCATGATATTATGACGTAGTAATGGGAGTATTCTGTGGCTCTCTGAACCATCCAGGAAGGGTAAGTTTTTCGACTCAAATGAACACACCATAATGGGGGTATTCTGTGGCTTTCTGAACCATTTATTTCTTAGTCACCCCAAGATTGTACCTAGTAGGTTCGCACATGAGATCTTGTAAAAAATTCCATGATGTTAACCACTAGACCACCTTGGAGGCGAATCTTTACTCATTTTGACTGATCTAATAATATACTTTAACTTCAAACTTAGTTATTGATATATCAAACTAGGGTGTTACACAGTACAAGAAATAAGAATCTAGAGCTTATATATACAGACTTACTGTATGATTTAGATTATGGTGCAAGTATACGTAAGATGCTCTATCAAAGAATATAATACACGTTAAGCGCAAGTCATCTTATATTCTTATCTAGTCTTATCCTTTACTCTAGCATTATATAGTAGGTTGGATTTACTTGTTAGAACCATCAATCTAATTACTAGTCACATACACTATATAATTAACTCGAGTCATAATAAGGTCAAGGTCCATTTATTTGACATAGATAAGCCTAGGCAAAACCTTGCAACAAATTAAGTTCCTTGAATTTTTGATTGAACACATATAGGTAACTTCTTGTGTCGCAGCGATTATAACCCTAATTTTTTGTGTAGTATTATTACATGAGTCTTTATTTTTCTAGAATACTCGCGAAGATGGAGTTCGATTCTCATGAGTCACATAGTCGCGCTTCAGAGGAGATTGTATTAGAAGAGCATGTGAGCCTTGTTTCATCGATTAAGCAAAAAATGGCGAATACATCTGATGTTGGTCGTATATGCAGAGTTTCAGACAAATTCTACGAGGAAAACGAAGATAGATATTTCCCCCAAGTGGTCTCCATTATTGGTCCTTCTCATCGCGGGAAAGAGAAGTTGAAAGCCATGGAACAGAGAAAATGGCAATATCTCACCACACTTCTCTCGCGTGTGGCAAATGTGGAAACATGTTTGGGGAAATGTGTTGAGGTGCTAAAAGTGCTTGAAGAGCGAGCTCGAAAATGCTATGGAGAAGATATTCAGATGAACAGCGACGAGTTTGTTGAAATGATGTTGATAGACGGCTGTTTCATCATTGAGCTGTTTTACAAGTCATGTTGTAAAGGTATTAGACGACGAGGGGACGCGTTTCTCTCAACATACCAAGTCTTCCATCAATTGAGGCATGACATGGTTCTGCTGGAAAACCAAATCCCTTTTTTTGTTCTTCAACATTCTGCCTGTTCCTAAACAATGTGGAGGCTACTCATTGGTTGAACTCGCCTTTCGTTTCTTCAAGAAAACAGTTCCCGATGACATATACAACGTACGAGATAGATATGGTCAAGAAATCCACCATCTACTTGACTTAATTCACCAATCTTTCATACCCAACATACACATTCTCCAACTACAATTAATTTTTATTCCTTTATACTTATGTGTCCGTCATTATTTGAATTTAATCATTTAATAAGATTTTACATGTTTATAAAATAATATTGATATCAACTTTTACTTATAAATCTCGTGTAAGACGCCACTAAAAATAATAACTAAATAATTTATAGTTAATCCCAAGTTTTTAAAAAAAATTAAAAGTAGACCTATTCAAACTAAATGACTTATTTCAAGACAAACACAAACAACAATTTTAGACTATAATTACGAAAACTAAAGAAGGAAACATATGAAAATTAACTCCATATAAATATTGAATCTAGTTAACCCTTTTTTTTTCAACTTTAGTTTTATAAAAAATTTGTAGTTTGTTATATGTAAACTTAAGACAAACACAAACAACAATTATATAAATAATTTTTATGAGCAAAGTATATAAAAAGAAAAAACCTTTTGTAGTTGATCGTAGCTTCTTTCTTTTGGTTGTCGTACGTGGGGTTTTTTTTTGGGTTTAGAATATGTGAGGGTTTTTTCTATGTTGTATATATATAGATAATAGATAATAATAATAATAATAAAATAATTTTTGGGAGGTTTTTTATAATAATATAACTATTAAATAAATATTAAAAATTAGAGGACTAATAAGAAGGGAGAATTAGACTCAAAAAGGGAAATTAGGGGTGCCAAGTGTATCCCCAACCCCTCTTTTAGTTATATTATAATATTATATATATATATATATATATTATATATAATAATATATATAAATTAATTTATAGAAATATATATATATATATATATATATATATATATATATATATATATATATATATATATATATATATATATATATATATATATATATATATATATATATATATATATATATATATATATATATATATATATATATATATATATATATATATATATATATATATATATATATATATATATATATATATATATATATATATATATATATATATATATATATATATATATATATATATATATATATATATATATATATATATATATATATATATATATATATATATATATATATATATATATATATATATATATATATATATATATATATATATATATATATTTGTTTTATTTTAATACTTGTTTTATTTTACCTAAAATATATATATATATATATATATATATATATATATATATATATATATATATGTGTTTATGTTCTATTGTATATATATATATATATAATAGATAATAATAATAATAATAATAATAATAATAATAATAATAATAATAATAATAATAAAATAAAATAAAATAGATGATAACAATAAAAGAATAATAATAATAATAATAATAATAATAATAATAATAATAATAATAATAATAATAATAATAATAATAATAATAATAATAATAATAATAATAATAATAATAATAATAATAATAATAATAATAATAATAATAATAATAATAATAATAATAATATAATAATAACAACAACAATAATAACAATAATAATAATAATAATAAAATAATAATAATAATAATAATAATAATAATAAAATAATAATAATAATAATAATAATAATAATAATAATAATAAAATAATTTTTGAGGTTTTTTATAATAATATAACTATTAAATAAATATTAAAAATTAGAGGACTAATAAGAAGGGAGAATTAGACTCAAAAAGGGAAATTAGGGGTGCCAAGTGTATCCCCAACCCCTCTTTTAGTTATATTATAAATCATTACTATATATATGTGGTGTATGTACATAGATTTAAAAAAAAAAGGAAAAAAAAAACGTAGACTTTAGTATATGCATATACATTATTTAGCAACGAAAAAAAAAAAAAAAAAAAAAAAAAAAAAAAAAAAAAAAAAAAAAAAGACTTTACAAAAAAAAGGATAAAATATAAAAACGTAGACTTTAGTGTATGCATATACATTTTTTAGAACATCCAGCTTGAAGGTTTTACATTAATGTAGCTATAAGTTGGTGTACCCCCATATCTAACAATTATTCATATGGTTTTCATGAATTAATTATTAATACATTGTTATCAATTACTAATTAATACTAACTTGTAGTTGTATACTTAGATTTTAGACCCGTGTCTAATATTGGACACATGGTTTACGATATTATCAATATTAGTTCCTCATGCATTTAAGTCGTAAAATCTTATAATTTTAAAGATATACGGTTCTAAGTGTTATATTTGCAAGTTGTAGTACAATATTCATAGGTTCGTCACTGTCATATTAGCAAGACATATTGATGAAATTGAGCGATTTGATTGGTTAATAAGTCATTAGTTCAACTGTCTTATAATATATATTAAGATTAAGATAAGATGTTCTGATGAAAACCAAGTGAAATTATTTAAACCAATTACACTACTAGCTAATTGTGAACTTGTGATAAGTATCAATGCGATACAAGGAATCAAAAGTTCCTAGCTTCCGATTTAACTTTTTTTAAACTTGTGATATGTTCTTATCCTAACTGCTATTTTTTGTTCTTGAAAGACAACATTGTCATATAAAATGACAACGAGCCAACCATTAAGGCCAAAACAAACATAACTTAACACACACATACAATATACAAGCATAAGTACTTTAAATTATAAGAAGATAAAAATACAAACATATTTGTCATTTTGTACTTGACATTCAAGTATTTGTATTTGATCATGATGCGGACCCATAACACGCATAAGTTTATTTTCAATCACCTGTCCTATGATATTTAGATAAGAATTAGGATTGTTTTTATATTTTTTTGATAATAATTAGGACTCTTGATTGAGTGACAACTGTAACTTTAAACATTAATACGCAAAACTAATATATAAAAAAGGAGAAAATTATGTACCTTTTTGATTGAGAGATAAAATGAATCTTGAATGGAGTTCATATTGATTTGGATTTAGTATTCAAGTAACCCTCTTATTGTAAATCGTGTTTTGTTCTGTGATCGTCCCATGTTCTGTGATTCCTATTATGTTTAGGATAATGATGTTGTATATCGTCATCTGTTATTATGTTTGGGATATGTATCTAGAGTTCAAATTGTGTTTATATTAAATATTAAACTAAATATTAATATTTATAATTTATAAAAATCTAATATAATATTTGTTAATAAGTCATTAGGTTTTGAAATAAATTTTTGTAGACATATTTCATATGTTGAAATTTTTTTAATTAATTAAATGATTGTATATTTTAAAAAACTCTCTCAAGCTGGTGGCTAAAAATAAATAAAATAAGTAGTTGATAGAAAAGCATTCCATCTTTATTTTATGCTGCCGACTAAGATAAAAGAAAACATAACAAAACAAATTGGCTTTCATAATCATCAACCACTTCATTACACCTTCTTTTATTTAACTAATAAGCCATTTATTAATTAAACTTTTGGTGATTATATATATATGTATACAATATACATATATCCGGGTATCTAAATGTTCATTGTGTGTGACCCCGTAGGCTCGTGTGTAAGCGGTAGTATAATTTTGTGTTATGACGTACACACTAATCCAACAAACTCCCACTTGTGTATGACATAACATCTAGAAAATTATACAGACAAGTATTTGCGTCTAGCAACACATCATTGCCCCCGAAAACACACGAGTGTTTGTTTCAGCTAAACGAACAATCATTATTAAAATAATGATATAATGATTGAGTGTCAATTGTCCCTTTATTACCGATACCGGGTTGACATGAGACATGGATCGAGTCATTCTCATTAGTCAACAAATTCTGTTTCTCGATATAGAAAAATTTGAATGCGATCACCAAGTTAAAATTGATCAACAATCAATATAGCTTGGGCACGGCCGTGTAAATATCCATTCATTTTCATCGAGGGGCCCAGTGGTATCATACTCTCGCATAGAGGAATAAATCTCATCTTGATTTTATGTGCACATCATGCATTTCACATCATATCCAATAATGGCCTTTATGACTACCTTGTTCAGGATAGCGTTTAACCATATCAAAGCATAACATGCCATACAATCAGCAACCAACATACAAATCTCAGGTCTAAGGACACAAAGACATAATCACTTCGAGATTCACTGTTGAGACCGATCCATGCAGTGACATCTCGTGATTTGGGTCATTCCAATATTCATCAACAATGAATACATATGAATTTTGGCCTCAACAAGTTAACTATTCACCAACAGTGAATAAAACCAAAACTTCATATTAGTCTTAATTCATGTTACTCCCATAACATAACCGACTATGGAGATTTTGAATAATCAACAATTATTCATGGATTAAACATGCTATTATAGAACACAGTATTATAAATGAAGACGATCATACCAAGTATATCAATTCAATAATATAAAACTGCTTAATGTTCCAAATATCCAAATACTAAATTTCAAATGAAAAAGAACAGCGGCATAACTAAGTCCAATACACTACTAGCATGATCATCATGCTTGTTATGTGTCATGGGCTTCGTGAACGAGTCAGCCACATTTTCATTCGAGTGAACCTTAAGAATACTTATCTCATTCTTCTAAATGACTCCACTTAATGAAGTCAAACTTTCAAAGAATGTGTTGACTACCTTTATGTACACATGATTCTCTAGCAAATATAATTGCACTTGAATCATCACAGTACATTTCAATAGGAGATTCAATGCTGGGCACTACCCTTAGTTCAGCAACAAATTTCCTAATTAAGACAGCTTCCTAAGCAGCTTCTGAGGCAGCAATGTATTCTTCTTTTATTGTAGACTATGCAACTGTGCTCTGCTTTGAGCATTTCTAATCAACTAGTCTGTCATTCATGACAAGGACATAGCCTGATTGGGATCGAGAATCATCTCGATTAGTTTTGGAAAATAGCATCCATATAACATTTAATACTCAACTCCTTTTCCAAACCATCATAAACCAATAATATATCTTTAGTTCTCCGCAAATACTAAAGAATGTTCTTATCAGCAATCCAATGTTCTTCACCTGGATTCTGTTGATAACGACTCGTCAAACTCAAGGCTAACGAGACATCTAGTCTAGTACATAACAAGGCATACATAATGAATCCTATAGCCGAAGCATATGGGATTCCTTTTCATTCGTCTTATCTCATCAGATGTGATAGGACTTTGAGACTTGCTCAAGGTTATGCCCTTTTTCACAGGCAGTGCTCCACGCTTGGAGTCTTGCATGTTAAATCTTCATAAGATTTTGTCAATGTATGTACTTTGACTCAAACCAATAAGCCATTTGGATCTATTTATATAGATCCTGATTCCAAGAATGTAAGTAGCTTCTCCAAGATCCTTCATCGCAAAACATTTTCCAAACCAAGACTTAACATCTTGCAAAGTTGGAATATGTTTCCAATAAGTAATATGTTATCAGCATACAAGATCAAGAAGACTACTTTGCTCCCACTAGCTTTAATAAACACATGGCTCATAATGGTTTTGAGAAGAAAAAAAAACTAAACTCTTTGATTTTCTCATCAAATGAAAAGGTTTCCTCATAATCAATTACTTGAGTCTGAGTATATCCTTTTGTTACCAATTGAGCCTTAAAGGTGTTTACATTACCGTACATGTTAATCTTCATCATGAAGACCCATTTACACCCCATTGTCTTACAATTGGGTGAAAGATCAATCAAGTCACATACTTGATTATCCTTCATGGACTGTATCTCTATATTCGTAGCATCTCGCCATCTGTCAGATTCGGGATCTAATATGGCTTTAAGGTAGATAGAGGATTCATCATAATCCCCTAGATCAGGTTCATCTGAATTAATCAGATGATTATGCCTTGCAGGCTAATCAGGAGTTCTACCATATCTACGAAGTACAGATGTAACACGTTCTGGCTCACCAACAGTGTGCCCAGCTTTAACGTGTGGATAGCTAGTGCTTTCAGAAGGTATGTTACCCTGTGGTTCTTAAATTTCTTCAAGATCTACTTTACTCCTACTGACCTTTTGTAAGAGAAGATCTCTTTCCAAGAACTCAGCAAACCAAGCAGGAAACACTTTGTTTTCAGCTAGGTAGTAAAAGTAGTAACCCATTGTTTCCTTTGGGTATCCCACATAGTTACACTTGATGTTTCTGGGTTCTAGTTTGTTTGAAGTGTCATGCTTCACATACGCTTCACAACCCCAGATTTTCAAGAAAGACAACTTAGGACTCTTCCCATGCCACATCTTATGTAGTGTCTTTTCTACCTTCTTGGTAGGAACCATATTGAGTATGCATGCAGCAGGCTCAAATGCAATTCCCTCAAAAGACGGTGTTAGAGTAATCAGACTCATCATAAATCAAACCATATCAAATAAAGTTCGATTCATCCGACCAGACACACCATGTGTTAGGTGGAGTGAATTGAGAAACAATCTCACGATTCTTTGAGTGATCCAAAAACTCTAGACTCATATACAAACCACCTCGATCAGAACGAAGGGTTTTAATGGTCTTTCCAAGCTGATTTTCTACTTCGTTTTGGAAGACTTTTGAACGTTTCAAAAACTTCAGGTTTATGTTTCAACAAGTAAACATAATCATATCTACTATAATCATCAGTAAATGTAACGAAGTATGATTCACCATTTCTAGACATAGTTCTAAAAGGGCCACATACATCAGTATGTATTAGTCCTAAAAGATCTTTAGCTTTTTCACCTCAACCGGAGAAAGGTGCCTTTGTCATCTTTCCACATAAACAAGACTCGCATACATCAAATGACTCAGAGCCAGTTGATTCCAAAAATCCATCAGATTGGGGTTTTGAAAAGCGTTGTTTGTTTATATGACCAAAATGACAATGTCATAGATAGGTCTTATTCAAGTCTTGCTTGAATCGTTTGGCAATACAGGTATATATAGAATTATTATTTGAAATCACACCATGCATTTCAATTTCAAAAATACCATCACTTGGATAGGCATTAAAATAAAAACATTATTCTTAGAAACTGAAACCATATTGCTCGTAATACTAGGAGCAAAATGACATTGTTTCAACAAAACAACAAGGCCACTTGAAAAGTAAGCTCATAGGTGCCAATAGTTTCAAAAACTGTTTGATCCCTATTTCACACTCGCAGATCTAGTGTGCCTTTCTTCAGTTTCTTACTTCTTCTCATTACCAGTATATTGATACAAATCATATCTGTAACAAAATTCAGGAATCACTAGAAAAAGCATATAATTGTATATGGCATATACCCGATTGGCTAGTCTAACCAGCCTTGCCTTTCTTCAGCTTTAGATAGGTAGACAGGAACAGTTCCTTCTCCAATGACCAACTTTTTCACAATGAAAACATTTGGCGTCTTTTGATGGGTTTTCCTTCTTGGGAGGGGTTGGAATCTTATTCCTAGCAACTCCTTTGCCCTTTCCCTTCCTGGAAATTTTTGGCTTATTCTTTTTACCCTTCCATCCTAAATCATCAGGACGCCCAGATTGGAGGTCTTTGATGGAACAATCTGTTCAGCAGCTTTGTGCATCAAGTGCAACTCTGACACAGATTTCTCCTAATGACTTTGGTAGTGAGTCCTAAATGGCGTTCACAACCAAGAGAGTCATTATGGGAGTTCCAAGCTTTTCCAACATTTCAATGTAGCTTTTCATATTCAAAATATGAGAGCTAACTGATTTGACCCTCCTTCATTATGAATGTGTGAAGAAGCTTGTGAGTTTCGTACAACTCATGATTTGCCTGTTTCTGAAACATATTTTTCAGCTCAGTGATCAAATCATATGCTTTGCGATCTTCCATTTCCTTCTGGAGGTCAGGAGTCAAAACTTGCAAGCATTATTAAAGCTATCTTCTCTTGCTCATTGAACAACTTTCAATAAGCATTTTGCTGAGCAGCATTAGCTGTCTAGGTAGGAGGATCTGGTAAGGGTTCTCCAATGGTTTTCAACTTCCCACTATTGTTGAGGACAATCCTCTGGTTGCGGTACTAGTCTAGGAAGTTTGTACCATTGAGTCACTCCTTCTCCAACAAAGAAGGGAGTGTGTTTTGGTTTATGATTTAATTGTTTATCATCTACAATAGAAGTAAGGTTTATTTTAGTATTTTCGATATGAAAACTTTAATAAATTAACTACCCAAGTTTTAATATTTTAAAACAATTAATTTACGAAAGCCTAAGATCCACATAGTGATTCCATAACTACATCTGTTGATCAGCTAGCAGTTAAGGAGTCTATTGGTAGGTAACGGGTACCAATTGCATTACAAGTGCAACTCTTAGATCTTTATGGGACCTTGAGATATGTGTAGTTCAGCAAACCACTATTATCTACTGGCATGTTTGTCCCATCCTTGCCTCAAACTCAGGTCTTACCTTGAGCACGATTAAGTCGTCCAATTTGGAAACAGTGGAAATTTAGCCTAGTCTCACTCGTAACTAAAAATCCACCTCGTGGCTATAATTCGATTAGGTCTCACCGTAACCAAAAAATAACGAGGAGTGTTCGCAAGCTGATTGGATGGCATGACTTAAATTTGACGGGTATTTGAAAATTTTGTGTCAACGAATATTGCATGCACACAAGATTCGCTACACTATTTGTTAAAACTCATTTTAACCAAGTATATATATGTCGAATATGTTTGTGTTTCTAGTTTGTTATTTTATTTTAGAATATAAAATCACATATTTTAATTTTAGACAAAAATAACAAATACACAAACGTGTATCACTTTAAAACAATTTTTAAAAGATGTCGACCATATATATATTTATATATATATATATACATATATATAAATTTGAGTTTCAAAACAATATATTTTAAACTCATTTGAGTTTAACTTTTAAAATCACCAATTTTAATCTTTAAACTCATTTTATGTTTTTATTTAATGTTTCCATCAAAAACATTTTAGCATATTTTATAATCAACAATTATAAATAAGCGCAAAAATAAAAAACACAACCATGCATCACACACACATAGCCTAGCCCAAAATTCCTATGCTTGATTTCATGAGCCAATATGAAATCAAGAGGTCAATCTAAGGACAATCCTATACTCCCACTTAATCCAAGAACCAAGTGAGAATTTTGTGTGCCATATGCCCATGTTGTTGACTTGATAAAGAAAACACCATCTTCAAAGCAAAACTCCATGTTGCATCTTTTATCTTCAATCTTCATCTTGTTACATTTATTTAAATTGAAAAGTACAACTAGTCTAATACTTACAATAAAAATAAATATAAATACAACTATGAAAATTAAAAATAAATATTATACAACTTTTGCTTCTATGGCCCCAAATAAATTAATCAACCAACATTTATAATGTTGTAATAATCAACAATCATCACAACAAAACAATTCCATAGGCTAAGGGCATCATGGGCTATGCATGCAACAACAATTTTAATAACTACATTATTAAAACTACATATGGCTTGTCCATGGTTGCAATGCATGGGTACAACCATGGATTATATTGAAATATATAAAATAACTATTCAAGCTAAAAATATAAATATATACATATACATACATATATATATATATATATATATATATATATATATATATATATATAAGTATCATCATCTTTTAAATATATATATATATATATATATATATATATATATATATATATATATATATATATATATATATATATATATATATATATATATATATATATATATATATATATATATATATATATATATATATATATATATATATATATATATATATATATATATATATATATATATATATATATATATATATATATATATATATATATATATATATATATATATATATATATATATATATATATATATATATATATATATATATATATATATATATATATATATATATATATATATATATATATATATATATATATATATATATATATATATATATATATATATATATATATATATATATATATATATATATATATATATATATATATATATATATATATATATATATATATATATATATATATATATATATATATATATATATATATATATATATATATATATATATATATATATATATATATATATATATATATATATATATATATATATATATATATATATATATATATATATATATATATATATATATATATATATATATATATATATATATATATATATATATATATATATATATATATATATATATATATATATATATATATATATATATATATATATATATATATATATATATATATATATATATATATATATATATATATATATATATATATATATATATATATATATATATATATATATATATATATATATATATATATATATATATATATATATATATATATATATATATATATATATATATATATATATATATATATATATATATATATATATATATATATATATATATATATATATATATATATATATATATATATATATATATATATATATATATATATATATATATATATATATATATATATATATATATATATATATATATATATATATATATATATATATATATATATATATATATATATATATATATATATATATATATATATATATATATATATATATATATATATATATATATATATATATATATATATATATATATATATATATATATATATATATATATATATATATATATATATATATATATATATATATATATATATATATATATATATATATATATATATATATATATATATATATATATATATATATATATATATATATATATATATATATATATATATATATATATATATATATATATATATATATATATATATATATATATATATATATATATATATATATATATATATATATATATATATATATATATATATATATATATATATATATATATATATATATATATATATATATATATATATATATATATATATATATATATATATATATATATATATATATATATATATATATATATATATATATATATATATATATATATATATATATATATATATATATATATATATATATATATATATATATATATATATATATATATATATATATATATATATATATATATATATATATATATATATATATATATATATATATATATATATATATATATATATATATATATATATATATATATATATATATATATATATATATATATATATATATATATATATATATATATATATATATATATATATATATATATATATAAATATATATTAATATATATATATATATATATATTATATATATATTATATATATATATATATATATATCTTTTATACATACATATATACTTACAATACATATATATATATAAATATATATATATTTATTATATATATATGTATACAATATACATATATCCGGATATCTAAATGTTCATTGTGTGTGACCCCGTAGGCTCGTGTGTAAACGGTAGTATAGTTTTATGATCAAAAAATAAATTCACCTGACAACTAAAAGGTGTAAAAGTGGCTCGGATACCACTGTTGGAAATACTAGGCCCTCGTGTGTACTTTTAAAATTTATAAACGCAGCGGAAGACTAAAAATACAAACATGTATTTTATAAAAACATGCACACGATTAATATTTCCACCAAGATCCAATTACACCATAATAGTTGTCATAAAAGATAGATTAAGAATAATACCTTTTAAGTAGATGAAATCACGTAGGATGAAACAATATTCAATGATATGAATATCTCTACAGTTGATCCACACGAACACTTCAAACAATACTCGGAGGCTGCTAGACCTTAATCACCAAAAACCAAAACTCCTAGCTTTGTCTTTACTTGTAATTTACAATACTTATTGTATATTTCTAAATATAAGCTAGAGAGAAAATCATTTCTCATATGCTTAGATTTCTCACTTATACAAAAGTGTTTTGTATGAAATATATGCTTTTAAGAATTCTATCTCAAAATCAACATCCCAAATAATCGTTTTAATGAAGTGGAATTATATACGAGTATATCATGATTTCAATAATTCACTAAAAACAAGACATCTAATAAATTATTGCAAACCAACTCTTTTGAGTTTTCCTTTTCCGTCGACATACAATAGAAAACAAGAAACACAATTGATCAATTACTATTTTAAGGTCATTACCAAATAAATAATAAGTAGTTGATAGAAAAGCATTCCATCTTTATTTTATGCTGCCGACTAAGATAAAAGAAAACATAACAAAACAAATTGGCTTTCATAATCATCAACCACTTCATTACACCTTCTTTTATTTAACTAATAAGCCATTTATTAATTAAACTTTTGGTGATTATTTTATATATATGTATACAATATACATATATCCGGGTATCTAAATGTTCATTGTGTGTGACCCCGTAGGCTCGTGTGTAAACGGTAGTATAGTTTTGTGTTATGACGTACACACTAATCCAACACATACAATATACAAGCATAAGACATACACGTCCAGAGTGAGCAAGTTTTGCAAAATCCTGGTAGTACTCACAAGTGATGCTATCATCACAAAAAAACACGGTTATAAAATCCTGGCACGTTTTTATGCAAGAAACGAGACAACAAGAAAAGGGGAGCTATGCCTAAGCCTACGTAGTACTCACAAGTGATGGTACATATCTTTGAATAGCAGCCAACATTGCTGCATGGCCCACTTGAGTGATCTATACATCACAAATCATGGTTTAGGTGTAATGACCAATAAAGGAGCAAAGATTTCTTCTCTCCTGGTTTTGTTTTAGCTTTTAATCACAGATTAAGGAAGTTGCTCAGATTTAAATTGCAACTGTGGTATTAGAAGATGGGAAGATGATTTTATTATATTTATTAAGTCCAG
>CM067167.1:153983049-153985549 GCA_034093135.1 Erigeron breviscapus | reverse complement strand
GGAGTAGTGTGTGAATACAAGTGAGCAGTAAGTGAGCAGAAGATATCCTAAATCTATCGGCCTCCTTCGTTTATATAGACCTAAGATCTAACTAACTATGCGAAATTGTAGGGATCTTCCAGGTCTTCGTTGATTGAACGTTGGAGCGTATCTTTGCTTAGTCAAGTGAACATTGAGGCTTTTCTCCTTATGCTGAAATCAACTTGAAGTCCTATTATATCGGCAGACCAAGTCTTCTTTGCGTGTTGATGAATTGTTCCATGTGCAGCTTTGCCTTTTATACCGTTAGAGATATTTTCTTCAGCCTTGTATCGAATATTCTGAAATTCGCATGCTTAACTCATGTAGAAATGATAATACAATGTAACATAACGTTAGCAAAATATAATAAGTTATCAGAATATTCATCTATGTCAAGATCCTGATATGTCAAGATCTTGGACTTTCAAGATAGGTGAGCAAAAACCGAAAAATCCGAACCGAAAAAACCAAAAACCATTGGTTTTGGTTTTCTAAAAACCGAAAGTTATGGTTCGGTTTTGGTTTCTAATGAAAAAAAATAAAAAAAAAAAAAAAAAAAAAAAAAAAAAAAAAAAAAAAAAAAAAAAAAAAAAAAAAAAAATAAAAAAAAAAAAAAAAAAAAAAAAAAAAAAAAAAAAAAAAAAAAAAAAAAAAAAAAAAAAAAAAAAAAAAAAAAAAAAAAAAAAAAAAAAAAAAAAAAAAAAAAAAAAAAAAAAAAAAAAAAAAAAAAAAAAAAAAAAAAAAAAAAAAAAAAAAAAAAAAAAAAAAAAAAAAAAAAAAAAAAAAAAAAAAAAAAAAAAAAAAAAAAAAAAAAAAAAAAAAAAAAAAAAAAAAAAAAAAAAAAAAAAAAAAAAAAAAAAAAAAAAAAAAAAAAAAAAAAAAAAAAAAAAAAAAAAAAAAAAAAAAAAAAAAAAAAAAAAAAAAAAAAAAAAAAAAAAAAAAAAAAAAAAAAAAAAAAAAAAAAAAAAAAAAAAAAAAAAAAAAAAAAAAAAAAAAAAAAAAAAAAAAAAAAAAAAAAAAAAAAAAAAAAAAAAAAAAAAAAAAAAAAAAAAAAAAAAAAAAAAAAAAAAAAAAAAAAAAAAAAAAAAAAAAAAAAAAAAAAAAAAAAAAAAAAAAAAAAAAAAAAAAAAAAAAAAAAAAAAAAAAAAAAAAAAAAAAAAAAAAAAAAAAAAAAAAAAAAAAAAAAAAAAAAAAAAAAAAAAAAAAAAAAAAAAAAAAAAAAAAAAAAAAAAAAAAAAAAAAAAAAAAAAAAAAAAAAAAAAAAAAAAAAAAAAAAAAAAAAAAAAAAAAAAAAAAAAAAAAAAAAAAAAAAAAAAAAAAAAAAAAAAAAAAAAAAAAAAAAAAAAAAAAAAAAAAAAAAAAAAAAAAAAAAAAAAAAAAAAAAAAAAAAAAAAAAAAAAAAAAAAAAAAAAAAAAAAAAAAAAAAAAAAAAAAAAAAAAAAAAAAAAAAAAAAAAAAAAAAAAAAAAAAAAAAAAAAAAAAAAAAAAAAAAAAAAAAAAAAAAAAAAAAAAAAAAAAAAAAAAAAAAAAAAAAAAAAAAAAAAAAAAAAAAAAAAAAAAAAAAAAAAAAAAAAAAAAAAAAAAAAAAAAAAAAAAAAAAAAAAAAAAAAAAAAAAAAAAAAAAAAAAAAAAAAAAAAAAAAAAAAAAAAAAAAAGAAAAAACCAAAAACCAATGGTTTTAGTTTTTAAAAACCGAATTATAATGGTTCGGTTTTCGGTTTTAGTAAAAAACCGACCCAACCCGAACCGTACTCACCCATACTTTAAGATATTGGTAATTGAAGTTTCACCCATAACACACTCCATTTCTCTCTAAAAAATCATCCATGTCTTCCACATCATCGACTACTCCTGTTAGCCAAGATGAGTCTACAACTAGTTCTGGTTATGATGAGTACGATGACGTGGTCGAGAGTGTTGTGATTATGGTCGTTAATCTCGCAATGCGAGTCGGACAAGACGCGGTTACAGCCCCGGTTCGGCCACCGGGCTTCTTTCGTCGAACAACACTTGTTCGACAGCGGGTTCAGGCAAATGATAGATTGACGCGTCATTATCCGATGTATAATCCAAGACATATTATGCGACGTTTTCGTATGTCGAAGCTTTTGTTTTTGAAGATAAGTGGTGACTTGGAGGCGGAATATTCATATTTTCAACAAAGATATGACGCTACGGGAAAGTTAGGTTTGACAGCTAGCAACCAGGCAGACTGGTGACCTTTTCGACGAGTACATGGAAATGTCGGAGAGGACTTCACGGGAGGCACTTGAAAAGTTTTGTAGAGGTATAATTATATATGTATTTAAATTCTATTTATATATGTACATATATTTATATTATATATGTATAGAAATTCTATTTATATATGTACATATATTTATATTTATTTATATATATTTAAATTGTATATATGCACATTTAGTATATTTATCCTTATCCTTATATATATAATATAAAAGTTAGGTTATGGAACAAT
>CM067167.1:153955549-153975549 GCA_034093135.1 Erigeron breviscapus | reverse complement strand
TATATATATATATATATATATATATATATATATATATATATATATATATATATATATATATATATATATATATATATATATATATATATATATATATATATATATATATATATATATATATATATATATATATATATATATATATATATATATATATATATATATATATATATATATATATATATATATATATATATATATATATATATATATATATATATATATATATATATATATATATATATATATATATATATATATATATATATATATATATATATATATATATATATATATATATATATATATATATATATATATATATATATATATATATATATATATATATATATATATATATATATATATATATATATATATATATATATATATATATATATATATATATATATATATATATATATATATATATATATATATATATATATATATATATATATATATATATATATATATATATATATATATATATATATATATATATATATATATATATATATATATATATATATATATATATATATATATATATATATATATATATATATATATATATATATATATATATATATATATATATATATATATATATATATATATATATATATATATATATATATATATATATATATATATATATATATATATATATATATATATATATATATATATATATATATATATATATATATATATATATATATATATATATATATATATATATATATATATATATATATATATATATATATATATATATATATATATATATATATATATATATATATATATATATATATATATATATATATATATATATATATATATATATATATATATATATATATATATATATATATATATATATATATATATATATATATATATATATATATATATATATATATATATATATATATATATATATATATATATATATATATATATATATATATATATATATATATATATATATATATATATATATATATATATATATATATATATATATATATATATATATATATATATATATATATATATATATATATATATATATATATATATATATATATATATATATATATATATATATATATATATATATATATATATATATATATATATATATATATATATATATATATATATATATATATATATATATATATATATATATATATATATATATATATATATATATATATATATATATATATATATATATATATATATATATATATATATATATATATATATATATATATATATATATATATATATATATATATATATATATATATATATATATATATATATATATATATATATATATATATATATATATATATATATATATATATATATATATATATATATATATATATATATATATATATATATATATATATATATATATATATATATATATATATATATATATATATATATATATATATATATATATATATATATATATATATATATATATATATATATATATATATATATATATATATATATATATATATATATATATATATATATATATATATATATATATATATATATATATATATATATATATATATATATATATATATATATATATATATATATATATATATATATATATATATATATATATATATATATATATATATATATATATATATATATATATATATATATATATATATATATATATATATATATATATATATATATATATATATATATATATATATATATATATATATATATATATATATATATATATATATATATATATATATATATATATATATATATATATATATATATATATATATATATATATATATATATATATATATATATATATATATATATATATATATATATATATATATATATATATATATATATATATATATATATATATATATATATATATATATATATATATATATATATATATATATATATATATATATATATATATATATATATATATATATATATATATATATATATATATATATATATATATATATATATATATATATATATATATATATATATATATATATATATATATATATATATATATATATATATATATATATATATATATATATATATATATATATATATATATATATATATATATATATATATATATATATATATATATATATATATATATATATATATATATATATATATATATATATATATATATATATATATATATATATATATATATATATATATATATATATATATATATATATATATATATATATATATATATATATATATATATATATATATATATATATATATATATATATATATATATATATATATATATATATATATATATATATATATATATATATATATATATATATATATATATATATATATATATATATATATATATATATATATATATATATATATATATATATATATATATATATATATATATATATATATATATATATATATATATATATATATATATATATATATATATATATATATATATATATATATATATATATATATATATATATATATATATATATATATATATATATATATATATATATATATATATATATATATATATATATATATATATATATATATATATATATATATATATATATATATATATATATATATATATATATATATATATATATATATATATATATATATATATATATATATATATATATATATATATATATATATATATATATATATATATATATATATATATATATATATATATATATATATATATATATATATATATATATATATATATATATATATATATATATATATATATATATATATATATATATATATATATATATATATATATATATATATATATATATATATATATATATATATATATATATATATATATATATATATATATATATATATATATATATATATATATATATATATATATATATATATATATATATATATATATATATATATATATATATATATATATATATATATATATATATATATATATATATATATATATATATATATATATATATATATATATATATATATATATATATATATATATATATATATATATATATATATATTCACTATTTGCCACCACCACCACCACCACCACCACCACCACCACCACCTTCCACCACCACCACCACCACCACCACCACCACCATCTATCACCACCACCACCACCACCACCACCACCACCACCACCACCACCACCACCACCACCACCACCACCACCACCACCACCACCACCACCACCACCACCACCACCACCACCACCACCACCACCACCACCACCACCACCACCACCACCACCACCACCACCACCACCACCACCACCACCACCACCACCACCACCACCACCACCACCACCACCACCACCACCACCACCACCACCACCACCACCACCACCACCACCACCACCACCACCACCACCACCACCACCACCACCACCACCACCACCACCACCACCACCACCACCACCACCACCACCACCACCACCACCACCACCACCACCACCACCACCACCACCACCACCACCACCACCACCACCACCACCACCACCACCACCACCACCACCACCACCACCACCACCACCACCACCACCACCACCACCACCACCACCACCACCACCACCACCACCACCACCACCACCACCACCACCACCACCACCACCACCACCACCACCACCACCACCACCACCACCACCACCACCACCACCACCACCACCACCACCACCACCACCACCACCACCACCACCACCACCACCACCACCACCACCACCACCACCACCACCACCACCACCACCACCACCACCACCACCACCACCACCACCACCACCACCACCACCACCACCACCACCACCACCACCACCACCACCACCACCACCACCACCACCACCACCACCACCACCACCACCACCACCACCACCACCACCACCACCACCACCACCACCACCACCACCACCACCACCACCACCACCACCACCACCACCACCACCACCACCACCACCACCACCACCACCACCACCACCACCACCACCACCACCACCACCACCACCACCACCACCACCACCACCACCACCACCACCACCACCACCACCACCACCACCACCACCACCACCACCACCACCACCACCACCACCACCACCACCACCACCACCACCACCACCACCACCACCACCACCACCACCACCACCACCACCACCACCACCACCACCACCACCACCACCACCACCACCACCACCACCACCACCACCACCACCACCACCACCACCACCACCACCACCACCACCACCACCACCACCACCACCACCACCACCACCACCACCACCACCACCACCACCACCACCACCACCACCACCACCACCACCACCACCACCACCACCACCACCACCACCACCACCACCACCACCACCACCACCACCACCACCACCACCACCACCACCACCACCACCACCACCACCACCACCACCACCACCACCACCACCACCACCACCACCACCACCACCACCACCACCACCTCCACCACCACCACCACCACCACCACCACCACCACCACCACCATATCCGACCGCCGCCACCACCACCACTACAATCTGGATCTTCATCTCAAACCACTAGCAACAACAACAAATGGAAGATGATGTTTTAGATATTATTAGAGTGATATTTTATGTAGTTTATGTTTTTTATATAAAAAATGGATAAACAAACCATTTTTATCCATGATTTGTAGTTTTTTTCTCTTATTTCTGTTTTTTCATATGATAAGAAGTTGTATCTTTGGTTGTTGTTGTTTAAAATTTTTATAATGAGTTTTTGCCCACAAAGTGTTTGATGAAATGTCTAAACCAAAGTTTATGTACTAAATCAAATATGATTATATACGTATTTACTGTGTACAGCCAATCATTTCCATCGGCGATTAGGTTTTTTATCATGGCTGACAAGTCGAAATCATCAAATAGAAAACGGAAAAGTGTTGATGATGATTCCGGCAACTGTAATTTTGTTTCCGGCAACTGTAAAAATTTATTCAAAATCATATATGATTTTACGTATAAAATTGAGACAAGGCAACTGTAATTTTGTTTCCGGCAACTGTAATTTTGTTTCCGGCAACTGTAATTTTGTTTCCGGCAACTGTAATTTTGTTTCCGGCAACTGTAATTTTGTTTCCGGCAACTGTAATTTTGTTTCCGGCAACTGTAATTTTGTTTCCGGCAACTGTAATTTTGTTTCCGGCAACTGTAATTTTGTTTCCGGCAACTGTAATTTTGTTTCCGGCAACTGTAATTTTGTTTCCGGCAACTGTAATTTTGTTTCCGGCAACTGTAATTTTGTTTCCGGCAACTGTAATTTTGTTTCCGGCAACTGTAATTTTGTTTCCGGCAACTGTAATTTTGTTTCCGGCAACTGTAATTTTGTTTCCGGCAACTGTAATTTTGTTTCCGGCAACTGTAATTTTGTTTCCGGCAACTGTAATTTTGTTTCCGGCAATTAGGTTTTTTATCATGGCTGACAAGTCGAAATCATCAAATAGAAAACGAAAAAGTGTTGATGATGATTCCGGCAACTGTAATTTTGTTTCCGGCAACTGTAAAAATTTATTCAAAATCATATTTGATTTTAAGAATACACTGTGAAAAATTTATTCAAAATCATATATGATGTAACACCCCAAGCCAGGGCTCGGAATATCACGGAAACACATAGCACCAGGTGGAATTACAATAGAACAATCTAGATGCAATTTAAGATTCAGTGAATCCAAAACACAATCAAAACAAGTAACAATATACAACAGGAGCAAAGAGTCATCAAAGTTTACATAATAACATCCAAAGATGGCGAACAACTCCTAAGTATAATGCAAAGACAGGCCAATGAATCCTTGATCCATGAGGTCCATAGTCTGGGTTTACAGCAAGCCAAGCAACTAAACTCCACGCCCTGGGAGAACCTGATTACCTGAAAAGTGTACTAAGCATAGTCAACACAAGGTTGGTGAGTTCGTAGTAATGGTTCGTAACGAACCAACATCAACAATCACAATATAAGAATAGAGGCTAGACATGACTTACAGCAAGCCTCTAAGCAACACAATATCGCCCAACAGCAAGATTACACCAAAGAAAATGAGAGTGTAATGAGAATGCACAAATGATATGCGTATCAATGCAAGTGCCAAATGTATGAACAAGCAAATATGCCTATCCCAAGCGTGACCTTTAATCACGTATGCAACGATACCCTTCTGCCATCGCAATGGACAAGGCTGTATCTCAAAAACATCGAGATATATATGTCTATATACTCGGGGTCAGGTCTACATCCAAAATGGGTGCATACATCTATGCACCAGGATGCCGGCAAATCCCCTGCCGAGGGTCCAACAATAATGTATGCAATGCTTACAACCAAATGTAAATGCATAATCACAAACCGACAATCAATAATCGTCAATCATAAACCAATAATCAACATTCGACAAACCTGAACCAACAATCAATAATCGCAACGGGGTACACTTGTCAACAGAGGGACAAGGCCGCACTTCAACATACATAAGTCACATCCTCTATCAGTGGGATTATGCACAACATATGCATCAATCAAAATTAACCACTAACCACCATTTAAACCAACTAACGTACATAGACTTTCGAGGATTCTACTTTCTCCAAGTCCCAGATGCTTATATATAGGGTCACCCGCAGCCTTTCCACCACATCTAGAACCCAGTGAAGGCATAACCGACTTCCATGTATGCACGTCTATCCTAATATAAAAGTAATACTTAACTAAAACATAACCCAAGACAATCAAACTAGACGAACTGTCACGTCAATCCAACAATCCAGTCAAACAATCAACAACACAAATAATGCAAATAAACACGCCAGGTTTACACTTTTCAGCCCGAATCTCAAGCGAGTAGGGAGATACGAAACTCACCTTGATCGGCAAAGAAGCTAGTATAAGATTACAAACGAGTAATGGGGTCCACACGTCCACAACCTATAATTATCCATCATAACATCGTAATGTCAACTATACATTCCCAAACAAGTTGAAACTCGACACACATATAAACACAGTGACCATCCACTGCGCCGCAGTGGGCCAGAACTATGCCCACTGCGCCGCAGTGGCTAAACTGACCCAGGGGGGGGGGGGGGGGGGGGGGGGGGGGGGGGGGGGGGGGGGGGGGGGGGGGGGGGGGGGGGGGGGGGGGGGGGGGGGGGGGGGGGGGGGGGGGGGGGGGGGGGGGGGGGGGGGGGGGGGGGGGGGGGGGGGGGGGGGGGGGGGGGGGGGGGGGGGGGGGGGGGGGGGGGGGGGGGGGGGGGGGGGGGGGGGGGGGGGGGGGGGGGGGGGGGGGGGGGGGGGGGGGGGGGGGGGGGGGGGGGGGGGGGGGGGGGGGGGGGGGGGGGGGGGGGGGGGGGGGGGGGGGGGGGGGGGGGGGGGGGGGGGGGGGGGGGGGGGGGGGGGGGGGGGGGGGGGGGGGGGGGGGGGGGGGGGGGGGGGGGGGGGGGGGGGGGGGGGGGGGGGGGGGGGGGGGGGGGGGGGGGGGGGGGGGGGGGGGGGGGGGGGGGGGGGGGGGGGGGGGGGGGGGGGGGGGGGGGGGGGGGGGGGGGGGGGGGGGGGGGGGGGGGGGGGGGGGGGGGGGGGGGGGGGGGGGGGGGGGGGGGGGGGGGGGGGGGGGGGGGGGGGGGGGGGGGGGGGGGGGGGGGGGGGGGGGGGGGGGGGGGGGGGGGGGGGGGGGGGGGGGGGGGGGGGGGGGGGGGGGGGGGGGGGGGGGGGGGGGGGGGGGGGGGGGGGGGGGGGGGGGGGGGGGGGGGGGGGGGGGGGGGGGGGGGGGGGGGGGGGGGGGGGGGGGGGGGGGGGGGGGGGGGGGGGGGGGGGGGGGGGGGGGGGGGGGGGGGGGGGGGGGGGGGGGGGGGGGGGGGGGGGGGGGGGGGGGGGGGGGGGGGGGGGGGGGGGGGGGGGGGGGGGGGGGGGGGGGGGGGGGGGGGGGGGGGGGGGGGGGGGGGGGGGGGGGGGGGGGGGGGGGGGGGGGGGGGGGGGGGGGGGGGGGGGGGGGGGGGGGGGGGGGGGGGGGGGGGGGGGGGGGGGGGGGGGGGGGGGGGGGGGGGGGGGGGGGGGGGGGGGGGGGGGGGGGGGGGGGGGGGGGGGGGGGGGGGGGGGGGGGGGGGGGGGGGGGGGGGGGGGGGGGGGGGGGGGGGGGGGGGGGGGGGGGGGGGGGGGGGGGGGGGGGGGGGGGGGGGGGGGGGGGGGGGGGGGGGGGGGGGGGGGGGGGGGGGGGGGGGGGGGGGGGGGGGGGGGGGGGGGGGGGGGGGGGGGGGGGGGGGGGGGGGGGGGGGGGGGGGGGGGGGGGGGGGGGGGGGGGGGGGGGGGGGGGGGGGGGGGGGGGGGGGGGGGGGGGGGGGGGGGGGGGGGGGGGGGGGGGGGGGGGGGGGGGGGGGGGGGGGGGGGGGGGGGGGGGGGGGGGGGGGGGGGGGGGGGGGGGGGGGGGGGGGGGGGGGGGGGGGGGGGGGGGGGGGGGGGGGGGGGGGGGGGGGGGGGGGG
This sequence comes from Erigeron breviscapus, assembly GCA_034093135.1. Classification (NCBI taxonomy): domain Eukaryota; kingdom Viridiplantae; phylum Streptophyta; class Magnoliopsida; order Asterales; family Asteraceae; genus Erigeron; species Erigeron breviscapus. Next base: position 153,966,907 of record CM067167.1, on the reverse strand, counting down.
GGGGGGGGGGGGGGGGGGGGGGGGGGGGGGGGGGGGGGGGGGGGGGGGGGGGGGGGGGGGGGGGGGGGGGGGGGGGGGGGGGGGGGGGGGGGGGGGGGGGGGGGGGGGGGGGGGGGGGGGGGGGGGGGGGGGGGGGGGGGGGGGGGGGGGGGGGGGGGGGGGGGGGGGGGGGGGGGGGGGGGGGGGGGGGGGGGGGGGGGGGGGGGGGGGGGGGGGGGGGGGGGGGGGGGGGGGGGGGGGGGGGGGGGGGGGGGGGGGGGGGGGGGGGGGGGGGGGGGGGGGGGGGGGGGGGGGGGGGGGGGGGGGGGGGGGGGGGGGGGGGGGGGGGGGGGGGGGGGGGGGGGGGGGGGGGGGGGGGGGGGGGGGGGGGGGGGGGGGGGGATAGGGGAAGGGAGGGAAGGGGGATAGGGGGGGGGAAATGGGTCATTGGGGCTGGTGGGTCATGGACTACCCACGGGCCGACCCGTTTCTCCCACAAGTCATATAAACAATCATTTACACTACTAAACGCCAAACGACATATTAACGACTCGACTAACATACCACTTAGTCATAAAATCATAAATGAGCCCAAATTACTTCATTCAATAAGTTCGTTAGTCAAATTACACAAAAGTCAACGGGTCAAAATTCACGGGTGTTACATATGATTTTACGTATAAAACTGAGACAAGGCAAATGAGTTCTATACAAATAAACCTATTTAAAATCAATTTTGATTTTACGCATACAGTGTGAAAAACTTATAGAAAATCATATATGATTTTACGCATAATTTGTCTAGAAAATGTACAAAATCATTTATGATTTTGTGTAGCACATTGAGTCAAACCAAATGGCTTCCATAAAAAGAAATTTATTCAAAATCATTTTTGATTTTAAATGGTTTTCTTTGTATGGAACTCATTTGGTTTTGTCTCAATGTGCTATAAAAAATCATATATGATTTTGTATAGCTTTTTCACACTCTATTCTTAAAATCAATTTTGATTTTGAATGGTTTTCTTTGTATGGAACTCATTTGGTTTTGTCTCAATGTGCTATAAAAAATCATATATGATTTTGTATAGCTTTTTCCCATAAAATCATTTTGATTTTACCCATACATCTAGACAAAAGAAATGAGTTCGGTATCATTAAACCTATTCAAAATCATAAATGATTTTGAATAGCACATTGAGACAAAGCAAAATGAGTTCCATACAAAGAAACATATTCAAAATCAAAAATGATTTTACGCATATAGTGTGAAAAACTCATTCAAAATCATATTTGATTTTGTATTACTAAAGGCCCCCGTGATAAAGCTTTAGTTTAGGGTTTGAAGTTGTAGGGTTAGCCGTTAGGCTAACCCTACGACTTCAAACCCTAAACTAAAGCGCGGGTCGCAGGCCCCCGTAATCACACTTCCCCCTCGGATTAGCTTTTAGCCCCCAAGGGTTTAGATTTTAGGGTTTTAGAATGCAACTTTTCTAAAATGTATGCATAAAATCAAAAATGATTTTGCATTGATTTTTAACATTATACATGCGAAATCAATTTTGATTTTACACAGATAGTCTTAAAAAGACACTTATACCTTAAAACGTACAAACCTGAACAAAATCATATATGATTTTGTATAGCTTTTTCACACTCTATTCTTAAAATCAATTTTGATTTTGAATGGTTTTCTTTGTATGGAACTCATTTGGTTTTGTCTCAATGTGCTATAAAAAATCATATATGATTTTGTATAGGTTTTTCCCCAATGTATGCGTAAAATCATTTTTGATTTTGAATAGTTGATTTTGTATATGTTTTTCACAATGTATGCGTAAAATCATTTTTTTTTTGGGGGGGGGGGGGGGGGGGGGGGGGGGGGGGGGGGGGGGGGGGGGGGGGGGGGGGGGGGGGGGGGGGGGGGGGGGGGGGGGGGGGGGGGGGGGGGGGGGGGGGGGGGGGGGGGGGGGGGGGGGGGGGGGGGGGGGGGGGGGGGGGGGGGGGGGGGGGGGGGGGGGGGGGGGGGGGGGGGGGGGGGGGGGGGGGGGGGGGGGGGGGGGGGGGGGGGGGGGGGGGGGGGGGGGGGGGGGGGGGGGGGGGGGGGGGGGGGGGGGGGGGGGGGGGGGGGGGGGGGGGGGGGGGGGGGGGGGGGGGGGGGGGGGGGGGGGGGGGGGGGGGGGGGGGGGGGGGGGGGGGGGGGGGGGGGGGGGGGGGGGGGGGGGGGGGGGGGGGGGGGGGGGGGGGGGGGGGGGGGGGGGGGGGGGGGGGGGGGGGGGGGGGGGGGGGGGGGGGGGGGGGGGGGGGGGGGGGGGGGGGGGGGGGGGGGGGGGGGGGGGGGGGGGGGGGGGGGGGGGGGGGGGGGGGGGGGGGGGGGGGGGGGGGGGGGGGGGGGGGGGGGGGGGGGGGGGGGGGGGGGGGGGGGGGGGGGGGGGGGGGGGGGGGGGGGGGGGGGGGGGGGGGGGGGGGGGGGGGGGGGGGGGGGGGGGGGGGGGGGGGGGGGGGGGGGGGGGGGGGGGGGGGGGGGGGGGGGGGGGGGGGGGGGGGGGGGGGGGGGGGGGGGGGGGGGGGGGGGGGGGGGGGGGGGGGGGGGGGGGGGGGGGGGGGGGGGGGGGGGGGGGGGGGGGGGGGGGGGGTGGTGAGAGAAAGAGAGAAAGTCTGTGTGTGTGTGTGTGTTTGGATTTGGAAGAAATAATAGGGGAATGAGATAATGTGTCAAATTACAATATTACCCCTCTGCGTGTTTTTTTCTTTTTTAACATGGATCGTTGATCACTTTTGATTTTACACAGATAGTCTTAAAAAGACACTTATACCTTAAAACGTACAAACCTGAACAAAATCATATATGATTTTGTATAGCTTTTTCACACTCTATTCTTAAAATCATTTTTGATTTTGAATGGTTTTCTTTGTATGGAACTCATTTGGTTTTGTCTCAATGTGCTATAAAAAATCATATATGATTTTGTATAGGTTTTCCCCAATGTATGCGTAAAATCATTTTTGATTTTGAATAGTTGATTTTGTATATGTTTTTCACAATGTATGCGTAAAATTATTTTTGATTCTAGGCATAAGAACACATGTAACTAAAACCTCAATACAAAATCAAATTTGATTGTAGAAACAAAGTTATAACACACAAATCTATAGAATCTATATACAAAATCAAATATGATTTTACACATACAGTTACAAAAACAGAAATCAATAAAATGTCAATACATAATCAAATATGATTCTGAACATAAAGTAAACAATAACAAATAACTTACATAATCATATTTGATTCAATACATGAAATCACACAAACATATACACTTATACTGTACATAAAGTAATTTTAAAGGTATTATCAAACATTGGTTTAGACATTTCATCAAACACCTTGTATGCAATATTCAATCAAATGTGATTTGATACTAAATCATATATAAGAAACTTTGGTTTAGACATTTTATCAAACACTTTGTAGGCAATATTATACCAAACAACAAAGTCAATTAAATAACCAATAAAATTTAACAAATTCAAATGTTAGAATAGATCTAATCACATGTAATCTAATTACATTTGAATATTTCAAATTTACATAACAAAAAGCCATATATTCGTATTCAATAGATCCTCCATTGTTATTAACATCTTCAAGATCAATTGATGATGAATGATAAAGATGATGACGACGACGGAGGCAACGATGGCTGTACCATTTTGATTAGAACGTGATGGTGATCTGAACACGGTGGTGGTAGTGGTGGTGGTGGTTATGGTGCTGCTACTGGTGGTGAGAGAGAGAGAAAGAGAGAAAGATCTGTGTGTGTGTGTTTGGATTTGGAAGAAATAATAGGGGAATGAGATAATGTGTCAAATTACAATATTACCCCTCTGCGTGTTTTTTTCTTTTTTAACATGGATCGTTGATCACTTTTGATCCAAGGGCTGAGATGCAGCCCTTGGGTTTCACCAAAATATAAAGTTCCGCCTGATCACAACTCTATATTTAAATTGTATTTATGAATAAGGAATGGAATATCCACATAAGCAATAATAAAAATAGAAAATGAATTTAAAAATAAAAGATAACCGGCTACTTGATCGCGGACCCCAAATAGAAGTTTTTACCGGTTTGAATCCCCTTAATAGACATTTTAAAAATTTATTCTAAAAAAAGACATTTGTGATAAATTGGATTACTTTCCAATCAAATAGCCCTTAATTTTTCGGATGAATGTGATTTTCTTATTTCACTTAATTGGTTTGATATGATATAGATGACCGAAAGAAAATCTAGGGTGTTTTTGGTTTGAAGTTTTGAGAATGGATAAATGAAAGTAATAAATACTACTACTACACTACGTAGTATTTGGTTTGTAGAAGTGTGAAAAAAAATGGGTATGAAAATGAAAACGAATTTTTTTCAAACGAAGTTCCCAGTTTCATTTTGTTTCTACAATAATCTTTTACTATACTAAAACACAGTTGCTCTAATAACTTATTGACCAATCACAACTCTCGAATTTTTAAAGTTGACCATTGTTTTCAATTTTGACTTTAATTTACACTTTTTTATTTTCCATAACAAATTTACACTTTTTACCCAATAATTTTAATATATTAAATCTCTATCTCTACTCCCTTATAAAGCAAATGCCCCCTATTAAATAATTCTGTCTTTGAAATACCTTATTTGCCCTTGGACATTTTTTATTCCGTAACTACCCCTAATAAATGTTTTCCCCTTTCCCACAAGACAGTCAAAGTCAATTAGTTAAAGTCAGACAGTCAAAGTCAATCAGTCAACCAATCAGTCAAAGTCAAACAGTCAAACGTATTCAAAGCTTTTCATATTTATCTTACAAATTCATGTATAAATATCATCTCAAATGTAACTGAAAATCATAACAAAATTCATATTCATCTTTTCTATCTCTTTAATCTCTCTAATAGTTAACATGTATAAATATTAGAGAAAAATCCATAAAAAGGTAACCTTTTTACTCAAAATTCATAATAAAGGGAATCTATTTTGTTTCCGTCTATTAAAAGGATTTCATTTTCAAAACTTTCACAATAAAGATAATATCGTTAATTTTTAACGTCAATCTTCCGTTAAATGCCAAGTCGACTTGCCACGTCATTAAAAATTACTGACGTGGACCTTTGGAACTATCCCCAACTTATTTCTCTGTGTCTTTTTTTCCCCCTTTCTCACGAACCCTAATTTATCAATAAAAAAAGGGGTATTTCATATTTTTATTGCCACTTCTTTGGAACTATCGACTCCAAATGACAGGCGGACCAGCACCTTCGTGTTGCCTATGTATACTCCTGACAATAAGCATGTGTGTGATTTTGAGTTGGCTGCAACCACCTCTGTGAGCGGTGGTGGTGGGGTTTGATTATAGTGGCATCGGTGGTGGGATCCAACTATACATCGGAGTTGGTGGGATCTGACGACGGGGTTGGGGTCTTGTGAATCTGACGACGGCGGTTGTGGTCAGCCGCCAGCCTAGAGGTGGCTGGTGTAGGTTTCACGGCGGCAGAAAAAAACTCCACCCCCTCCAAATCTTTATTCGAGCAATTGCTAGTCCCCAACTCAATTCCTTACCTTAGGCTCACCATGAGAGATTTCCCGTGGCCGGAGCTCCGGCCACCAGTGGCGGCAGACGGCAAAACAACTAAGCTAATTTAATAATAAACAACTAAAAATCAAGGCTTGGATTGTATCAAAATGTAAGCTAGTGTCTGTGTGAATAAGAATCGCCCATTAAATCTAAAAGTTTGGATTTAGATCAAGTATATATCATATGATTACATATAAAAAGAGTTTACGGAAGATCGTGTGTTCTTTATACTACGAGTAATTTCATTTAACAATCTGTGTTTTATGAGTACATATAATATGATATTTGTGTATAAAAATTTCTCACACCTAATCTCTTCCTCCACGTTAGCAATTATTAAAGACGTGGCAAGTTGACTTGGCATTTAACGGAAATTTGATGTTAAAAACTAACGATATTACCTTTATTGAGAAGGTTTTGAAAATGAGATCCTTTTAATAGATGAAAAATAAATAGTTTCCCCTTATTAGGAATTTTGAGTAAAAAGATTACCTTTTTATGGATTTTTCCCTAAATATTATATTGGTTTGTTTTTTGCATTATTATATTAGTGTATCATTCGAAAAGGTAGTTATGAAATTCCGCTGCAACGCGCGGGTACTATGCTCGTAAATAATAATAGCTGATATATATCTAATAGGATATAGTTAGTATTTATCCAATAAAGTAATAACTAATATATATCCAATTGAATAATAACTAATATATATCCAATAGTATGTTCTATCATATAAACATAAAATTAATTAATTAAAAATAATAAAATTTAATGTAAATATATTAAGATTTTAAGAACAACTTCGATGAACATATTTTTAAAAAATATTTCAATATAAAACTCAAAGTGTTGATATATAGATCAATTTTTATTACTCAAAATAGTTTATTAAATTTTAAACTATAATAAAAACATATAATATCATAAAGCCGTAAGTCCCGTGTATTAGACACGGGCTTAAAACAGTTGAACTAATGACTTATTGACCAATCACATCGCTCAATTTCGTCAAATTGATTCTCGCTTATGTCATCATAATCCTAATAATTGTTATTAATATTTGTAGAAAAAGTCTCACTAATTTACACTTTTTTGTTTTCCATCAATAATTTATACTTTTTAGCCCTAAATACTTAATTTATACTTTTTACAATATTTAGTCTCATCAACTTGATAAGATTTTTTATAATTTTTCATCATTAATTTAATTTGTTGGGACCAATAACAACTCTCGATTTACTCTAATTTTCACAAGTATGTTTAATATCACATTATAAGTATAACTGGTTTTAAAAAATTCTATAATAGAGAAAATATTGTAGCATTGCTTTGTGGAGTGACTACCAAACAATTACATCAATATGTCTCCGCTAATAATGACAATAACGAACATGTGATTATTGTATTACAACTTGCAAAGTATGACTTAAATGTATGAAGATCTAATATTGATAATATCGTAAGTCCCGTGTCCAGTGTTGGACACGGGTCTAAAATCTAGTACCCATAAAAATAATAAATACTTCTTATTAACACAACATCTGCAATTAACTTTACTATACTTGGATTATTATTGTCTACTGTAATATATTAACTTATTAAGTACTCACAAAAGGTTAATATACTTGCTTTAAAAATAAAAAGAAGCCAAAAGCCCAAAACTGATGTTCATATTTGTTAATTATTATATTATTTTGACTTTTTTTTTTTGTATTGATATAGTTCAAGAATCTTTGTGTTTTAAGACTTAGAATTATTTAATTAAACGAATGATCATGTATTACTTGTTGTTTTTAGCATAAACTCCAAAAACTACGTAAAAATAAGAAGTTTTTGTTTAGAAGATTATTATTTTGTGGCAAGCTAGCTGTAGGATTATTAATCAAGAACATTAGTGTTTCAAACCGATATGAATTATTTCTATTGAAATACTTTTCTTGTCAATGCATCACAAAATTAGACTAATAATTCCACGTACAGTGAAACGGTAACATAAATTGCATCAAAATATATACAAAATAATATAACGATACTTAATCCATACAAAACCACTGGGTAATAGTTCAGTGACCACCAGCCGCCACTTTTCAGGAAAGGTTCTGGGTTCGAGTCTTGCCAAAGGCAAACTTGAGATAAATACTGGCTGGAGGATTCGTGGGTACCAAATGGTACATGGGATCAGAGGGTTTCCATCCAATTATCTTTTTTTTTTACATAATCCGTACAATAAAAACTCAAGTACATACAGAATTACGAGTATACAAGAACCATATAAAATACGCTTTTTTGAATTGTGATAACTTTTTTTTTTACTTTTCTGAAAATCCAATATTATGATTATTTTATTGTCAACATTAATGAAAATTTAGTACGAGTACATTTTTTTAGCAGACGTATACTTGCATTGATTTCATTTGACATTTGTTTTAATAAAACGATACAAAACGTATGAATGTCGCATCTTACTTAGGCCGGTGCCAACGGCCTCGTCGACACGACTTCCACAAAGTCGTCGTTGGGGACTCTAATGGCAGGGGGTTGTTCGTGAGGCTCGTCGATGGGCAGGGTTCGATGGGTCGAAGGGGGTGGACGGAGGAGAAGGCGCTGGGGGTAAGTTAAGGAAGAGATGAGGAAGAAGTGATGAAGAGGTAGGGTTGATAGTGAGTGAGGAAGAAGTGATTTAGGAGAGAGAAAAACTGATGTGGCAGTGAGGAAGAGGGAGGAAGTTGTCGACGGTTGACAGAGGGCTTATAAAAATACAAATGACACAAACTTTGTTCATAGTATTGCGGTTCCCGGTAATGAATCCTTCCGAAAGAAAAATATAGTTAATTTCATTACATCCCTTGGGGTTTGTTAGTTTTTCATTTTTCACCCCTCTAGTTTTTCCATATCATTACATACCCTTATGGTGACTTTTAATATCATTACATACCCCTCACCCTAACGAACGTTTGTTGCCTTTCGTTAACCCCCTCACGTGCAGCGCACATGAGGGTATATTAGTCTTTTAGCATCTAAAACACTCTCTCCTCAAATCTGTATCTTCTTTCCCGGATCGACCACCAAATCATGCCTCTAAAACATCTTATTCTTTTTTCCCCCTTCAAGATAACAACACAATAATAACAACAAATCAACATCAAATCTTACCTCAATTTATAAATCTCATATAAATCCATATATCTAAATCTCAAACTTCGTGTCTAGATCTGATTAACGCATCAATTCTCATGTCATGGTTGTAATCAATCTTAACTCAAATATACATACTTTAGGTTTAGATCTGACAAAAACTGGGTGGCAGGGAAGATCATCACGACTATGGGTGGCAGAAGTGATTTTGGGATTATCTACTTTATACAAGTTCTTTGATTAATACATTTCTTAACCAATATTTAAGGTATATATTTTCTTCTCTTTTTTCTAAAGGAAAATGAAAAGGAAGAAGAATGGATCTCATGCCATAAACAATGAACAAACCTTCAAAGGTTAAAGTACTATCCAATCATTCCACAAAATTACATATCACAACAAAGTGGGACGGTGCTCTTTGTCTTCAAATGTCGGCTGAGCTTTCAATTAATTAGTTTGTTCCTTTTTTTACCGGCTATTTCAAAATTGTAAAATTTGTACTATTTCCATTGATTGATGATATGTTTTGATTTTGTATTGTTTTAATTTATTTGGTTTGTGTTGATATGTTGATTTATATACATATAAATATATGATTTGGGTTCTACAGTGGTGATGTTGGGTTTTATGTTGAACAGTTTTATGATGACAAAAAGATAAAGTACAATGGCTGGATCATCGATTCTTTAGTTAAAATTGGAATATAGATGTATGTACATATTTATGCATCATTGATTTTGCTTATAAAAATATGGATGTAGATCTGGATAAAAAAAAGCAAAGAGGAAAAAAAGTGTTTATAAGAAAAAGGACCAATTATTAGCCTCCCAAAAGTATACAGACAATTAGCCTCTAACTTTTACTCTCAAATCAAGCAAATTTTTCCATCGATTCAATGCAAAAGAAAAACTTTAACAGTACTTGACAACCATATAGCATGAACATAAAATCCAAGTATGTCTTAAAATCACCAAAAACAATAGGGATTGTTCTCTGTCAATATTATGTACAACCAACGCACTTACCAGACACTAAACAGCAGGAAGGTTCGCCGTGGCAGCCAAGACTAGTTCAAAGGAAGATATCACGTTCTGCTTACTGCATAAGGGACTACTTTCAGGTTATGGTGTGCAAGTTCAAGAACACATAGTTTCATGTAAGAAAATGAGATGCCAGAAATTACTTCTAGTCAAATGCACAAGGGTCATCGGCGTACGGGTTCAATGATCCTTCTGTGAAAAGATCACCTATAGTATGAGGATTTTGTTGACTCCCTCCCTTCATTCGCTGTTCAGAACTGCATCAAAAAATGTAAGTACATACAAACCAGGAACAGTACCAATTCCAACACAGAGATTTGTAGTTACCGCAATAGCATCTCTAGGAGTATTGACTCTTGGAGTTCGTCTCTTGTTCTTTTTTGGATCCTTCCAGAAGGTAAAAACCAAATTTCAATATAACTTCACACTAAAAACAGATGTGAAAAACAAGAACCCCATACATACCTGAAACATCATTGTACTTTTTGTCTTACGGCGCTTTGTGATTGTACCATGGGATGTTTCAACTTCATATTCATGGTGAGTTACCTGTCATTATAGCAACCCAGAAATTGGTAACTCAGTTCAACCTTCGAGATTTAGTTAAGTAAATGTAAAATACCAAAAACAGGTCATAGAACTTAAAGACTGCAAGTCTTAAATATGTAGCATTGTGTTTGCCACCCCCCTCCCTCTTTTAAAGTCCACAAGAATACAAGATACCTAATCGAGACCCATAAGAAAAAAAGTTATAGTATGACTTAAACATCAACAAAACATCAGCATAATAAACCAGATTAGCTATTTCTTACTGTATTCTTTACAGTTTTCATTAAATGCAGAGTGTGGTGAATAGCATTTTCTAATATAGTGGGCAAAATCAATCACATGATACAAACTATAATATTGTATATATCTATGTATATGTATATGTGGATGTAGATGTAGATATGAGTACTTAACCTTTTTACTGTGCTTGGGAATGCTAATTACAGCTCCAACCTTCTCTGTTTTCTTCGACAAAAATTTTACTGGTGGTTGTGTTGCATTTATGCAAGGCATATCCTACATACATGAGAAATAGGGAAAATATCATTAAGAACAGTATGTATAATATTGATGTACTTATTTGTGCATAATATAGAGATACATGCCTTTCTTGAGGTCACTTCTTGGTCTTCTTGAGGCTGATCACCCATTACTTTCAATTGCAACTACAACAAAGCCTTCTGCCTCTCCTCCTGTGATAAAATAACATCTCTTAGGGGAGCAAAGAAGGTGAATATTCCTTGAAGACCATAAAGATGAACTGTAAATACCTTGTCCTGGATATTCAGCTCTTCTTCGAGATGCCTACACACCTCTTCATGTTGAGACCTTAACTCCCTTAACTCAGCTTCATGTTGATTCTTGAGTAACTTGGTTATCTAAATACAACGTAAAAAAAACAATATAAATGTCATGTATGCATTTAATCGTTTATTATGAATCAGATTTCAGCTATTGATAAGAATATACCTCTCTAAGTTCATTCTCAGCAAGGACTTTCACCTTTTTTAACTCTTCTTGATTATCA
>CM067167.1:153923049-153950549 GCA_034093135.1 Erigeron breviscapus | reverse complement strand
TTCAGAACTTAACGTCGATTTCAACATATGTCAACACACTCCTCGTGCTCCCACTGTCATAAAATCCCGTTCAAGTTCAAACCTCCGAATACGCTCAAGCAGATTACTGAAAGTCCCAGAGTCCTCTACCGCGCACCAGACTCGTATAACTCTTGAATCTGCGAGCCAGACTCGTATAACTCTCTGAAAGTTGGTTCAATTCTTCCGGTAGTGCAGTAATCTGCACACTCCAAAAGTCTAGACAACGGATTCACCAGTGCTTCACTACAGTAGGTAACATAAAATGAAGCAAACAAGAATCTGTAACAAGAGTCTTCACTGCCTTCTAATGATCCCAATGCATCAACCCAGACACATTCTCATAAGCAGAATTTTATCAATCTCGGGTGACTCTAAAACCCTGAGCACCTCATGCAACCCCACAAGTCAACTACGCACAGCTTCCACTTTCCCTGTTATTCCAACCCACGCTAAATCAGACTTCATGAGACGAACCTCCACTCGTATTCAACCAGTACAAAGATCCACTCAAAAGTCAAACCACTGATCAAAAGTGAACAAGAAATAACATCCACGGTTCCAGACAAGTTAATAGCAAACGATCAATAACAGCAGTAGAGAAAACAAGCGATGACTTGACTAAATTTTTTCACTCGTGTCGACACTAGCAACCCGGAACAGGAATACTCAAAATATAGAGCACACTAAACCTACTAGCTCTATTTTTCTCAAAACAAGTACCATATCCAACAAAAACAGTCCAACCCAAAACCCCTGTATATACCCGGTCGAACAAAGGCTTAACCCTAATCAACCTAATACCTTGTTTCAATGGACTAACTTCAAACGATGGTACTTATCTTCTTTTCTTTTCTAATCGATCAAGGTAATATCACAGCAACAAACTTAGTAACAACCACCCGCAAAAACCACATCCTAATCGTGAATCAGAATAAACCGAGATACAACTCCATAAATTGAACAGAGAGAGTACCTCAACCTCTGATTAATGACGAACAAGAATGTCACGATGGTAATCAAGAACAGTAGCCAATACCTTCTCGAACAAGAAAACCAAAACAGTGCTTTTACTATCTCCCAATCAATCAACACCAAATAAACTCAAAAGACAGAAACCCTAATAGAGTTCCAATAGGCGGCGGCTGACAGCAGCAGAGACGACTGCAACAGCGGCGGCGGACGTTTGATGATGAAACAACGGCGGAACAGCAGCAAAAAAAAAACTGCAAACCAGACCCAACACAGATTGAAACAGGAAGAACAAACAGTAGCAGAAGCAGTGAAATAGGTCCTGAATACTGCTGTAAAACTGCAGCAACAACAGCTAATAACTGCCTCAAACAGCTGCAAATAGCTGCAAAATAGCAGCAGCAGCGAACAAGGGTAAAAACCCTAAACGCGTACAGCAGCTAGCTATCTCCCAATCAATCAACACCAAATAAACTCAAAAGACAGAAACCCTAATAGAGTTCCAATAGGCGGCGGCTGACAGCAGCAGAGACGACTGCAACAGCGGCGGCGGACGTTTGATGATGAAACAACGGCGGAACAGCAGCAAAAAAAAAACTGCAAACCAGACCCAACACAGATTGAAACAGGAAGAACAAACAGTAGCAGAAGCAGTGAAATAGGTCCTGAATACTGCTGTAAAACTGCAGCAACAACAGCTAATAACTGCCTCAAACAGCTGCAAATAGCTGCAAAATAGCAGCAGCAGCGAACAAGGGTAAAAACCCTAAACGCGTACAGCAGCTAGCTATCTCCCAATCAATCAACACCAAATAAACTCAAAAGACAGAAACCCTAATAGAGTTCCAATAGGCGGCGGCTGACAGCAGCAGAGACGACTGCAACAGCGGCGGCGGACGTTTGATGATGAAACAACGGCGGAACAGCAGCAAAAAAAAAACTGCAAACCAGACCCAACACAGATTGAAACAGGAAGAACAAACAGTAGCAGAAGCAGTGAAATAGGTCCTGAATACTGCTGTAAAACTGCAGCAACAACAGCTAATAACTGCCTCAAACAGCTGCAAATAGCTGCAAAATAGCAGCAGCAGCGAACAAGGGTAAAGCTAAGACTGGAGCTTCACACAACATCTTTTTCAACGTCGTGAAGGCTTTCTCTTGAGCATCGGTCCACACAAACTTCACACCTTTCTTCGTTAATTCAGTCATTGGCTTGGCAATGCGCGAGAAATCCTTAATAAAACGTCGATAATAGCCAGCCAAACCGAGAAAACTCTTTATTTCAGTAGGAGACTTAGGCTGCTCCCACTTCGATACTGCTTCTATCTTCGAAGGATCTACTTTTATACCATCAGAGGAGATGACATGGCCGAGGAAATGAACTTCCTTTAGCCAGAACTCGCACTTGGAGAATTTAGCATATAGCTTTTTCTCTCTGAGGACTTGAAGGACAGCTCTCAAATGCTCTCTATGTTCCTCTTCCGACTTTGAATACACAAGAATGTCGTCGATAAAAACAATAACGAAATGATCCAAAAACGGTCGACAGACACGGTTCATCAAATCCATAAACTTCGCTGGAGCATTTGTCAAACCGAATGGCATGACAAGGAACTCATAATGACCATAACGAGTTCGGAACGCTGTTTTGGCTACACTTTCTTCTTCAACCTTTAATTGATGATAGCCAGATCGTAAATCAATCTTTGAGAAATAAGAAGCACCTTGAAGTTGATCGAATAAATCATCAATACGAGGAAGTGGATATTTATTCTTCACCGTTCTTTTATTCAGCTCTCGATAATCGATACACATGCGCATGGATCCGTCTTTCTTCTTTACGAAAAGGATAGGAGCACCCCAAGGAGAGGAACTCGGACGAATGAAACCTTTATCTAAAAGTTCCTGAATTTGCGTCATTAACTCCTTCATCTCCGTCGGAGCCAATCGATAGGGAGCTTTGGCTACAGGAGTAGCACCAGGAATGAGGTCAATAGAAAATTCAACCTCACGATCCGGAGGAAGACCTGGAAGATCTTCAGGGAAAACATCAGGAAACTCGGAAACAACTTCGACATCAGAGACTGTAGGCTTCGCGATACGAGAATCGATGACATAAGCTAGGAAATGTGACTTAGTTTGCCGTATACAACGAAGTGCTTTCATCATCGAGATCACCTTAACATTTCCCGGCTTCTTGTCACCATAAACACAAACACCTTTACCGTCAGGAGTAGCGATACGGACTATCTTTTTCGAACATAGGACGACAGCATCATTCTTAGACATCCAATCCATACCGAGAACAACATCGAAACTAGGAATAGTAGCGGGTAACAGGTTAGCAGTAAATGAACGACCCTCTATTTCTATCGGACAATCAGAATAACCTTCCCGAATAATAGACGTCGCACCATTAGCCACCTCTACTTCTATAGGGCACCGTAAAGAACTAGTAGTCATGTCTAACTTAGGAGCAAACAGAGTAGACACAAAAGATTTGTTCGCACCAGAATCAAATAACACATTAGCAGGTTTGGAATTAACAATAAGGGTAGCAGTAACTACCTGATCATCGTCTTTTGCCTCCTCAGCCGTCATCTGAAAAGCACGGGCTTTGGCTTTGGAAGCTTCTGCCTTCTTTCCCTCATCTTTCTTCATCTGCGGGCAGTCTGCAATACGGTGCTTGGTGTCTCCACATTTATAACATCTAGCCTTGTCAGTGCATTGATCAATGGTATGACCCTGAGTTCCACACCTATTGCACCTGCGGGTCTTTGTAGAACACTGACCAGAATGGATAGATTTGCAGCCAGGGCACCATTTTCCATCCTTGTCTGCCCTTCCCTTGTCAGAGGACGATGAAGAACCCTTAAATTTCTTACCAAAACGATTTGACCCACTAAACCTCCGTTTATTGCCAGACTTCTTCTCATCTTCTTTCTTTTCAACTTTCTTATCCGCAGCAAAATCATCATCAAGCTTTTTGGATTCCTTGATTGCTTCCATTAGGGTCTTATGCTGCCTACAAATACCTCGATAACTTGGAGGTAAACCATCGACATAGCAGGCGACTTGATCTGCATCAGTTCTGAATAGATGACCCACAAATTTCATCTTTTCCATAAAGGAACGAGCATAATCATTAATTTTGCCAACTTCAGCTGTTAAAGCACGGAACTCTTTTTCCATTTTGCGCTGTTCATGAGTCCCGATATATTCCTCAATGAATTTCTGCTTAAAGTCAGCCCACGTAATAGCAGTTACCATAGCCGGAGTCATTGAAATAGTAATGCTCTTCCACCAGTCTCGAGCACCTTCTTTCAACATTCTACTCGCACACAACACCTTTTTATCCTCTGGACAGTCACAAGCTTCAAAGACCATCTCAGTATCATCAAGCCATTCCATACAGCCTACTGCGTTAAGTGTTCCATTGAATTTCTGAGCTCCACACTTCTGGAAACTTTCGAACTTAAATCGAGGAGCTTGAACTACATTAGGAGGAGCCACTTCAACATTAACAGGGGGAACGACAACATTATCCACTGGTGGCTCAATGTGGTGAGATGGCACTGAGTAGTTGCCATCAGTTCCTTCAGCATTCTCAGCAAGAGCGTTGTTCAGTTGCTCTTGAGTCTGTGCTAACTGGGCTTGGAGAGTCAGCACAAGATTGTACAGTTCAGCTGCATTAGGGATTTGCTCCACCACTGCTTCGTTAACTCTAGGCGGATTGCCGGGAGGCGGAGGCATAGGACCTAATGGGCTTGGCTGATTTACTTGCTGGGGGTTTCCTCGATTTCCATTCACGTTAGCTGCAGTAGCAGTAGCAGCAGCATTAGTAGCAACTGCACCTGGATGGACAGGTGGAGTAACGCTGGCAGTTGCTCCGTCACGTTGGATGTTGCGGTTGCGAGTGTTAACCATTTTCCTTCAATAAAATGGTGGAGTCGATAAGCGCGAAATAAAACAAAAGTTCGTTGGGATAAGGCTAAATCATATCATCGTAACATAAACATCTCATAAGCCTTATCATACTCGCACTCATCCCAACCCATCCTACATCTCATGTCATCACTAGCTAAGGCATCCTACGAATACCTAGCATGCGCATCTTAAGTTTAAGTCCAAATCCTATGGTCAATAGGCCTTGGTTCACTTAAACTACTTCTCTGATACCAACTTGTAACACCCGTTTCGTAAAAATATGGATTTCCAAAAATTTTGCCTAACGGCGTTAAATCATGCGGAAACGATTTAGGAAAATACTCAACTAAGGAAAACAGTTGAGAAAACATAAGTGGTGTTACTAATAGCATCAAATCAGTAATAAAAGAAATCCATAAGATTGCCCAACATAAAGCAATCATAACATATCATATCATAAGCCACCGTTCATCATATCATATCATAAACATATCATATCATAAGCCACCGTTCATCATATCATATCATAAGCCACCGTTCATCATATCATATCATAAACATATCATATCATAAGCCACCGTTCATCATATCATATCATAAACATATCATATCATAAGCCACCGTTCATCATATCATATCATAAACATATCATATCATAAGCCACCGTTCATCATATCATATCATAAACATATCATATCATAAGCCACCGTTCATCATATCATATCATAAACATATCATATCATAAACATATCATATCATAAACATATCATATCATAAACATATCATATCATAAACATATCATATCATAAACATATCATATCATAAGCCACCGTTCATCATATCATATCATAAACATATCATATCATAAACATATCATATCATAAGCCACCGTTCATCATATCATATCATAACCACCGTTCATCATATCATATCATAAACATATCATATCATAAACATATCATATCATAAGCCACCGTTCATCATATCATATCATAAACATATCATATCATAAGCCACCGTTCATCATATCATATCATAAACATATCATATCATAAACATATCATATCATAAACATATCATATCATAAGCCACCGTTCATCATATCATATCATAACACTTCATCATATCATATCGTAAACATATCATATCATAAACATATCATATCATAAACATATCATATCATAAGCCACCGTTCATCATATCATATCATAAACATATCATATCATAAACATATCATATCATAAGCCACCGTTCATCATATCATATCATAAACATATCATATCATAAGCCACCGTTCATCATATCATATCATAAACATATCATATCATAAGCCACCGTTCATCATATCATATCATAAACATATCATATCATAAGCCACCGTTCATCATATCATATCATAAACATATCATATCATAAGCCACCGTTCATCATATCATATCATAAACATATCATATCATAAGCCACCGTTCATCATATCATATCATAAACATATCATATCATAAGCCACCGTTCATCATATCATATCATAAACATATCATATCATAAACATATCATATCATAAACATATCATATCATAAGCCACCGTTCATCATATCATATCATAAGCCACCGTTCATCATATCATATCATAAACATATCATATCATAAGCCACCGTTCATCATATCATATCATAAGCCACCGTTCATCATATCATATCATAAACATATCATATCATAAGCCACCGTTCATCATATCATATCATAAACATATCATATCATAAGCCACCGTTCATCATATCATATCATAAACATATCATATCATAAGCCACCGTTCATCATATCATATCATAAACATATCATATCATAAACATATCATATCATAAGCCACCGTTCATCATATCATATCATAAACATATCATATCATAAGCCACCGTTCATCATATCATATCATAAACATATCATATCATAAGCCACCGTTCATCATATCATATCATAAGCCACCGTTCATCATATCATATCATAAACATATCATATCATAAGCCACCGTTCATCATATCATATCATAAACATATCATATCATAAGCCACCGTTCATCATATCATATCATAAACATATCATATCATAAGCCACCGTTCATCATATCATATCATAAACATATCATATCATAAACATATCATATCATAAGCCACCGTTCATCATATCATATCATAAACATATCATATCATAAACATATCATATCATAAGCCACCGTTCATCATATCATATCATAAACATATCATATCATAAGCCACCGTTCATCATATCATATCATAAATATATCATATCATAAGCCACCGTTCATCATATCATATCATAAACATAACTACGGGGAAGCATCATAGGCATCGTCATCATTATTCCCCGAGTACCTCCCATATCAACCCAACCACATTATAGGTTATACATTACCGTTATGGAGGTTATAGTTTATGAAACCATTTTCGTTGCACCCTCAGCGTGACAAAAGTAGTGTATCTTACCTCGTAGTAGTATGTGCGCGCAAACAAAAGCTAATAGTGCTTAATAGTAATCCCCCGACACCTATCGTACATTAACATATGAAGTATAAGTCATTAGGGACCTTAAAAGGACTTGAAAACGAACTTAGTTTTGAATCGAACGAATTTAGCTTAACACGAACTTAATCTTCGTTTTTTATCTTCAAACGAAGATGATCTTCGTTTTGTCAAACGAAGTTAGATTTCAGAAACGAATTTAGTCAGAAACGAATTTAGGCTTTACGAAGATGACTCAACGAACTTAAGCTTAACTTCGTCCAGAAAACGAATTTAGCATCAGAAACGAATTTAGGCTTTACGAAGATGACTCAACGAACTTAAGCTTAACTTCGTCCAGAAAACGAATTTAGCATCAGAAACGAATTTAGGCTTTACGAAGATGACTCAACGAACTTAAGCTTAACTTCGTCCAGAAAACGAATTTAGCATCAGAAACGAATTTAGGCTTTACGAAGATGACTCAACGAACTTAAGCTTAACTTCGTCCAGAAAACGAATTTAGCATCAGAAACGAATTTAGGCTTTACGAAGATGACTCAACGAACTTAAGCTTAACTTCGTCCAGAAAACGAATTTAGCATCAGAAACGAATTTAAACTCAGAAAACGAATTTAAACCTTATTTTCGTCCAGAATTCGAAAACGACTATGTTCTTCATTTTTTTCCAGAAATTGATCGACTTAGGCTGTTCCCAAAACATGTTTTTGACATAATTGAACATCTCTTGATCATAAAGATCGATTATAAACTCGTTTAACACCATTATGAACATCAATTGACCAAAACACCTAATAAACTTTAATTCTTTCAAAACTTCTTTTAAAATCAGTTTTTGATTCAAATAGAAACATCTTTTGATCTGAAATATAGCCAACGAATCATTGATTACCTGTAACAAACGATAGCCAATTCGATTCAATACAAAACACCCAATTGATTGACCAAAAACTTGGAGATTCCTTAAGAAATCGGTTAAGAAATTGAACGAACTGTTTGTGTGTTTAGAAAATGTAATTAGGCTGCAATTAATTAGAGATTAGGCTAATTGTAACCCTAATCCCGTTTTTCAACTTTCAGTTTTGTCAGATTTAGTCCCTGGACTTCATATTAGCTTTATTACACCTTTAAACACCTAATGGGGATGTACATAACTCATGGAAGCACTTTCGCACACTACAAAGGCCTTTTACACAACATTTAATCTACTTTATTGTCACTCATTAAAGATAATTAAATCTTACATATAGGGCACATAAACATATAAACACGTATTTCCACGTAAACATATCACGGACTTATAATTTGACCTAACGACGTTAGTCAACATGAACGATTAAGTTTTGGGATGTTACAATTACCTCCCCCTTAAGAGGATTCCGTCCCCGGAATCACTTCAGCATCAAAAAGGTGGGGATAGGTCTCCCGCATTACGGACTCGGTCTCCCAAGTCATACTTTCGCCGTGATTGTGTTTCCACTTTATGAGAACTAGATCGATAGTCTTTCGTCGTAACTTCTTTTGTTTCCTTCCCAATATAGCAACAGGTTCATCGACAATCTGCTTGTTGGGATTAATACTTACGTCCTCGAGTGGAATGACATCCGTTTCATTCGCATAGCACTTACGTAGATAACACACATGAAATGTGTTGTGAATTCCATTAAGTTCTGGAGGTAAGTCCAGCTTAAATGCCTGTTCATTAACCTTCTTAATGATCTTAAAAGGTCCAATGAATCTGGGGCTTAACTTTCCACGCTTTCCAAACCGTAATACACCTTTCCAAGGCGACACTTTGAGTAAAACCATTTCGCCTTCTTTAAAATCGAACGGCCTCCTTTTCTTATCAGCATATGACTTTTGCCTTTCACGAGCAACACGTAAGGCTTTCTTTGCTACGTTAACTTTATCGGCCGTAAGTTGTACCACTTCGGGTCCAGCAAATTGCTTTTCCCCGGGCTCCAACCAACAACTAGGAGTCCGACACTTTCTACCATATAACATCTCATAAGGTGGCATTCCAATGCTCGCATGATAACTATTGTTATACGCAAACTCAATAAGAGGTAGGTGTTTATCCCACGAACCACCATAATCCATTACACAAGCTCTGAGCATATCTTCGAGCGTTTGAATAGTCCTTTCACTTTGCCCATCGGTTTGCGGATGGTAGGCTGTGCTCAGACGAACTTGCGTACCAACTTCCCGTTGAAGACTCTTCCAAAAGTTGGAAACGAATCGAGCATCACGATCGGACACAATCGATATCGGAACACCATGTTTAGTAACCACTTCATCAATATACAACGTAGCGAAGTTCTCCATAGGAGCAGTCTCACGAACTGGGAGAAAGTGAGCACTCTTCGTTAATCGATCGACAATAACCCATATCATATCGTGACCACGAGGCGTCCTCGGAAGTTTGGTCACAAAATCCATCGTAATGTGATCCCATTTCCACTCAGGGATCTCAAGTTGCTGAAATTTCCCGTAAGGCTTTTGATGTTCAGCTTTCACTTTAGCACACGTCAAACATTTCTGTACGTACATCATCACATCGTTCTTAATACTGGGCCACCAATAAATAGGCTTCAAATCTGCATGCATCTTTGTGGCACCAGGGTGTACAGAATACTTAGTTTTGTGAGCTTCATCCATTACTAACTCACGATTGCCTCCATAGAGAGGAACCCATATTCTACCTTTGTAGGTTCGAAGGCCACGACTATTTTCTTCCATTTGGAGTCTGTTCTTCTTCTTTTTCCCAATAGACTCCGCTTTCACATTAACATCCTTTAACGCTTCGATTTGAGCTAATCGAATAGGTTCCAGTAAATTCGACTCAATCTTTGTAATCATCGCACATAATCTACTTTTCGCATAACCTTTGCGGCTTAAGGCATCAGCAACCACATTAGCTTTGCCTGGGTGATATTTAATTTCACAATCGTAATCCTTTAAACACCTAATGGGGATGTACATAACTCATGGAAGCACTTTCGCACACTACAAAGGCCTTTTACACAACATTTAATCTACTTTATTGTCACTCATTAAAGATAATTAAATCTTACATATAGGGCACATAAACATATAAACACGTATTTCCACGTAAACATATCACGGACTTATAATTTGACCTAACGACGTTAGTCAACATGAACGATTAAGTTTTGGGATGTTACAATTACCTCCCCCTTAAGAGGATTCCGTCCCCGGAATCACTTCAGCATCAAAAAGGTGGGGATAGGTCTCCCGCATTACGGACTCGGTCTCCCAAGTCATACTTTCGCCGTGATTGTGTTTCCACTTTATGAGAACTAGATCGATAGTCTTTCGTCGTAACTTCTTTTGTTTCCTTCCCAATATAGCAACAGGTTCATCGACAATCTGCTTGTTGGGATTAATACTTACGTCCTCGAGTGGAATGACATCCGTTTCATTCGCATAGCACTTACGTAGATAACACACATGAAATGTGTTGTGAATTCCATTAAGTTCTGGAGGTAAGTCCAGCTTAAATGCCTGTTCATTAACCTTCTTAATGATCTTAAAAGGTCCAATGAATCTGGGGCTTAACTTTCCACGCTTTCCAAACCGTAATACACCTTTCCAAGGCGACACTTTGAGTAAAACCATTTCGCCTTCTTTAAAATCGAACGGCCTCCTTTTCTTATCAGCATATGACTTTTGCCTTTCACGAGCAACACGTAAGGCTTTCTTTGCTACGTTAACTTTATCGGCCGTAAGTTGTACCACTTCGGGTCCAGCAAATTGCTTTTCCCCGGGCTCCAACCAACAACTAGGAGTCCGACACTTTCTACCATATAACATCTCATAAGGTGGCATTCCAATGCTCGCATGATAACTATTGTTATACGCAAACTCAATAAGAGGTAGGTGTTTATCCCACGAACCACCATAATCCATTACACAAGCTCTGAGCATATCTTCGAGCGTTTGAATAGTCCTTTCACTTTGCCCATCGGTTTGCGGATGGTAGGCTGTGCTCAGACGAACTTGCGTACCAACTTCCCGTTGAAGACTCTTCCAAAAGTTGGAAACGAATCGAGCATCACGATCGGACACAATCGATATCGGAACACCATGTTTAGTAACCACTTCATCAATATACAACGTAGCGAAGTTCTCCATAGGAGCAGTCTCACGAACTGGGAGAAAGTGAGCACTCTTCGTTAATCGATCGACAATAACCCATATCATATCGTGACCACGAGGCGTCCTCGGAAGTTTGGTCACAAAATCCATCGTAATGTGATCCCATTTCCACTCAGGGATCTCAAGTTGCTGAAATTTCCCGTAAGGCTTTTGATGTTCAGCTTTCACTTTAGCACACGTCAAACATTTCTGTACGTACATCATCACATCGTTCTTAATACTGGGCCACCAATAAATAGGCTTCAAATCTGCATGCATCTTTGTGGCACCAGGGTGTACAGAATACTTAGTTTTGTGAGCTTCATCCATTACTAACTCACGATTGCCTCCATAGAGAGGAACCCATATTCTACCTTTGTAGGTTCGAAGGCCACGACTATTTTCTTCCATTTGGAGTCTGTTCTTCTTCTTTTTCCCAATAGACTCCGCTTTCACATTAACATCCTTTAACGCTTCGATTTGAGCTAATCGAATAGGTTCCAGTAAATTCGACTCAATCTTTGTAATCATCGCACATAATCTACTTTTCGCATAACCTTTGCGGCTTAAGGCATCAGCAACCACATTAGCTTTGCCTGGGTGATATTTAATTTCACAATCGTAATCCTTTAACAACTCCATCCACCGTCGTTGTCTAACATTCATGTCCTTCTGAGTAAACACGTACTGTAAGCTCTTATGATCCGTATAAAGGGTACACTTTGTACCATACAGATAATGTCGCCACAACTTCAGAGCAAAAACAACAGCAGCCAGCTCAAGGTCATGAGTAGGATAGTTCCGCTCATGAGGCTTCAGCTGTCGAGAGGCGTAAGCGATAACTTTGTCTCGTTGCATTAGTACACACCCTAACCCCGTGATGGATGCGTCACTATAAACCACTAAATCATCTGTTCCTTCGGGTAAAGCTAAGACTGGAGCTTCACACAACATCTTTTTCAACGTCGTGAAGGCTTTCTCTTGAGCATCGGTCCACACAAACTTCACACCTTTCTTCGTTAATTCAGTCATTGGCTTGGCAATGCGCGAGAAATCCTTAATAAAACGTCGATAATAGCCAGCCAAACCGAGAAAACTCTTTATTTCAGTAGGAGACTTAGGCTGTGCTCAGACGAACTTGCGTACCAACTTCCCGTTGAAGACTCTTCCAAAAGTTGGAAACGAATCGAGCATCACGATCGGACACAATCGATATCGGAACACCATGTTTAGTAACCACTTCATCAATATACAACGTAGCGAAGTTCTCCATAGGAGCAGTCTCACGAACTGGGAGAAAGTGAGCACTCTTCGTTAATCGATCGACAATAACCCATATCATATCGTGACCACGAGGCGTCCTCGGAAGTTTGGTCACAAAATCCATCGTAATGTGATCCCATTTCCACTCAGGGATCTCAAGTTGCTGAAATTTCCCGTAAGGCTTTTGATGTTCAGCTTTCACTTTAGCACACGTCAAACATTTCTGTACGTACATCATCACATCGTTCTTAATACTGGGCCACCAATAAATAGGCTTCAAATCTGCATGCATCTTTGTGGCACCAGGGTGTACAGAATACTTAGTTTTGTGAGCTTCATCCATTACTAACTCACGATTGCCTCCATAGAGAGGAACCCATATTCTACCTTTGTAGGTTCGAAGGCCACGACTATTTTCTTCCATTTGGAGTCTGTTCTTCTTCTTTTTCCCAATAGACTCCGCTTTCACATTAACATCCTTTAACGCTTCGATTTGAGCTAATCGAATAGGTTCCAGTAAATTCGACTCAATCTTTGTAATCATCGCACATAATCTACTTTTCGCATAACCTTTGCGGCTTAAGGCATCAGCAACCACATTAGCTTTGCCTGGGTGATATTTAATTTCACAATCGTAATCCTTTAACAACTCCATCCACCGTCGTTGTCTAACATTCATGTCCTTCTGAGTAAACACGTACTGTAAGCTCTTATGATCCGTATAAAGGGTACACTTTGTACCATACAGATAATGTCGCCACAACTTCAGAGCAAAAACAACAGCAGCCAGCTCAAGGTCATGAGTAGGATAGTTCCGCTCATGAGGCTTCAGCTGTCGAGAGGCGTAAGCGATAACTTTGTCTCGTTGCATTAGTACACACCCTAACCCCGTGATGGATGCGTCACTATAAACCACTAAATCATCTGTTCCTTCGGGTAAAGCTAAGACTGGAGCTTCACACAACATCTTTTTCAACGTCGTGAAGGCTTTCTCTTGAGCATCGGTCCACACAAACTTCACACCTTTCTTCGTTAATTCAGTCATTGGCTTGGCAATGCGCGAGAAATCCTTAATAAAACGTCGATAATAGCCAGCCAAACCGAGAAAACTCTTTATTTCAGTAGGAGACTTAGGCTGCTCCCACTTCGATACTGCTTCTATCTTCGAAGGATCTACTTTTATACCATCAGAGGAGACGACATGGCCGAGGAAATGAACTTCCTTTAGCCAGAACTCGCACTTGGAGAATTTAGCATATAGCTTTTTCTCTCTGAGGACTTGAAGGACAGCTCTCAAATGCTCTCTATGTTCCTCTTCCGACTTTGAATACACAAGAATGTCGTCGATAAAAACAATAACGAAATGATCCAAAAACGGTCGACAGACACGGTTCATCAAATCCATAAACTTCGCTGGAGCATTTGTCAAACCGAATGGCATGACAAGGAACTCATAATGACCATAACGAGTTCGGAACGCTGTTTTGGCTACACTTTCTTCTTCAACCTTTAATTGATGATAGCCAGATCGTAAATCAATCTTTGAGAAATAAGAAGCACCTTGAAGTTGATCGAATAAATCATCAATACGAGGAAGTGGATATTTATTCTTCACCGTTCTTTTATTCAGCTCTCGATAATCGATACACATGCGCATGGATCCGTCTTTCTTCCTTTTCAACGTCGTGAAGGCTTTCTCTTGAGCATCGGTCCACACAAACTTCACACCTTTCTTCGTTAATTCAGTCATTGGCTTGGCAATGCGCGAGAAATCCTTAATAAAACGTCGATAATAGCCAGCCAAACCGAGAAAACTCTTTATTTCAGTAGGAGACTTAGGCTGCTCCCACTTCGATACTGCTTCTATCTTCGAAGGATCTACTTTTATACCATCAGAGGAGACGACATGGCCGAGGAAATGAACTTCCTTTAGCCAGAACTCGCACTTGGAGAATTTAGCATATAGCTTTTTCTCTCTGAGGACTTGAAGGACAGCTCTCAAATGCTCTCTATGTTCCTCTTCCGACTTTGAATACACAAGAATGTCGTCGATAAAAACAATAACGAAATGATCCAAAAACGGTCGACAGACACGGTTCATCAAATCCATAAACTTCGCTGGAGCATTTGTCAAACCGAATGGCATGACAAGGAACTCATAATGACCATAACGAGTTCGGAACGCTGTTTTGGCTACACTTTCTTCTTCAACCTTTAATTGATGATAGCCAGATCGTAAATCAATCTTTGAGAAATAAGAAGCACCTTGAAGTTGATCGAATAAATCATCAATACGAGGAAGTGGATATTTATTCTTCACCGTTCTTTTATTCAGCTCTCGATAATCGATACACATGCGCATGGATCCGTCTTTCTTCTTTACGAAAAGGATAGGAGCACCCCAAGGAGAGGAACTCGGACGAATGAAACCTTTATCTAAAAGTTCCTGAATTTGCGTCATTAACTCCTTCATCTCCGTCGGAGCCAATCGATAGGGAGCTTTGGCTACAGGAGTAGCACCAGGAATGAGGTCAATAGAAAATTCAACCTCACGATCCGGAGGAAGACCTGGAAGATCTTCAGGGAAAACATCAGGAAACTCGGAAACAACTTCGACATCAGAGACTGTAGGCTTCGCGATACGAGAATCGATGACATAAGCTAGGAAATGTGACTTAGTTTGCCGTATACAACGAAGTGCTTTCATCATCGAGATCACCTTAACATTTCCCGGCTTCTTGTCACCATAAACACAAACACCTTTACCGTCAGGAGTAGCGATACGGACTATCTTTTTCGAACATAGGACGACAGCATCATTCTTAGACATCCAATCCATACCGAGAACAACATCGAAACTAGGAATAGTAGCGGGTAACAGGTTAGCAGTAAATGAACGACCCTCTATTTCTATCGGACAATCAGAATAACCTTCCCGAATAATAGACGTCGCACCATTAGCCACCTCTACTTCTATAGGGCACCGTAAAGAACTAGTAGTCATGTCTAACTTAGGAGCAAACAGAGTAGACACAAAAGATTTGTTCGCACCAGAATCAAATAACACATTAGCAGGTTTGGAATTAACAATAAGGGTAGCAGTAACTACCTGATCATCGTCTTTTGCCTCCTCAGCCGTCATCTGAAAAGCACGGGCTTTGGCTTTGGAAGCTTCTGCCTTCTTTCCCTCATCTTTCTTCATCTGCGGGCAGTCTGCAATACGGTGCTTGGTGTCTCCACATTTATAACATCTAGCCTTGTCAGTGCATTGATCAATGGTATGACCCTGAGTTCCACACCTATTGCACCTGCGGGTCTTTGTAGAACACTGACCAGAATGGATAGATTTGCAGCCAGGGCACCATTTTCCATCCTTGTCTGCCCTTCCCTTGTCAGAGGACGATGAAGAACCCTTAAATTTCTTACCAAAACGATTTGACCCACTAAACCTCCGTTTATTGCCAGACTTCTTCTCATCTTCTTTCTTTTCAACTTTCTTATCCGCAGCAAAATCATCATCAAGCTTTTTGGATTCCTTGATTGCTTCCATTAGGGTCTTATGCTGCCTACAAATACCTCGATAACTTGGAGGTAAACCATCGACATAGCAGGCGACTTGATCTGCATCAGTTCTGAATAGATGACCCACAAATTTCATCTTTTCCATAAAGGAACGAGCATAATCATTAATTTTGCCAACTTCAGCTGTTAAAGCACGGAACTCTTTTTCCATTTTGCGCTGTTCATGAGTCCCGATATATTCCTCAATGAATTTCTGCTTAAAGTCAGCCCACGTAATAGCAGTTACCATAGCCGGAGTCATTGAAATAGTAATGCTCTTCCACCAGTCTCGAGCACCTTCTTTCAACATTCTACTCGCACACAACACCTTTTTATCCTCTGGACAGTCACAAGCTTCAAAGACCATCTCAGTATCATCAAGCCATTCCATACAGCCTACTGCGTTAAGTGTTCCATTGAATTTCTGAGCTCCAACATCGAAACTAGGAATAGTAGCGGGTAACAGGTTAGCAGTAAATGAACGACCCTCTATTTCTATCGGACAATCAGAATAACCTTCCCGAATAATAGACGTCGCACCATTAGCCACCTCTACTTCTATAGGGCACCGTAAAGAACTAGTAGTCATGTCTAACTTAGGAGCAAACAGAGTAGACACAAAAGATTTGTTCGCACCAGAATCAAATAACACATTAGCAAGTTTGGAAAAAAAAACCCCCCCCCCTCCGTCGGAGCCAATCGATAGGGAGCTTTGGCTACAGGAGTAGCACCAGGAATGAGGTCAATAGAAAATTCAACCTCACGATCCGGAGGAAGACCTGGAAGATCTTCAGGGAAAACATCAGGAAACTCGGAAACAACTTCGACATCAGAGACTGTAGGCTTCGCGATACGAGAATCGATGACATAAGCTAGGAAATGTGACTTAGTTTGCCGTATACAACGAAGTGCTTTCATCATCGAGATCACCTTAACATTTCCCGGCTTCTTGTCACCATAAACACAAACACCTTTACCGTCAGGAGTAGCGATACGGACTATCTTTTTCGAACATAGGACGACAGCATCATTCTTAGACATCCAATCCATACCGAGAACAACATCGAAACTAGGAATAGTAGCGGGTAACAGGTTAGCAGTAAATGAACGACCCTCTATTTCTATCGGACAATCAGAATAACCTTCCCGAATAATAGACGTCGCACCATTAGCCACCTCTACTTCTATAGGGCACCGTAAAGAACTAGTAGTCATGTCTAACTTAGGAGCAAACAGAGTAGACACAAAAGATTTGTTCGCACCAGAATCAAATAACACATTAGCAGGTTTGGAATTAACAATAAGGGTAGCAGTAACTACCTGATCATCGTCTTTTGCCTCCTCAGCCGTCATCTGAAAAGCACGGGCTTTGGCTTTGGAAGCTTCTGCCTTCTTTCCCTCATCTTTCTTCATCTGCGGGCAGTCTGCAATACGGTGCTTGGTGTCTCCACATTTATAACATCTAGCCTTGTCAGTGCATTGATCAATGGTATGACCCTGAGTTCCACACCTATTGCACCTGCGGGTCTTTGTAGAACACTGACCAGAATGGATAGATTTGCAGCCAGGGCACCATTTTCCATCCTTGTCTGCCCTTCCCTTGTCAGAGGACGATGAAGAACCCTTAAATTTCTTACCAAAACGATTTGACCCACTAAACCTCCGTTTATTGCCAGACTTCTTCTCATCTTCTTTCTTTTCAACTTTCTTATCCGCAGCAAAATCATCATCAAGCTTTTTGGATTCCTTGATTGCTTCCATTAGGGTCTTATGCTGCCTACAAATACCTCGATAACTTGGAGGTAAACCATCGACATAGCAGGCGACTTGATCTGCATCAGTTCTGAATAGATGACCCACAAATTTCATCTTTTCCATAAAGGAACGAGCATAATCATTAATTTTGCCAACTTCAGCTGTTAAAGCACGGAACTCTTTTTCCATTTTGCGCTGTTCATGAGTCCCGATATATTCCTCAATGAATTTCTGCTTAAAGTCAGCCCACGTAATAGCAGTTACCATAGCCGGAGTCATTGAAATAGTAATGCTCTTCCACCAGTCTCGAGCACCTTCTTTCAACATTCTACTCGCACACAACACCTTTTTATCCTCTGGACAGTCACAAGCTTCAAAGACCATCTCAGTATCATCAAGCCATTCCATACAGCCTACTGCGTTAAGTGTTCCATTGAATTTCTGAGCTCCACACTTCTGGAAACTTTCGAACTTAAATCGAGGAGCTTGAACTACATTAGGAGGAGCCACTTCAACATTAACAGGGGGAACGACAACATTATCCACTGGTGGCTCAATGTGGTGAGATGGCACTGAGTAGTTGCCATCAGTTCCTTCAGCATTCTCAGCAAGAGCGTTGTTCAGTTGCTCTTGAGTCTGTGCTAACTGGGCTTGGAGAGTCAGCACAAGATTGTACAGTTCAGCTGCATTAGGGATTTGCTCCACCACTGCTTCGTTAACTCTAGGCGGATTGCCGGGAGGCGGAGGCATAGGACCTAATGGGCTTGGCTGATTTACTTGCTGGGGGTTTCCTCGATTTCCATTCACGTTAGCTGCAGTAGCAGTAGCAGCAGCATTAGTAGCAACTGCACCTGGATGGACAGGTGGAGTAACGCTGGCAGTTGCTCCGTCACGTTGGATGTTGCGGTTGCGAGTGTTAACCATTTTCCTTCAATAAAATGGTGGAGTCGATAAGCGCGAAATAAAACAAAAGTTCGTTGGGATAAGGCTAAATCATATCATCATAACATAAACATCTCATAAGCCACATATCATATCATAAGCCACCGTTCATCATATCATATCATAAACATATCATATCATAAGCCACCGTTCATCATATCATATCATAAACATATCATATCATAAGCCACCGTTCATCATATCATATCATAAACATATCATATCATAAGCCACCGTTCATCATATCATATCATAAACATATCATATCATAAGCCACCGTTCATCATATCATATCATAAACATATCATATCATAAACATATCATATCATAAGCCACCGTTCATCATAGCATATCATATCATAAGCCACCGTTCATCATATCATATTATAAGACATATCATATCATAAGCCACCGTTCATCATATCATATCATAAACATATCATATCATAAGCCACCGTTCATCATATCATATCATAAACATATCATATCATAAGCCACCGTTCATCATATCATATCATAAACACCGTTCATCATATCATATTATAAGAAACATATCATATCATAAGCCACCGTTCATCATATCATATCATAAACATATCATATCATAAGCCACCGTTCATCATAAATATCATATCATAAGCCACCGTTCATCATATCATATCATAAGCCACCGTTCATCATATCATATCATAAACATTATCATATCATAAGCCACCGTTCATCATATCATATCATAAACATATCATATCATAAGCCACCGTTCATCATATCATATCATAAACATATCATATCATAAGCCACCGTTCATCATATCATATCATAAACATATCATATCATAAGCCACCGTTCATCATATCATATCATAAACATATCATATCATAAGCCACCGTTCATCATATCATATCATAAACATATCATATCATAAACATATCATATCATAAACATATCATATCATAAGCCACCGTTCATCATAAATATCATATCATAAGCCACCGTTCATCATAACATATCATATCGTAAACATATCATATCATAAACATATCATATCATAAACATATCATATCATAAGCCACCGTTCATCATATCATATCATAAATCATATCATATCATAAGCCACCGTTCATCATATCATATCATAAATATAACATATCATATCATAAACATATCATATCATAAGCCACCGTTCATCATATCATATCATAAACATATCATATCATAAGCCACCGTTCATCATATCATATCATAAGCCACCGTTCATCATATCATATCATAAACATATCATATCATAAGCCACCGTTCATCATATCATATCATAAACATATCATATCATAAACATATCATATCATAAGCCACCGTTCATCATATCATATCATAAACATATCATATCATAAACATATCATATCATAAACATATCATATCATAAGCCACCGTTCATCATATCATTAACCACCGTTCATCATAACATATCATATCGTAAACATATCATATCATAAACATATCATATCATAAGCCACCGTTCATCATATCATATCATAAAACATATCATATCATAAGCCACCGTTCATCATATCATATCATAAACATATCATATCATAAACATATCATATCATAAGCCACCGTTCATCATATCATATCATAAACATATCATATCATAAGCCACCGTTCATCATATCATATCATAAACATATCATATCATAAGCCACCGTTCATCATATCATATCATAAACATATCATATCATAAGCCACCGTTCATCATATCATATCATAAACATATCATATCATAAACATATCATATCATAAACATATCATATCATAAGCCACCGTTCATCATATCATATCATAAACATATCATATCATAAGCCACCGTTCATCATATCATATCATAAGCCACCGTTCATCATATCATATCATAAACATATCATATCATAAGCCACCGTTCATCATATCATATCATAAACATATCATATCATAAGCCACCGTTCATCATATCATATCATAAACATATCATATCATAAGCCACCGTTCATCATATCATATCATAAATATATCATATCATAAGCCACCGTTCATCATATCATATCATAACATAAGCAACCGTTCATCATATCATATCATAAACATATCATATCATAATCATATCATCGTAACATAAACATCTCATAAGCCTTATCATACTCGCACTCATCCCAACCCATCCTACATCTCATGTCATCACTAGCTAAGGCATCCTACGAATACCTAGCATGCGCATCTTAAGTTTAAGTCCAAATCCTATGGTCAATAGGCCTTGGTTCACTTAAACTACTTCTCTGATACCAACTTGTAACACCCGTTTCGTAAAAATATGGATTTCCAAAAATTTTGCCTAACGGCGTTAAATCATGCGGAAACGATTTAGGAAAATACTCAACTAAGGAAAACAGTTGAGAAAACATAAGTGGTGTTACTAATAGCATCAAATCAGTAATAAAAGAAATCCATAAGATTGCCCAACATAAAGCAATCATAACATAGTCTTTACATAAGTTCCATAAAGGAAATCAATAACATAAGGTCTATGCGAAGCTATTGGGTAAACTAAAGCCAGCTTGATCATCTACCCATCTCTCGCCACAGCTTCACACGTCATCTTACTGCCTAACCTGAGGGGTGTCAACACATTAAAAGAAACAAGTGTTAGCTATAAAGCTAAGTAAGATAACACCAGGTTTAAGCAAACATTTCATCCATTTAAATCGTCACTTTAAAACATTACGTCATTTTAATTAGGCATTCATACCACCGTATAAACATATCCACATCACATATCCACATCACATATCCACATCACATATCCACATCACATATAAGCATAGAGTTCATGACCCTAAGCGTGCCTAATCAATTTCACCATTTCATCTCATTAGGTTGTGACTAGGTCACCGTTAAGTTGTAACCGAAGTTACCGTTTTTAAGGAAAGACAATGTCGATCCATGAGTAGTACGCTATGTTCATGACATTAGGTGGGTCATCAGGCCACCCGAAACTACTCGCCACATATGACTTGTTGCAAGGAACCACCCGAGCAACCATTTTAACATACCTATAACCACCGTTCATCATAACATATCATATCGTAAACATATCATATCATAAACCACCGTTCATCATATCATATCATAAACATATCATATCATAAGCCACCGTTCATCATAAATATCATATCATAAGCCACCGTTAAGCATATCATATCATAAGCCACCGTTCATCATATCATATCATAAACATATCATATCATAAGCCACCGTTCATCATATCATATCATAATAAACATATCATATCATAAGCCACCGTTCATCATATCATATCATAAACATATCATATCATAAGCCACCGTTCATCATAACATATCATATCGTAAACATATCATATCATAAACATATCATATCATAAGCCACCGTTCATCATATCATATCATAAATACATATCATATCATAAGCCACCGTTCATCATATCATATCATAAACATATCATATCATAACCCACCGTTCATCATAACATATCATATCATAAGCCACCGTTCATCATATCATATCATAAACATATCATATCATAAGCCACCGTTCATCATATCATATCATAAACATATCATATCATAAACATATCATATCATAAGCCACCGTTCATCATATCATATCATAAACATATCATATCATAAGCCACCGTTCATCATATCATATCATAAACATATCATATCATAACCACCGTTCATCATAACATATCATATCGTAAACATATCATATCATAAACATAACTACGGGGAAGCATCATAGGCATCGTCATCATTATTCCCCGAGTACCTCCCATATCAACCCAACCACATTATAGGTTATACATTACCGTTATGGAGGTTATAGTTTATGAAACCATTTTCGTTGCACCCTCAGCGTGACAAAAGTAGTGTATCTTACCTCGTAGTAGTATGTGCGCGCAAACAAAAGCTAATAGTGCTTAATAGTAATCCCCCGACACCTATCGTACATTAACATATGAAGTATAAGTCATTAGGGACCTTAAAAGGACTTGAAAACGAACTTAGTTTTGAATCGAACGAATTTAGCTTAACACGAACTTAATCTTCGTTTTTTATCTTCAAACGAAGATGATCTTCGTTTTGTCAAACGAAGTTAGATTTCAGAAACGAATTTAAACCCAGAAAACGAATTTAATACTTAACTTGAAACGAATTAAACTTCGTCCAGAAAACGAATTTAGCATCAGAAACGAATTTAAACCCAGAAAACGAATTTAAACCTTATTTTCGTCCAGAATTCGAAAACGACTATGTTCTTCATTTTTTTCCAGAAATTGATCGACTTAGGCTGTTCCCAAAACATGTTTTTGACATAATTGAACATCTCTTGATCATAAAGATCGATTATAAACTCGTTTAACACCATTATGAACATCAATTGACCAAAACACCTAATAAACTTTAATTCTTTCAAAACTTCTTTTAAAATCAGTTTTTGATTCAAATAGAAACATCTTTTGATCTGAAATATAGCCAACGAATCATTGATTACCTGTAACAAACGATAGCCAATTCGATTCAATACAAAACACCCAATTGATTGACCAAAAACTTGGAGATTCCTTAAGAAATCGGTTAAGAAATTGAACGAACTGTTTGTGTGTTTAGAAAATGTAATTAGGCTGCAATTAATTAGAGATTAGGCTAATTGTAACCCTAATCCCGTTTTTCAACTTTCAGTTTTGTCAGATTTAGTCCCTGGACTTCATATTAGCTTTATTACACCTTTAAACACCTAATGGGGATGTACATAACTCATGGAAGCACTTTCGCACACTACAAAGGCCTTTTACACAACATTTAATCTACTTTATTGTCACTCATTAAAGATAATTAAATCTTACATATAGGGCACATAATAATTAAAATCTATATTGATGATATATAAAAAAGAAAGATATTTTGAATTTTAAAAAGTATAATGATGTCATAATTAAATCAAAAGGATGTGTGAGAGTACCACATAAGAGATTTTTTTAAAATCTTATGTCATAACAATCTTTCTTTATTAATACAATAGATTACATTATAAAGTAAATTTACTTTTAATTTCCAACATTAAACTTAAAATTTTAATATTGATTTTAAGTTTCAACAATGTACATATTCTAATGCATGATGTATCATACATCATAGTCACCTTACATCAATAACTTTCATTACTCACCAGTGCCACCACCACAACCATCAATCTCTGCCGCCACCACCGCCGCTTGCCGCCACCACCACCACCCGTTACCGCCACCACCGCCGCCGCCATTACATCACCGCCACCGCCGCCACCTCCATCACCGCAGCAACGCGCGGGTAACGTTCTCGTAGAATAGAAGTACATATATACTCATTTATTTACATTTATATTGTCTTCTTTTTAAGTTTTACATTGATTTCATGATTTGTAATCATCTTAGTAGCAAAAGAGGTATAGCCAACATTTTTTCATAGTATAATAACTAATCTAAACGTGATTTTAAAAGGAATAAACAGAAAATATATTTTTTTTCATATTATATCTGTTTAGTAATTACAGTACAAATTTAGTATTGAAACTTTCAAAATAAACTTCAAGATTTTATAATTTAGAGAATATCTCATCACATACCAAAACTAAAAAACATTTTCATAAAACTTTTTTTTTACACGGCAATTGTCGAATAACAATGTTGCCCGCCAAACAACGATGGTTTCCTTTGATCTGAAAAAGTAATCGGTTGACTTAACTTAGTCTTCTTGCATCTTATTAGAGCAAAAGGGTTCAACCAAAAACTAGTTACTTATCATGAGCTAAACACCTTGACTCTTGAATAATATATGGATTTTACTCATCACAACTTTTTGAATAAAAATATTATTGCTTAATTTTGTTTCACACTTTTTACCTGGAATTAATACAGTAGAAACTCGATAAAGTAATACTCGATTATTTAATAAACTCTCTAAGATAATATTTTTTGCCGGTCCCGACTCGGGGATAGGGTGCTAAATTAATAATTCGCTAAAATTATAAGATAATACATTTTTGATAATTTCTTTAGACCCCATATAAAATATAAATTAATAATTCCTTATATATAGCATATTACATGAATGATTTATGAAGGTTTCTTGAAAAATGACTCAATTGTCTTTTGTTTTTTGTTGAAATCAATTTCCCCTTGAATCTCGTCTCTAATTTTCCTTAGCATGGTAAGAACTTCTGGTGTTGTTTTCTCATAGCTCAACAAGAAATTGTTCAATGTGATTGCCGCTTTATTAATTGTAACACCCGTGAATTTTGACCCGTTGACTTTACGTGTAATATGACTAACAATACAAGTTAATGAGTTATTTGGGTCGTTTTAGTGTTTAAGTGTCAATGTGGACATAACTAGGTCATTTTGTGAATTATATGGCATTAAGTTGTATTCGGATCAATATTGTGTTTTGATCGGTGTTTAATTGGTTAACGATTGTATTTTGACTGGAAAAGTGAAATGGGTCGGCCCGTGGGTCGTCCACGACCCATCAGCCCCCCTTGACCCATTTCCCTCCTTATCTTCTCTTTACCTCTCATTTTCTTATCTATCTATCTATCTCTTTCTCTCTCAAGTAAAAAGCAAGGAAACCCTTTTCATTTCTCTTGCATCATTTTGGTGTTTTGAACTTGGATTCACTAGGAAATCACTAACATCTTCAGCTCTTATCGTTGGATCAAAGGAGTTCGTTCTAAGTTTACCCATTTTACCCATTTTGCCATAAATCGGGTTCTAGCTCGTGAAAGGAGTTTTGGTAAGTCTAATTCATTCCATTAGCATCTATTTATGTGTATTTATACATTTCTGGTCATTTCGAGTATTGGCACGTCCTAAAACGACTTAAAATGGAATTTGGGTCAATTAGGGTTTAACTAGGGTTTTGAATCGTTTGGATCGTTTGATGATGTTATGGATGGAAACGAGGGTTTGGGAAAGTGTATTTAGGTACTAAAATGTCATATGTAGCTTCAAAATGAGTCTTGAAACATCACTAGTCGATTTGGTGATCAAAAATTGGGTTTGGGTGGAGTTTGGTTCGTGTTTGTTGAGTTCTGGAACTGATCTGGGCGCAGGTGCGTCGCACCCCCTCTTTGGTGCGCCGCACCAATGCTTGGCTGAGTTCCCTGATCGATCTGTGCGTCGCACTCCATTATTGGTGCGCCGCACCTGGCTTGGTGCGCCGCACCTAATTGATGGTGCGCCGCACCTATCCTCCAGGGCAGCAAAACCTGTTTTAGTTCGAAAGGTCGTAACTTTTGAGCCGTATGTCCAATTAAGTCGTATGACCTATCGTTGGAATCGTGAGAGAGTCTAGTTTCTAGTAGTAACACTCTTTTTGTATGAATCTCTTCTCATTTCTAAAAAGGTCGAGTCAAATGCGTTTTGTTTCTACTCGTTAAAGTTGTAAAGGTGTTTAGGGTTGTGACTTGACCTAATTGTGCTAAACCAACTTGTTTATGATTGTTGAGTTGACATTATAGTATATTGATGTATAATTATAGGTTGTGGACGTTTGGATCCCGTTACTCGTTTGTAATCCTTTACTAGCTTCTTTACCAATCAAGGTGAGTTTCGTATCTCCCTACCCGCTTGGGATTCGGGCTGAAAAGTGTAAACTTGCGTGTTACTTGCATTCGTTGATTGAATTGTTGATTGTTCGAGTTGTTGGATTGATGTGGCGTTCATTTCGTTGTTTGACTTGGTTTATGTTCTAGTTGCGTATTACTTATACTTTAGGATAGACGTACATACATGGAAGTCGGTTATGCTTTCCTTGGGTTTTAGATGTGGTGGGAAGGCTGCGGGTGACCCTATACATAAGCATCTAGGATTCGAAGAAAGTAGAATCCTCCAAAGTGTATATACGTATAGTATGGTATAGTTTAAGATTGATGAATTGAGGTTTATGGTTGATTATTAATGATTGATAGACGTGTTTGATGATTTATGTTTGATGAAGCGTGATTGATAGTTTAAGACTTATGAATTGAGATTGTTGATTTGTGATCTGTGGTTTGTAATTGAATCCACATGTCTGAGTTAGGCATGATTATAAGATCATATTGTAATCCATCTGATATGGATTCTGAGCATCCAAGTGTATAGATGTATACACTTTGATATGGATGTTGTCTCCGGGTATATAGACATATATACGCCGATGTTTTTGAGATACTGTTCATTTCGATGACAGGTGGGTATCGTTGCATTGGTGACCTGATGTCACGCATAAGATAGGCATGTTGGCTTATTTACGCATTTGGCACTTATATTGATGTTTT
>CM067167.1:153774714-153922049 GCA_034093135.1 Erigeron breviscapus | reverse complement strand
GCGATCCAGGTGCTGGGAGTCTGGTAAGCTCTACGGGAAAACCTACCGAAAGAGAACTATTAAGCATGTCTAGATAGAAAAGGTTTGGAAGCGTCTGTAGCCTGCCCGGAATGGTGCCATTGATATTATTTTGAGAGAGGTCAACTATCTCCAGATTGGTAAGAGGGAGAGCCGCATGGTAATGTGACCGAAGAGCTTGCAACCACCTAGACCCATAATTTTAGAGAGAAAAAACCAGTGGTACCTCGAGGTGGAAGTGTTCATTAAAGAAGTTCTTGGAGAGGATGAAGTGGTGAGTTTTGTATGGTGGCTCAGACTGTTATTCTTATTGTGTCTACATTTCTTGGTAGATGTACATCAATGATCCTAAATCTTAACTATCATCTCATCTGTGATTTAGTACAGTTTGCAAAGGCACATAATCATATACTCAGAGTCTGCATTTTTTTTATCAAAGGATACCCCGTTTAATTTATTAATAAACACAACCAAATACAATTTTCCTTCACAACTATGGTGGACATACCCACCATTTACAATTGTCATCCAATGCCACTATATACACTACTCTATACAACCAATCTATTGATATTCTATAACAACCATGATCATCCAAACTAAACATAGCCAAACAATGAAAAAACACAAAATTACTATACTATAATATCCAAACCTCCAAATCCCCACCTGCACATAGTAGAGTGGAACAATAAAATAACTATGCAAATGCCACTACCTGCCCATGAGCATAACCTGCATAACAGTGGCAACTCCACCGCATCAACAAATCACCCAGCCTTAATTCTCTGCTACATTACTATAATCGAGCAGCCCATTATACTTCTTCAATCAGCACATGCACAGCGAATCATCAAAACACACCTATACAGCTACACCATTTCCCATGACCTCTTTTCATAAGCATTACACTTCTTGAATCTCAACTTAATCAATCTCATCTTAATACCTTCATAAGAACTGAAAACCACAAAGTTTCTCAAAAAAGTGATGCACATATGATTCAAATTTCACCAAATTGATCAAGAAAACACAATTGATTTGATTGGTCAAAATATAAAGTTCTAGTAAGTTACAAACTCAACATCCTTGACTCAATTTCTAAGTTGCTAATACAGTACAGTTCAAAAAAAATTCACATAGATCAAAATGCGTAACTGAAACTGCAAATTCCAGCTTTGATGTATCATCTAGCTATTAATATAGTCTCACTTCCTATATGGATGAAACCTCCCACCGGCGCTACCACCGCTGCTGCCACCATTGCCATTATCATATGCTTTACCACCATCATATCCGTATCCATATCCATAACTACCACCTACACCTGCTCCGCCTCCACTTCCCCTGCCAACCCCTTTACCATAAGCACCACTTCCTGTACTACCACTTCCATAGCCCCTGCCTCCATCGTAGCTAGCAGACCCGCTATAACCACCATAACCAGCACCTGCATATCCAGCACCACCATACATGGGTCCACCATAACCATAACCATACCCATATCCACCATAACCAGGATAGAAACCTACAGAGCCACCTCCATAGCCTCCCCCATAACCATTATAACCGGCATAACCACCCCCATAACCGTCATATCCTCTATCTGATTTCCCACCATAGCCACCTCCATAACCAGCTGAACCCCTACCAAAGCCGCCACTACCATAAGACTTGGAACCACCACCACGACGTGACCGATTATCATATGAAAAATCACCCCCAGCTCTCTTTGGCTCTGCCCTCTTTATCTCCACCTAACATAATTAACAAATAACAATTCATCAGTTTTTCTATATCTTTGAAAAAAAATATGAAAACTTTGGATGATTTGGAAAAAAAACAGAAACTAAATTGTAAGAAAATCTATTTTACCTGTTTGCCTCCAAGTTCATGTATTTGACCATCAGAAAAAATCTTTTCCACGGCTTCTTCACTATCAAATGTAACAAAACCAAAGCCTCTTGAGCGTCCTGTGACATGATCTAGCATAATTTGATGCTCAATTATACCACCATAGTTGGAAAAATACTCCCTCATTTCATCTGCACATCAAATTTACAGCCTTATATGTATCACAACTCCATAGTTTAATACATCCATTGACATCCAGACATTAATGTGTTTGCTACCTTCTGTTAAAGTCAATGGTATACCACCAACAAAGATTTTTTTCGTTCTTGATACCCCTCTACTACCCTGTGCATCCTCTCTGGGAACCGTCCTCTTCACTTCAACCTGATTTCAAAACACATTACAAAAATGGACACACGAGATTTGGTGGGTCAATCCAACAACCTCACCTCTTTTGACCCACACTAACGCTTATTACATATTTAAACCCATATCCATAATGACAAACACAACACACCCGTTTGCTGTTTCTAGAAAAAAAATTACCCAGCCCACATGACTTGTACTTTTTCCACCTATATTATATATCATTTTAAGTGATAATACTATAGACATGTCACTTACAGGTCTACCATCTATGACATGATCTTGCTCTAGAACTTTATCAGCATCAGCTGAGTTTGCAAAAGTTACAAATCCAAATCCGCGTGGTCGGCCAGTAATTTTATCCATCATTATCACAGAATCTGTTAACTCTCCATACTTGTTGAAGTAATTGCTGAAAGACTCTAAAGACATAAGACAAAGCATAAATTTAACAATCATGTAGAAAAAAAATCACATAATAGTAATACAGATTGACAATAAGACTGAACAACATCTCAGTATTCACAAAGCATAATTAGCAAATTGGTTTAAAACGTTAAACTTTTAAAACCAAAATATAATAGTGCTGACTGCTGAGCATACTATTAATTAGACATTTATGGCTGTAAAAACACAGGTAAAAGCACCATTGGTACATAACCATAATCGTTATACGCAATAGGCACTACCTCTAGAAACTATTGAATCAACTTTACAACAAAAAAGGCCAATGAGAATCAAACAAATAGTATCACATTATTGTTCAACATAAAAGCGCCACTTATTTGTAATCATACTAATAATTTAGCATATACTTATTGGCTGATCTGTTGGATACCAATCTTCACTCTTTATCCCCGGTAGAACCGTAGAACGAGAACCTACCGATCACCAACTAACCTACCGATAACTATAACCCATTCACTCATACATAACCAAAGCTTTCATACCGTGAACAGCCTTTTTGCTGTCTTAATAATCTTTGTCATCCTATTACATCCCGTAACATATATTTCGTTACCATGTACTGCATATCCTTATCATGGGCTTTCACAGAACAAACAAATAACATTCCAAAACTTTCTCTAACACGCATCCTATCCTATCTTATACGGATTAGTATATACGAAACAAAAACATCAACAAAAAAAAACATACATACCTTCAGAAGTCTCCCAAGCAATGCCTCCAACAAATAGTTTTCTATCACACCAAAATTAAAAAAAATAATAATAAAAAAAAAATTAGCTTTCAAACTCACATTTACAACAATACATGATTTTGACACGAAAACTAAACTATTATCTATACAACTAAACATAACACACACACGCACATATGCATATATACATATATATATAATATATATATATATATATATATATATATATATATATATATATATATATATATATATATATATATATATATATATATATATATATATATATATATATATATATATATACTAACCCAGCTGCTGCTGCTGAAGAATCATTATTGATTGAAGAATGTTGTGTTAATTCATCTACTACATTATTAGTTTATATCATTAATGTTAATATTGATTATTTTTATTATTATTATTATTATGAATATCCACGTCACCATTATAGTCATCATCTTCTTCATGATGATGATTGATGTTATCAAACTGCAGTTGCTCATCCTCTCTTTTCACATATGGTCCATCCATTTCTTCCCCAATTCTTTTTTTTATTATTTCTTTTGCCGATAAAAGAAAAAACCCTGCAAATTAAATTATATAGATGTTATACAAAGTGTTTTATGTATATATATATATGTGTGTTGAAATAAGGAAATTATGTATGTATTGTAATAATAACCTGAAAGAGTTTGAGATGTTTAATTAATGGGGTTAAAAAGAAATTAGGGTTTTGAATTTTGATGATGATTAAAGGAGGTAAAATGAAGAGAGAAAAAAAAACCCTAGATATAGAGATAGAGATAGATATATATGGCGATGGTCAGAAGAAAGAAAATGTATGTACACGCCGGGTTTGTTTTCAATATGTTAAGCTATTCGATTCACTATGTGTATTTTGCATACTAAATTAATTAATTAATTAATTATTGATATTGATATTGATATTATATTAATTATATATTTTGTTTCTCAAACCTTCGGTCGT
Source organism: Erigeron breviscapus (assembly GCA_034093135.1). Taxonomy (NCBI): domain Eukaryota; kingdom Viridiplantae; phylum Streptophyta; class Magnoliopsida; order Asterales; family Asteraceae; genus Erigeron; species Erigeron breviscapus. Next base: position 153,917,658 of record CM067167.1, on the reverse strand, counting down.
TATACGATATCAGAGAAAGTTCACCGGATAATGGTGAATATCAAAACAAAATTACATCATTCTTTCCATTTAACTAGACAATTCTTTAGTCTATTCCTATAACACAAGAATCCGATCATTTTAATTTTTTTCATTTCGAGCTTTTTAAATGCACCAGCAAGGCACGAAAACAGTCCCTTTCATATACAACCTTAGACTTCTTTCCAAACCCAACATTCTTATAAAGATCAAACAAGTCGTGAACGGAAAACATAAACAAGGGGTGCGTTACACCAACTACTAATACGCTACCAAATTACCATGGAAACCTCACATGAGCACAACAAATGATCCACGGGCTCATCCTCCAAATAAACAGAGGGCGTGTTACACCAACTACTAATGCGCTGCCAAATCAACATGGCTACGTCACATAAGCACAACATGTCAACATATGAATATATGATACACGGGCTCATACAACCTCGTATCAAAAGTAACTGTTTCGACTCTTTAAATACATGATTGTAACATCTCGAACTTTTATTTAACGGTTGACTTGAGTCGTTAAGTCAACACCTCGTGTCCGTTAAGTCTCTAGGAGATTTAATGCTTATATGTGTTTAATATGCTTTATATGTGAGGCTTTAATGCCTTAATGATGTACATGTTAATGTGATTAAGATGCCAAAGATGTTTAAGATCTGTTAAATGTGTCGGTAATTATTCCCGTTAAGTCGTTTAAGCCTTAGATGTAAAGATGTGAAGTGTAGGGACTTAAGTGTAAGCTTTGGAAAGTTTGGTCCAGCAGATTAGGGTTCCTTTAGCCCTAATCATAATCAAAATTTCAGTTATTGGCCTCTCCAAACCGTCCTCCCTCTCCCGATTCGATTTCCTTTGCAAAAGTCTCCAAAACATGTTGGTTCGGGTGTGATTGATCAAGCTTTTTGCATCCTTCTTGTAATCTTCAGGTGTTAGAGGTATAATAACTTTGATTTATGTATTTTCAATCATATAATTCGTTCCATAACTGATCTAGGTCATTAGAGGATCAATTGATATCGAAAACGTGTGTTTTGATCGGTTCGGTAACCTAAAATCGTTGTTATTGTATTGCAAATCAATCGGATGTTAAAGGTTGTTTTCATGGTATCATTAGAGTCTTAAAATGATGGATTTTAAGAGTTAAAAGTCGTTCATGAGATTTGGGATCGTTTGCAATTCGTTTAGAAGGAGTTTGAAGTGGAGAACAAAAGAGGTTCTCTGGTCGCACAGAATATGAGACTCATACAAGGGTTTGAGACTCATATACTAATTATGGTCGATTTTTGTTTTCCCACTGTTTGTTAATATGAGACTCATAAAAGGGTATGAGACTCATTTATACTGTTCATGGCTAATTTATGTTTTCATTTTTGTAAATATGAGACTCATACAGGGGTATGAGACCCATAAACTGGTATGGGTCGATTTATACTCCTCACTGTTTGCTAATATGCGACTCATGGCTTTTACATGAGACTCATAAAGTGTCTTTCAGACTTGTAAGGTTTAAAATAAGTGTTTAAGTGTCATATAAGTATCCATATGACGTGTATAGGTTCTAAAAGTTAATTAGGCCTCATTTATGTTAGATTATTGATTCTATACTCGTTATAGGTAGTCGGGAATACTTGCAAAGCTCGGTAACTTACGTTATCATTTGTTGTGCGCTTCTACGAGGTAAGATACACAACTTTGTCATGCTGATGGTTCAACAAAACATAGTTTTCATATAATAACTTCCTCAAATGATGTCTTGTTTGCTTATGGGTATTCGGGATTATACGGGAGGTGATATGGGCTATGTAGATGTATATCGAAGCCTAAAATGCTACCCCAATGATATGTATTGTTATGAGATGCTATGAGATGATATGTATTGCTATGAGATGATATGTATTGTTATGAGATGCTATGTATTGTTATGAGATGATATGTATGGCTATGAGATGATATGTATTGTTATGAGATGCTATGGAATGCTATGTATTGTTATGAGATGATATGTATGGCTATGAGATGATATGTATCGCTATGAGATGTTATGATATGATATGAAATACTTTGAGATGTGGTTATGTGTTGATGTATTGTGAAATGTGCATGATTACATTACTTGTTCATCTAGTTCACTAGACTTATTAAGTTGCCATGACACGTGCACGTTTAAGGGCCCAAACGTTAAGATGAAACTATATGATGAGTGTTTAGGTGTAACACCCCGCCTTACCACAACACAATATTGTCCACTTTGCCCGCAGGAGAAGGGTCACCCATTTGGCATTGCTGCCGCCCGAGCACACTGGACTGTGGAGTTCTCCTCTCATCCACAGCCAATACGCCCAAAATGCGTTGTATTATGTAAGACCATTGATGTCACTTATAGCCAGGATCCCCCTTGTATGTCAGCGATGTATGCTTTCACACTTGTAACACCCATCATTTAAAAATAAGGATTTCCAAAAATTTTCACCTAACGGTGTCAAAGAAAGCGGAACAAACATTTAAAAGTCCAAACCAATAAATTCAGTTTGGTTTATTCATTAAACGGTGTTACTTGCCTTATCATTGAAACAAGTCTAAATGGAAATCCATCGGTTGCCCAACATAAAACAACCGATCACAAGTCTTAACAATTCATAAAAAATCTTAACACAAATCAAAGGTCTAAAGGAGCAGCCACTATGGGTAAACTATGATCATCTTCAAGCAATCTACCCATGCCTCGCTCTTTATTCATCAACACTCAAAGCTTGCTAAACTTGAGGGAACAACACATTTCAAGAAACAAGTGTTAGCTAACGAATTAGCTAAGTAAGATAACACAAGATTATGAAAACGTTTGTCCAATTAAAACTTAATAAAAGTTGTATTTCATCATTAAGGCACACATCATCATAAAGCATCTCATATAGCCATAAACATCATTCATATAGGATTGTTCGTCTTAGTTGTGCCTAATCATCTTTTCATCATCATATATAACATCATTTCAAGTGTGACTTAAGTCACGCATATCATATAAGGTGTAAGTTTGTGTGTAGGCGGTCATAAGACCTAATGGGAACCTCACACCCGACTGGATGGATAAGCCTTTCAGCGGTCCATCAGTGTCGTTAAGGAATGGCAAGCCAATCCAGGAGTAGTCCGTATGTTCAAGACATTGGTGGGTAATCACTCCACCCAGAGATACTCAAACCACGTAATTATGTTGCAAGGAGCCACCCAAGCAACTACATATACGCACCCGCCGGGCAAGGGCAAGTACGGGTTAAGCTTAACACTTTCACATCAAATACGAGCTCGATTTACATTACATATAGTTTAGGTGACCACATTACCTAAACATAACACATATTCATCTTTTACGTTTGGGCCCTTAAACGTGCACGTAGCATGGCAACTTAAAGAGTCTAGTGAACTAGATGAACAAGCCATACACTCATGCACATTTCAATAGTCATCAACATGTGTCACATTTCATTACATCACAAGACCTTACATATCATTTCATAGCATAACATCACATCACATATCATTAGGACTGCATTTCAGGTCTCAATGGTCAAGTACATAGCCCATATCACCTCCCGTGTAACCCCGAATACCCTTAAGCAAACAAGATATCATTAGGGAAGTTAAAATATGAAAACCATGCTTTTGTTGAACCCTCAGCGTGTCAAAGTAGTGTATCTTACCTTGGTACAGCTTACCAACGAGTTAAAGTGTCTTACGGTGCTTGTTAAGTGCTCCCGACTACCTATAATGAGTATAACATCGTTCTATAAGCTAAACAAAACTTAGGTACCAAACTGAACCCATTTGTGCGCCGCATGGAAGTCCTGTGCGCCGCACAAAACCATATTAAGCATTTGTGCGCCGCATGGAAAGGCTGTGCACCGCACAAATCAACCAAATTCGTCACAGAAACTATCCAATTTTCTGAGCAAACCACCCATGCGCCGCATAGAATTTCTATGCGCCGCATAACGGGCACCCTTCAGAAATCCATCTTTCAAAAATTGCATCTGTGCGCCGCACAAAGCGCAGTTCGACCAAAAACCAACTTTTTAAACCCTTTAATCGAATCCCATACGAACATCAACCATTAATTCGACCTGGAGGCATAAAATTAACCTTTTTGACAACACTTTTAATGACTTTAATCCATCAATCAATCCTTTAATCCTTTACAACATGAATCACTCATTCAAACACCCGAATAACATGAAATCGGTAAACGTTTAATCAAATAACCCAACCCACACCCCATGGCCTGGGTTGAATACTCATCTATGACTCAAATAATCAGATTTCAAAGAGGATTATACCTATATTACCTGCACTTGATGTAGGGGACTCGAGATCTAAACAACACTTGATCAAAAACGGCACGAAACGAATGGATCTTTGCTTGGAGAGGGAAGGGATCGGCTAGGGCTTTTCTCACACACTAGTTACAGCAGATTTGTGACAATTAGGGCTGCCTAATTGCCCTCTAATCCCTGGCCAGCCATTACTAATCTTACACTTAGGACCCCTCAACTTCTAAACTTAACTTTCTTAGCTTATCTTTCTACCGGGAGTCTTAGCACACTAACAAGTACTTAATTACTGAGTGTCACTTTGATTACTTTCATTAAACATCACATTACTCATTTCACACTAAACACATAAGCACATAATCTCATAATCACATATAAGGCACATAACTTAACGAACCTAACGTTAACTAACGGAAAGTCAAATAGTCAACACGAAAAGTTCAGGATGTTACAATTACCTCCCCCTTAAGAGGATTTCGTCCCCGGAATCTCATCAGAAAGGAACAACTCTGGATACTTCTCCTTCATCACTGATTCGGTTTCCCACGTTAGGCTTTCACCATGATTATGCTTCCATTTGATCAACACGAGGTCAATCATTTTCCGGCGTAGTTTCTTTTGCTTTCTTTCAAGTATTGCTACCGGTTCCTCAATCATTCTTTTCCTCGGATCAATGCTCACATCTTCAATAGGGATAACACTAGATTCCTCCGCCAAACACTTCCTCAAATAGGAGACATGAAATGTATTATGGATTTCATCCAATTCTGGAGGCAATTCCAGTTGATACGCCACATCTTTGATACGTTTCAGAACCTTAAATGGTCGAATAAACCGCGGACTTAACTTTCCTTTCTTTCCAAAATGAATAACTCCTTTCCATGGGGAAACTTTCAGCATCACCATATCAACAACTTCAAACTCCACCGGCCTTCTTTTCTTGTCGGCATAAGTTTTCTGTCGTTCTCTAGCTACACGAAGTGCTTCTTTTGCAACATTAACTTTTTCAGCTGTGATTTCTATAATTTCGGGGCCTGTAATTTGCTTTTCGCCGGGCTCCATCCAACAACTTGGAGTCTTACACCTTCTACCATAAAGCATTTCAAATGGTGGCATTCCAATACTTGCATGATAGCTATTATTATAAGCAAATTCAATCAATTTCAAGTGATCATCCCATGCTCCACCATACTCTAATACACAAGCCTTCAACATATCCTCTAATGTTTGAATTGTTCTTTCACTTTGCCCATCCGTTTGAGGATGATAGGCGGTACTCAAATTCACTCTAGTACCCAATTCTCGCTGAAGACTCTTCCAAAAACTAGATACATACCTCGTGTCTCGATCTGAAACAATAGACAAAGGAACACCATGCTTGGAGACAATTTCATCTATGTACATCTTCACCATCTTGGTCAATGGTACATCTTGGCGTGTTGCTAAGAAATGAGCACTCTTCGTCAGCCTATCCACAATAACCCATACCATATCATTTCCCTTTGGAGTTCTAGGTAACTTAGTCACAAAATCCATAGTTATATGATCCCATTTCCATTCCGGAATTTCCAACTGATGCAACATTCCATATGGCTTTTTGTGATCAGTTTTTACACGTGCACAAGTCAAGCATCTTTCAACAAAATGTGCAACTTCTCCCTTAATGTTAGGTCCAGTTTTAGTCCAGACTTACTGGACTGGCTCCAGACTGGACTACTGGAACCTTATTGAAGGTTTGTCAAGAAACATGTTTTGCTGGACTCGCTCCAGACTCGACTACTGGAGCTCACTGAAGATCTGACCAGAAAACATGTTCTGCTGAACCTACTCCAGACTTGGAATCTGGAGTCCCTCTGAAGATTTGTCCAGAAATAATTAAAGATCAGTGAGCATATACTTGTATAGGAAATCTGGAGTCCCTCTGAAGATTTGTCCAGAAATAATTAAAGATCAGTGAGCATATACTTGTATAGGAAATCTGGAGTATTCTCCAGATTAGCTCACTAGACTTCACCCCAGTCCAGATCTACTCTACTGAAGACATTCTGACTGAAGTCAAAGACTGAAGTCTGAAGAAAGAAGACTTATCAAAAGGCGGAGTCCACTGGAAAGTCTTACCAGATCTGTACACTGGAGGATTGTCAGTGTTCTAGACCTTACAAGTCTGAACACTGATATCGAGGATTGACTTTAAGCCTTTACACACTTTCCAAAGAACAACCCACTTGTTCTTTACCAAAGTATACGTGTGTTAAGGTGGTTGGATAAAAGGATACACTTGCACTTGATGTGACTTTATCCTTATTCCTTATCCAATACATTTAATGTTCTTGTCGGATCATTAAATGTATCCAACCATATTTGTACGGCACAAAATTCATTGGTGAATTTTGTTGCCTATAAATACAAAGTCATTTCTTTGAGAAAATCACTTTTTAGCAAATTGGTGAACTTGCTTAAATACTTTCGATCTAAACAGCTATACTTCACAACTCTAAGTATATCGATCAAAGGAGTTTATTTAGCAAGTATAGATCACTTGTAATTCAAAGATTGTTTAGATACTTACATACGTGTAATATCTAGGTTCCGCAACGATCTTGTATTTTGTTTATACATCAATAAAGAAAATACACTTGAAAACTACATTCGTGTTCCACCATTTATTTACTTGTTTAAATATTGCTTAAAGTCATTTATTACTTTGTTTATATTCTTGCATATTTATATTGAAGTAATACTAGTCCGATTCTAGTTCATACTTGTCTTGTTATTTTACACTCGTGGGTTAAACCATCGTGTGAGGGACTTTACAATTGGTATCAGAGCAGAAGGTTAATATAATTACCTAGATCTGTTTCACGATGGCAATCCCAGAAAATACTCAAGAAACTCATGAAACTAATGTTAATGAACCACCCACTGGAAATAACAATACACCACCTCCTCCTCCTCCTGCTTCTCCACATGTGCATGTGCATTACTCGAATAATCCTGTTCCTAAATTCAATGGAGCAGTGATGAATTTGGTACGTGGAAAGCTAGGATAATATTGCATGTGACTGGTATTGAAAGGAATATGATGAAAATTTTAAATGAAGGACCCTATGTGCCAAGACTTCCTATCAATGCACTTCTTAACCCTACAGGATCAAGAAGTGGGAGGGAAAAGAGAGAGGAACACTGGTCCGAAGAGGAGAAAAGATTAGTAAATCTTGATACACTTCTTAAAAATATGATCCTCGGGGCTGTTCCAGAAACTCTCATTCCCACACTAGTTCTCTATCCCAGTGCCAAAAGTATGTGGGATGAACTAGTAAACCAGCATGAGGGAGGTGATGATACTGTTGTTACCAGAAAAGTCTCCTTAAATATAAAGTATGAGTCATTTTTTGCTCTCCCCAATGAGTCCCTTACTGGTACTTACACCAGATTTATGAGCATCATAAACCAGTTAAGAGGACTAGGGGTAGATAAAGACAAGGATATACTTTTGAAGAAATTTTGTGATATTCTTCCAACAAAATGGATATACTTTTGAAGAAATTTTGTGATATTCTTCCAACAAAATGGTCTCACATGATTCTGGTCTTGAGGCAAGGAAAAACCTTGCATTCCCATACTTTGTCAACATTGTATGGAGCCTTCAGATTCACTGAAGAAAATCAAGCCCAGAGGATTGAGGCAGAAAAAGATTCTTTTAATCATGCTTCCAGTAGTTCCACAGTGGTCACTAATAATGCACCACCTTGTGCGGCATTAATATCTTCTGAGAATGTATTTTCTATGAAGAAGATGATGTCTGAACTAATCGATTCTGGAGTCTGTAATGATATCTCTCCAGACTGTGATGAAACTGACAGTGATGACCTGGTTGCAATGATGGCCAAAACGTTTAACCGTTTTAAGGCCAGAGCAAATAGGCCCACTGGACTACATGCACCCAGTTCTTCCACTGACAAGACCAATCTGACATGCTTTAAGTGTGGCAGAAAAGGTCATTTCATGAAAGAGTGCAGGTCCAGTCAGTTTGTCTCCCAGTCTGGTCCAACTGCTTCTTTTAACAAGCCTGATGATAGCTATAAGTTGAAATACAAAAAGCTTAAGGCTCAAATTGCTCTCTTGTCTAAACAGATTGAAGACAATAACAAATGCATGATAGCAACCACTGAAGAAGCATGGGTTCCCTCTGATGATTCATCAGTCGATGAAGAAGAGGAAAGAGATTGTTGTTTTATGGCTCTGGCAGATCAAGAGCATCTGGTGAAGGATGATGTCACATCTGGTCGTTGGGTCGACATTGTCATTAAAAAGGTTAGTGAGTATGATCTTGAAACTAATCCTGAACTGAAATTGGACATCGCTGAAGCTCTAAATTCTGATTTAATTTTTGTGAAACTGTTAGATTTGACAGTTTAAATGGTCTAGAAACAGATTCCTCTGAAATGGCCGCCTTAAAATCAAAATTTAAAGAACTTCAAGACATTGAACTGGCATTTCAAGCCCAGATTCTGGTAACTGAACAATTGATCCAAGAAAAACAAGATCTTGAGATCATTTTAGAAAAAGAAAAACTGGTGATTAAATCATGGCATGAAACTAGAAAGCCATATGATGCTGGAGTAAATCAATTTCCTACTCAAAAACGTGCATATTTAGATGGAAATACTCATGTAGCATCATTAATACCAGTAATCGATCGATTACCAGAGGGATTCAGGCCCACCACTGTTTATGATGAGCCTGTAACTCCCAAGGCCAATATTCTCCCAGTTCTTTGCCCAGAGGTTAAGACTGGAGTTGTCCAGATGACTGCTCCAGTTAAAAAGGTTAAGCAAAATAGACCTTTGCCTCAGAACAATCCCCTACCTAAGCCTACAACTGGAAAGGCTTAGGTATCATCTGATGAAAATGTTTTGTCCAGGTTAGAGAGCCAGATTCAAACACTGACTCGTCAAATTCAAAGTTTTAATGCAAGACTAAACTTTATTGAGGGTACTTCATCTGGCCCTAGACAAAATACTAAACCTTTTGCAAAGAAAGACAAATTTATTTCTCCAGTTGAGAAAAAGAAAAGGGTTTCTAAACTATCAACTCCAGTAGTGTTTTCAACAAAAACTACTGTTGAAGTAAGTGAACTAGACCAGATTGCCCCAGGGACCTATAAGGGAGGGTCCAGTGAACCCATCAGTCGATGGGTTCCCAAATCTAACTGATAAATATCTGGTGTGTATGTGTAGGGCGATCGAAAGAAGTATATCTGGTATCTTGACAGTGCAGCTGGCAGGACGATGACCGGATGTAAGACCCTACTGGAGGAGTTCACCATTTCTGATGGACCCTCCATCACGTTTGGAAATGATGGTTGTGGGAAGACTGAGGGATATGGTGTTCTGAACAATGGACAAGTCAAGTTCAGACGAGTTGCATTTGTGAATGGTTTGAAATATAACTTGATCAGTGTAAGTCAACTGTGTGACGATGGCTATCAAGTCTTATTCAATGTTGCTCAGGGCATCGTATTCAACAAGGACTGGAAGGTAGTGTTGATTGCTCCCAGAAAAGGGAATGTGTACGTGATGGATATGGAAAGCTCTCCTTCAGAGCAGTGTTTCTATACTCAAGCTGATGAAGACACAAACTGGTTATGGCACAAAAGGTTATCCCATTTAAACTTCAAAAACATTAACAAGTTGTCCAGAAAATAACTTGCAGATGGGATACCTTCAATTTCCTTCAAAAAGGAAAGACCATGTCCAGGATGTGAGATGGGTAAGCAAAAGCGTACCAGTTTCAAGACCAGACAGAATTTCGGCATTACTGAACCACTTCACATGCTTCATATAGACCTTTTTGGTCCAGTGAACGTTCAGACTCGTGCTGGTAAAAGATACACCCTGGTGATCATAGATGAGTTCTCCAGATATTGTTAGGTGATCTTTCTGAGGTCCAAAAGTGAAGCTGCTGCTGAAATCATCAGTCTTATCAAGCAAATTGAGCTCAAGTACAGTCGAAAAGTGTGCCAGTTAAGAAGTGACAATGGAACAGAATTCCAGAATGCAACTCTGGAGTCATTCTGTACTGACACTGGCATCTCCCAGAACTTCTCTTCAGCCCGCTCTCCAGAACAAAATGGAGTTGTGGAAAGGAAAAATAGAACGCTGATAGAAGCTGCCAGGAGTATGCTTGCTGAATCTGGACTGTCTACCAGTTTCTGGGCGGAAGCAATTGCAACTGCTTGCCACACCCAGAATCGATCAGTGTACATCAAAAGACACAAAAAGACAGCCTATGAAGTCTTAAGAAATAGAAAACCAAATATTGGTTATTTTCACGTTTTTGGATGTCTAGTTTACATCCTGAACGACTCCAGTCAGCTAAGCAAATTTGATGCCAAAGCTGATGAAGGGTATTTCTTAGGCTATTCAGCCATTCGCAAGGCCTTCAGAGTCTATAACAAGAGACTGGAGAAGGTCCATGAGTCAATTCATGTCACATTTGATGAATCAAATGTTGCAATCAACAAGAAGCCAGTCCCTGACACTCCCCCAGTAACACAAATTGTCTTTTGTGAATCTGATCCAATAAACGACAAAAATGAAGATTCACCAGACTCAGCTTCCAGTCATCCTGATCTGGAACCTGTTCAGAAAAAGAAACTCTCCAGTAGTTCTCCATTCTATCCCTCTATTATTTTCAAACTACCCTCTGAAATTAATATTGGTTCAGATGTGCGTACTACTCCTCCAGTATCAGTGTCAGTTGAGAATTTACCAGAAATGTCTTTTGGTGACCAAACTGAACCAGTACTACAAGAAATGCCTTCATATGAAGAATTTCATGATGCAAATCGTGATTTAAATGAATCAGATGAAGATGTTGAAGTAGTCTATGAAGAACCTCCTCCTGAAGCAACTCCATAGGAGACTCAACTGAATTCTTGCACTGATATTGTTGTCAGTAACAATCCTGGTCAGTACTCCAGATGGACAAAAGCTCACCCTATTGATCAGATCATAGGTGACTCCAGTCGTGGTGTTCAGACCAGAAGAGCCTCCAGTAATCAATGCTTATACGTCAGTTTTCTATCTTTGATAGAACCAAAGAAGATTGACGAGGCTCTGGAAGATCCAAACTGGGTGACTGCTATGCAAGAAGAGCTTCACCAGTTTGAAAGGAACAAGGTATGGTATGGTTCCTTTCCCAGTTGGAAAGAAAGAACCAATTGGAACAAGATGGGTCTTCAGAAACAAAGTAGATGAAGATGGCCACGTAATAAGAAACAAGGCCAGACTGGTAGCACAAGGCTACTGCCAGTCAGATGTCGACTTTGATGAATCTTTTGCTCCAGTGGCTAGACTTGAAGCGATCAGAATTTTCTTAGCATTCGCTGCTAATCATCAGTTCAAGGTCTACCAGATGGACGTAAAGAGTGCTTTCTTGAATGGGAAGCTTGAAGAAGAAGTTTACGTCAGACAACCTCCAGGTTTCGTTGATGACAAGCATCCACATTGGGTATATCGTCTGGACAAAGCGCTATATGGCCTCAGACAAGCCCCACGTGCCTGGTATGATACTCTGACTAAACATTTGTTGAAAAATGGTTTTAAACGAGGTGCAATTGACAATACCTTATTCATTCTTCATGAGAAAGGTAATCTGTTAATGGTACAAATTTATGTTGATGATATAATTTTTGGGTCTACTGATGAAAACATGTGCAAGAAATTTTCTAAAATCATGTCCACTGAATATGAAATGAGTTTGATGGGTGAATTAACATATTTTCTTGGACTCCAGATTAAACAAAACAAAGATGGAATTTTTATTAATCAGGAAAAATATGTTAGAGATCTTTTAAAGAAATTCGATATGAATTCTTCACCATCTAAACCAACTCCAATTTCTGCACCACTGACACTGGACTCGGATCCAGATGGAAAACCAGTGAACACCACTGTCTATAGAGGCATGGTTGGTTCACTGATGTATTTAACGGCCAGTAGACCAGATATTATGTTTTCAACATGTTTATGTGCCAGATATCAGTCTAATCCAAAGGAATCTCATATGCTTGCTGTAAAGCGCATACTGAAGTACCTTAAAGGTGTCCCCAGTCTAGGTCTTTGGTACCCTAAAGGCTCAGGCATGGATCTAATGGGTTATTCAGATTCAGATCATGCAGGTTGTAAGATAGATAGGAAATCCACAACTGGTGGATGTCATTTCCTAGGTGGCAAACTGGTCAGCTGGACCAGTAAGAAGCAAACTCCAGTTTCATTATCCACTGCTGAAGCTGAATACGTATCTGCAGCCAGTTGTTGTGCTCAGATACTCTGGATGAAGAACCAGTTGCTTGATTATGGTATTAAGTATTCAAAGACTCCAATCTTTTGTGATAATACCAGTGCCATTGCTATCTCAAACAATCCAGTCATGCATTCCAAAACCAAGCACATTGATCTAAGGTATCACTTCATTCGTGATAATATTGTGAAAGGAAACATTGAACTCCATTTTATCCCCACTGACAAACAACTCGCTGACATTTTTACTAAACCACTGGATGTCAAAACATTTGAATATCTTGTTGGTGAGTTGGGAATGTTAAACCCTTAAATCTGGAACCTTAGTATTGAACGCCATTGTGTACTACTAAGGATCTTTGATTTAAAGATTCATAAATTTATTTCTGGATCAACATTCCAGGGGGAAGACTTTGAAAGATATATTTTCTTAAAAATGTTTAAAGTTCAAAAGGAATTTATTAATTTATTTTCTCACTGGACAAAATTTTCTTACTGGACAAATTGTCCAGAAAATATTACTGGTGCTTTGTAGATGTGTCCCTCTCACTGGTAACTAGATAAGTTGAAGTGCGTGTTTGAGTTGACTTATGTCTCCTTGTAAATGTGTCCCTCTCATTTGTCTATATTAGTTGACGTGCATGTTTGAGGTTACCAGTCTTTCAAAATGGTTTTCACTGGTACTTTACTGGAGTGTCCCTCCAGTGTACCATCAGTACATGCTTCACTGGACTAATCCACCAGTGATACTGGAGTGTCTAGTCAACCTTCAGATGGACTGAATTATGTCACAATACTTTTTTTAAATACTTGGTCATTGTGTGTGCCACGTAAGCAAACTTTTTCAAAGATATTTATCTTATAAATCCTACGTGGCATGTAAATTTTTCAAAGCAATGATGGTCTTTTTACCTTGGGAAAACAAAAAGTACAAGTTGTTACTGTTTTGTGGGCTGTAAACCGTCATGCATTTATGTGTGATGTGATGTAATTAATGCGGATCTCAAAACCCGATCAAAAACTTTGTTTGATAAATTCAAATTAATCGTTTGAGTTCCACATTATTTCTCTCCTATATATACCCACTTTCACTTTCAATTTCATTTACTTCGAACATTTACTCCCAAATCTTAAAATTCCTTCATTAATTTCTTTCTTCATTCTTTTTCCAATCATCAAACTCTCATATTAACTGCAAATTCATTAATTTCTCCTTCATAAGCCCTAAATTCATTCAATTTCATTTTCATCTATAAATCAATAATGGCACCCAAAAATCTCTTATCTGCCGAATATGCTCCGGTTAATGATGTTGTTAAACCGAGATATATTACTCTTGAAGCCAAAGCTATTCGAATAAATATGAATAACTGGATGGCCAAACTTTCCAGTTCTCATCCTGCTCAATCAATCATTGGGAGATTGAATACTTTCTTTCTCTCATCCCCTTTGTATGGTGCATTAACCCTAAATCCAGGGAGAATGTATCATGACTACTTATGTGAATTCTGGTACTCCGCTTTCTATAATGAAGAAACTTCATCAATTTCTTACACTCTCAATGGAGGTACCAGATCTTTGAGTTTTTTGGTGAATTTGCTCAGGTCTGTTTTATAGTTGAACTACCATGACCAGAATGAGCTGCCCATCGAACTCCCTACTGGCATAAATTTCAGGGAAGTGTGCAGGTTGATGGGGCACACAGAAATTGTAGATGACCAAGGCCAGTTGTTGAGAAAAGGAACAATTTATATGAGTAGGCTGACAGATTCGTGGAGATTTTTCTTCACTCATTTGGTAGAGTGTCTAGGAGGTAGTTCTGGAGGTCTTGATCAGATAAATCAAACGCAGCTCCAGATTGCCTATTGTTTGTGGTTTGGGATAAGAGTGGACTTCGCTCAAATTTTGTTCAATGATTTGGTGGATAGACTGAAAGCAAAAGGGAGAAAACCACACGTTCCATTTATTTGTTTTCTTTCCCTTATGTTCAGAAGTGGTCTAGGAGACCAATACAATATTAATACTACTCATTTTTCCATGAGTGAGTTTTTAAGGGATCTGAACAACCTACAGTCAAGAGATGGTGAGGTAGATATTCCTCAGTCCATGCTCTCATTTCAAAGGGCAGAAGAGATTGTGGCACCAGGAAGTGTTCAAGTTGTTGAAGAACATTCTGGTGACCAAGATGTCCAGGTTGTAGAGATGGTTCAACCTATCAGTCAAGTGGCTCCTGTAGAAAGTATGCAACCGATTGTTGAGCTTTCCAGACGACCCAGATCACATAGGCGTCTGATGCGAGGTGGAGTCCAGGTAAATCCATCAACCCATCCTGGTGATACAATTAATGTTGATGGATCTCCTATCTTTGAAGAAGAGAATATTGAATCTGGTGTACAATTTGAACAGAGAGTGGATACTGAAGTCCAGGCTGTTGTACAAGATGATATTGCTCAAGTTGTTGAGGAGATGGTTCAGATTGAAGAACAAGCATCTGGTGAGCAAGAGGCTCAGATTGACTTGAATGTCCAGGCTGGTGAACAGGTTAATACATCTACTGGTGATATGTTTTGGGAAGAGGCTGATTCTCCCATTTCTGAAGGGCAGAACCTTGATATTGATATGAATTTTCTGGGTGAAGAAAATGTACAAGTTGAAAGTTCACCAGAAATGCCACCACCCCCACCAGAAACAAACTTACCACCACCAGAAACCAGAAATGCCTCCACCACCACCAGAATCGAACATGCCACCACCTCCACCACCTTCAATTCCACAAACAACTTCATACTTCAATCCACCAACAATCCAATCTCAACCACCAGTCAATCTAACCGAACAAAGTGTGCCAGACTCAAATGTTGAATCTGAAGAGGTCTGGGCACAAGTACCAGTAATGGAGAGAATGACCTCTCATCTGGAACAACCCTCTTGTCTCTCCACTTCTTCTTCAACCGAGGTCCAAGGCCTTCTTAGTAAGGTGGCGGACCTGGAGAGATCACTTCAGTCATCTTCCCAGGTTATTTCTGATTTCAAGTCCTTATTATCAAACAACTTAGCATCAGAAATGAACCTCTTCGCTGGGAATGAGAAGTTAGTGTTCGAGAAGTTAGATGAGCTGGTACTGGCCACCAATCGAAATTCTGAAAACTTTAAAGTGGCAGTCCAGGGTTTGGAGTCCAGACTGGTGAATTCTGTTCAGACTGCAGTGGATAGTCAAATTGTTCAACCACTGGCAGGTCTGAAAGAAGAGGTTGAGAAACTGGTTACAAGGGTTGGTTCTCTGGAGAACAGGTCAACATTAGATCAGAATGATATTGTCAGCACCCTTAGTGATGAAATTATTAGAAAATTTAGGGGTGATATGCTGAAGACAATCACTGATGATATCTCTAATTCTGTTCTAAGAAACATTCAAGAGAACTTGTTGCCTGAAGTTGTTCAGATGATTGAGGTTGAGCTGCCAAAGGACTTGCCAGAAGAAATTGAAATATTAAAAGGGAAGTCCAGGCACTCAAGACTGGTATGACTGCTTCCATGCCAGAACAAGGAAGAACTTTTGGTTCTCTGGACAGGCACATGATGGAAGAATTGTGGAATGATCTGAAGTCCAGGACTAGAGATCATTCTAAGGGGAAAAAATTGTCTATTCCATCATCTGGTGTCCAAGAAAGTTTGATAAGAAAGAGGAAAGAAGAAGTTGTAAGGGCTGTTGCTACTGAAAGCATTAATCAAAGAAAACAAGTGACTGGTACTGATGCCAGTGCACGATTAGCCCAGAGAGCACTTGGCACTGAAGCCAGTGTGCAGACTGAAGAAGAGGTTACTGGTACTGAAGCTAGTGAACCCCAGTTTGAAACCTTCCCAGATATTCCTACCACACTGAAGGCAGTCAAAGGAAAAGAAAAGGTTGTATCTGGTGAAGAGGAAGAGCAGATTGAAAGATGTTGACAATGAAACATCAAGGAAGTTACAACAACAGTGCATCATGATTGAAATTTTCAAGACAAATCAAAAGAATGAACTGCTGGCCCATCAAAGGGAGATGGCTATAATGGGCACTCTGGATTCCTATAATGCTGGAAGGTTGGGCATAAATATTGAAGTTTTCAAAAGGATAAAAGATGACCCCAGAGTTCATCAGTGTCTTGATGCACTGAATGATGTCCATGTACGCTCGTTCTACGCTGAAGAAGAACAGGTATATGACTCATTGATTTATGGTGTTACAATTCCAGAGTTGATCAGACAAAGAAAGGAGGACCTTGTAAGCCTCCAGAAAAAGATAAGAAGAAATGCTGGTGCTCTGGAGTTGGAATACAGGAAAAGGATGACTGGTCTACCAAAGCTTACTGCCAGACAAGTGAAGGCAATAAAAGATGGTGATCTTAGCACCTTCATTCCACTGGATACTACTCTTAGAATTAATCAACATCACAAGTCCACTGAAGGACAACAGAGTGGTGTATCCAGGGAAACTGAAGAAATGGTTCACTTGGCTAAGCAGAAGGCAAAATATGATGAAATGATGAATTTCAGGGCCAATGCAAGAAAGATTGTTAATGCTGAAATCAAATTGGCTGAAATTCATCAAGGAATGACCAGATTCAATGTGAAGTTGACCAGAGAGGGTAACTTTACAGATGAAAGGAAGGATACTTCAGTCCAAGCTTTTGGATGGACTGAACTGAAAGAGATAGGATTGACCTTTAAAGGTAAAACTGATCTCTCTCCAGATGTGAAGGCCTTTATGAAGAGAATCGAGAAGGTCTGGAGAAGAATTCAACAAATGGAAGCTGTGTTGGGTTTGAGACCACCAGTGTCTGTTCCATCATCTCCATCTCCAAAGAGGAAGGCCACTGAAGATGCACCAGGGCAGCCATCAAAAAGAAGGGCCTGCATCTTTTTATCATTGTACTTATTGTAATTAATTGTCTTATGAAAGTTGTAATTATTTTCCTTTTGATGAAAGTAATAATGGTTGCAATTTTTTATTTTTATAAGTAAATGACCAGATTTAGTCTAAGTTAGAACTTAAAAGATGAAACTGAAAACACTCATGATCTATAAAGTGTTTTTCAGTAACTTAGATTAGACTTAAATCGACCAAGTGTTTTCCAGGCATACAAATTTGTATATCTATAAGCCTGAAAATACTTGCATTATTTCTAAACAAATAGGGGGAATTTGTTAGGTCCAGTTTTAGTCCAGACTTACTGGACTGGCTCCAGACTGGACTACTGGAACCTTATTGAAGGTTTGTCAAGAAACATGTTTTGCTGGACTCGCTCCAGACTCGACTACTGGAGCTCACTGAAGATCTGACCAGAAAACATGTTCTGCTGAACCTACTCCAGACTTGGAATCTGGAGTCCCTCTGAAGATTTGTCCAGAAATAATTAAAGATCAGTGAGCATATACTTGTATAGGAAATCTGGAGTATTCTCCAGATTAGCTCACTGGACTTCACCCCAGTCCAGATCTACTCTACTGAAGACATTCTGACTGAAGTCAAAGACTGAAGTCTGAAGAAAGAAGACTTATCAAATGGCGGAGTCCACTGGAAAGTCTTACCAGATCTGTACGCTGGAGGATTGTCAGTGTTCTAGACCTTACAAGTCTGAACACTGATATCGAGGATTGACTTTAAGCCTTTACACACTTTCCAAAGAACAACCCACTTGTTCTTTACCAAAGTATACGTGTGTTAAGGTGGTTGGATAAAAGGATACACTTGCACTTGATGTGACTTTATCCTTATTCCTTATCCAATACATTTAATGTTCTTGTTGGATCATTAAATGTATCCAACCATATTTGTACGGCACAAAATTCACTGGTGAATTTTGTTGCCTATAAATACAAAGTCATTTCTTTGAGAAAATCACTTTTAGCAAATTGGTGAACTTGCTTAAATACTTTCGATCTAAACAGCTATACTTCACAACTCTAAGTATATCGATCAAAGGAGTTTATTTAGCAAGTATAGATCACTTGTAATTCAAAGATTGTTTAGATACTTACATACGTGTAATATCTAGGTTCCGCAACGATCTTGTATTTTGTTTATACATCAATAAAGAAAATACACTTGAAAACTACATTCGTGTTCCACCATTTATTTACTTGTTTAAATATTGTTTAAAGTCATTTATTACTTTGTTTATATTCTTGCATATTTATATTGAAGTAATACTAGTCCGATTCTAGTTCATACTTGTCTTGTTATTTTACACTCGTGGGTTAAACCATCGTGTGAGGGACTTTACACTTAATGTTCGGCCACCAATAAATAGGCTTCAAGTCTGCATACATCTTTGTAACACCGGGGTGAACTGAATATCTTGACCTATGAGCTTCTTCTAGGATCAATTCTCGGTTACCATCAAGCAATGGTACCCAAATTCGACCCTTATATGTCCGGAAACCACGGCTGTTCGTTTCCATCTCAAGGCGTTTCTTCTTTCCAATACTTTCCTTGTCAATATTCTCCTTCAATAAAGCCTTAACTTGGGCTTCCTTAATGCGATCAAGTAACCCCGACTTAGCTTGAACGACCATGCTCATCAATCTACAAGAAAAATTCCACCCCTTTCTACTCAATGCATCCGCCACCATATTAGCTTTACCGGGATGATACTTAATCTCACAATCATAATCTTTCAGAAGTTCCATCCATTTCCTTTGTCTTACATTCATTTCCTTTTGTGAAAACACATATTGCAAACTTTTATGATCGGAGTACAAGGTACACTTAGTGCCATACAAGTAATGCCTCCATAACTTCAAAGCAAACACTACCGCAGCCAAATCTAGATCATGGGTCGGGTAGTTCTTTTCATGAGGCTTCAACTGACGTGAAGCATAAGCAATAACCTTGTCCCTTTGCATAAGAACACAACCCAAACCTGAAATAGAAGCATCACTATAAACAACAAGATCATCAGTACCTTCGGGTAAGGCAAGGATTGGGGCTTCACATAACTTGGTCTTTAACGTTTGAAAAGCCTTTTCTTGAGCTTCAGCCCACACAAACTTCACCCCTTTCTTTGTCAGCTCGGTCATAGGCTTGGCTATACGGGAGAAATCTTGAATGAACCTCCTATAATAACCCGCTAAACCAAGAAAACTCTTGATTTCCGTAGGTGTCTTTGGCTGTTCCCATTTAGAGACAGCTTCAATCTTGGCGTGGTCAACTTTAATACCTTCGGAAGAGATAACATGCCCGAGAAATTGAACTTCTCGAAGCCAAAATTCACACTTAGAGAACTTTGCATATAACTTTTTCTCCCTAAGAACCTCAAGAACGGCTCTTAAGTGCTCACGGTGCTCGGCTTCAGACTTAGAATAAATCAGAATATCGTCAATGAAGACAATCACAAAATGATCTAAGAATGGGCGACATACCCGATTCATTAAATCCATAAAAGCGGCTGGAGCATTTGTCAACCTAAATGGCATGACAAGAAACTCATAGTGCCCATATCGTGTACGAAAAGCTGTCTTTGCTACATCTTCCTTTTTTACCTTTATTTGATGATAGCCGGACCGCAAATCTATCTTAGAGAAGTAAGAAGCACCATGGAGTTGATCAAAGAGATCATCAATGCGCGGGAGAGGATACTTATTCTTAACCGTTCGCTTATTCAGCTCACGGTAGTCTATGCACATGCGCATTAAACCATCTTTCTTTTTGAAAAAGAGAACTGGAGCTCCCCAAGGCGAGGAACTAGGTTGTATGAAACCTTTGTCAAGTAGCTCTTGAAGTTGAGACATTAACTCTTTCATTTCTGTAGGAGCTAAACGATATGATGCTTTTGCAACAGGGGTAGCACCGGGTACAAGTTCAATCTGAAAAGTGACCTCTCGGTCGGGAGGAATACCGGGAAGATCATCCGGAAAGACATCAGAAAACTCAGAAACTACATCAACATTAGCAATGGAAGACTTCTCCTTTCGTGCATCAATGACATAGGCAAGAAAGTGACTCTTGTTCTGTCGAATGCACTTGAGAGCCTTCATCAAATTAATGTTCTTTATGCTTCTTTTCCTCTACTTATCTCCATATACGGAAATGACTTTACCATCTGGAGTAGAAAATCGAACTATCTTTTGAGAACATACTATAGTAGCATCATTTTGAGACAACCAATCCATACCTATCACTATATCAAAACCGGCTAAAGTGGTAGGCAATAACTGGACCGGAAAAGAACGACCTTCAATCTTAATAGAACAATCATCATAGCCTTCACATATGTCACTAATAGTACCATTAGCAATCTCTACTTCTATAGAACAATCTAGGGGAGTAGTAACTCTTTCAAGCTTAGGAGCAAACAATGTAGACACAAAAGACCTATTTGCACCCGAATCAAAAAGAACAGAAGCAGGTTTAGAATTAACAAGAAAGGTACCGCTTACTACCTCATCGTTGTCCTTAGCAGCTTCCACGGTCATCTGAAGAGCACGAACTTTTGGCTTTGGAGCAGCCGTCTTCTTCCCATCATTCTTCATCTGAGGACAATCAAAATCATATGACCCGTTTCTTGACACTTATAGCAACGAGTCTTGTCCTTACAAACAGCTGCGGCGTGCCCAGTTTACCACACTTGTCACACCTCTTGGTCTTGTCTGAACATGGACCATCATGATAAGACTTGCAAGCTGAACACCATGTGCTACTCTTCTTTTCATCCTTATCCCCATTCGAAGTAGAACTACCTTTGAACTTCTTATTAGAATTCGAAGACCCATTGGACCTTCTCTTGAACCCAGACTTCTTATCCTCAGCTTTATCAACCACTTTTTCAGACCTGAAATCATCATCTAACCTTTTGGACTCCTTAATCGCAGCAGACAATGTAGTATGTTGCCTACAAAGGCCACGATAACTAGCAGGGAGACCATCACAATAAGCTTCAACCTGATCAACATCTCTACGAACCAAGTGACCAACAAACTTAAGCTTTTCCATAAATGAGTGAGCATACTCAGTTATGGCACCGGGCTTAGCGGTTAAAGCTCTGAATTCCTTCTCAATCAACCTCAACTCACGAGTACCCATATATTCTTCCAAAAACTTCTCCCTAAATGTACCCCAAGGCATAGCAGCTAGCACCTCGGGAGTCAAAGAAATAGTAGCAGCCCTCCACCAATTACGAGCATTCTTCTTTAGCATACGGGAAGCACACAATACTTTCATATCCTCAGGGCAATAACATGAAGCAAACACAACCTCGATATCATCCAACCATTCCATGGCACCTACAGCATCTTGAGTACCATCAAATGCTTTTGCTCCACACTTCTAAAAACTCCCATACTTAAAGTTATTAGCACGAGGGGCAACCACAACACGAGGCTCCACCACATTTTCCACACCATTCACATCAGCAACCACATTCTCAGGAGCAACCAATGACCTTACAATAGATGGCTCGGCACGGTTTGAGCGGTTGGAATAGTTTCCATCTGTATGCTCATCCCGATGCAAGCTAGCTTCTCTTTCAGCTCTCATTTGAGCTAACTCCTCTTCATTCCTCATCAAAAGAGCTCGAATAGCCCTCAACTCTACATGCATTTCAGCTCGTGTAGGAATCTGCTCAATCACTGGGTTTGCCCTATCAATTTCTGACATTATAGGATGTGCACCCGGAAGTGGCCTTCGAGGAGGCCTTTGGTTAACACCATTTCCAGCCCCATTCAAATCAGCTGGAGCATTGCTTGGAGCAGCTCTCTCACGCTGACTGCTGGTACGAGTGTTAACCATGATGTCTACAATGCAATGACGGCGGTTAGAAAGAGTTAAAGCGAGAATAAAGTGAATAAGGCTATGCAACATCAAATTTCAGCAAAACACACACACAACCAAGCCTTAACCTACTCTCTCACTCACTCCCAAACCCGTCCTAAAGCATTTCATTTCAATGGCTAAGCATACCTACTTAAGCCCTACATGTCCTATATCGGTTTAAGTCCAATTCCTAGGGGAAACCTATAGTTCTTGGTTCACTTAAACCATTTCTCTGATACCAACTTGTAACACCCATCATTTAAAAATAAGGATTTCCAAAAATTTTCACCTAACGGTGTCAAAGAAAGCAGAACAAACATTTAAAAGTCCAAACCAATAAATTCAGTTTGGTTTATTCATTAAACGGTGTTACTTGCCATATCATTGAAACAAGTCTAAATGGAAATCCATCGGTTGCCCAACATAAAACAACCGATCACAAGTCTTAACAATTCATAAAAAATCTTAACACAAATCAAAGGTCTAAAGGAGCAGCCACTATGGGTAAACTATGATCATCTTCAAGCAATCTACCCATGCCTCGCTCTTTATTCATCAACACTTAAAGCTTGCTAAACCTGAGGGAACAACACATTTCAAGAAACAAGTGTTAGCTAATGAATTAGCTAAGTAAGATAACACAAGATTATGAAAACGTTTGTCCAATTAAAACTTAATAAAAGGGTATTTCATCATTAAGGCACACATCATCATAAAGCATCTCATATAGCCATAAACATCATTCATATAGGATTGTTCGTCTTAGTTGTGCCTAATCATCTTTTCATCATCACATATAACATCATTTCAGGTGTGACTTAAGTCACGCATATCATATAAGGTGTAAGTTTGTGTGTAGGCGGTCATAAGACCTAACGGGAACCTCACACCCGACTGGATGGATAAGCCTTTCAGCGGTCCATCAGTGTCGTTAAGGAATGGCAAGCCAATCCAGAAGTAGTCCGTATGTTCAAGACATTGGTGGGTAATCACTCCACCCGGAGATACTCAAACCACGTAATTATGTTGCAAGGAGCCACCCAAGCAACTACATATACGCACCCGCCGGGCAAGGGCAAGTACGGGTTAAGCTTAACACTTTCACATCAAATACGAGCTTGATTTACATTACATATAGTTTAGGTGACCACATTACCTAAACATAACACATATTCATCTTTTACGTTTGGGCCCTTAAACGTGCACGTGGCATGGCAACTTAAAGAGTCTAGTGAACTAGATGAACAAGCCATACACTCATGCACATTTCAATAGTCATCAACATGTGTCACATTTCATTACATCACAAGACCTTACATATCATTTCATAGCATAACATCACATCACATATCATTGGGACTGCATTTCAGGTCTCAATAGTCAAGTACATAGCCCATATCACCTCCCGTGTAACCCCGGATACCCTTAAGCAAACAATATATCATTAGGGAAGTTAAAATATGAAAACCATGATTTTGTTGAACCCTCAGCGTGTCAAAGTAGTGTTAGAAATCCAAAAATGGTGTTAAAATGTAATTATTTTAACAATGGAAGGAGTATTAGTGAAAGTTAGTCAAGTGTATAAATACTCCTTTCCATACCCAAATTGTAAGCTTTTCCCCCATTTCCTTAATTAATCACAATAATTCAACCATATTTCTCTCTGATCTTCATCTTCAACCTCCAAAACACACACTTCACCTTTTCACACACTAACTCCATTTTTGCACAAATCTAGCTCAAATTTCTGTTTAACAATTGGTATCAGAGCAAAATCAGTTAATCTGAACGATCCATAGCTCGATTTGCTGCAATTTTCATTCAATTTTCGAATTTTTTTTCAAAATCGTTTTCACTGTTCATCAAAATTCACACTCTCAAATCACATAAAATCACACTTATTTGTTCACCAATAGATTCGTGATAGTTGTAAACATAATCCTGTCAAGTTTCAAGTTCCAATTCGATCTAAATCTCTAGATTGAATTTTGAGTTTTGGCGCGTAATTTCAGGGATTTGAATCTGTTGTGTTTTGTGTTGAATTTTGTTCAAATTCGTGTTTCGGACGTGATTTGAAACAGTTTGGAAGTGATTTCGTGATCTAACTCCTAGTAAATCGAAAGTTATTGAAGCTTTGCTATGTCGTTAATGGAGAAAACTGCTGCTGTTCGTGTTCAGATGAAGAAGATGACTAAGACGATCTTCCTAAGATCGTTTTAGTTCAGTAAGTTGTGGCTTGTTAAGACGATCCTAACAAGATCGTTTTAGCTAAGAGTGTGTTGTGGAAGTGTTGATTCTGGCTAATTAATCCAAAAGGATTGGTTTGGTCGTTTCATACACTTAGAAGTTTTGAAGAAAGAAAACAAGACGATCTTCATACCAAGATCGTCTCATTTTTTTACCCAGAACGAACTTCAACCAAGATCGTTTCACCTAAGACGATCTTCACCTAAACCGTTTCATTTTTAATACTTAGCCAAAATTTCACCAATTTTCCAAGACGATCTTCATTCAAGATCGTCCCAGTCTTCAAGACCGTTTCATTTTTAATACTTAGCCAAAATTTCACCAATTTTCCAAGACGATCTTCATTCAAGATCGTCCCAGTCTTCAAGACCGTTTCATTTCTCATACTTAACCAAAATTTCATCAAAATTCCAAGACGATCTCACAATCTTGCCTAGAACGATCTTCTCCAAGATCGTTTCAATTTCCAGACTTAACCAAATTTCACCAAAAACCTAGAACGATCTTGCTTAGGACGATCTCACCTAAAACGATTCTCACCAAGATCGTTCCAGCTTCACCAAGATCGTCCCAGTTCCTTTGAATACTTTCATCAAGATCGTTTCACCAAGATCTTCATCAAGATCGTTCCAATTCAAAAAAAAAAAAAAAAAAAAAAAAAAAAAAAAATTTTAGGCCAATTTTCATCCGTTATTGACGCGGTTTTGGCGAAAATTTTTAGAAATTATCAAATTTTTCCTATGATCATGATATCCAAAGTTTACATGAAATTCTAAGTTTCGTGAGAACATATTTCGGCAAAAAATTTGGAGGGAAACCTGAACCTGAAGTACAAAATCTCCAAATTTCAATTTTAATTCTTTCACTTCAATTTCAATCACAACTACCTTTTCATTTCATTTCACCCTTTGCTTAACAAAATGTCAATTGAAATATCCAAAGATTTTATTCATTCCTTAACAGAAGATTTAACGGGCTTAGAACCAAGTTGGAAAGAGATACATTATCATGGTACTCAAACTTGTTCATGTGGTGACAAGTATCGTTCAACGAATTGTATTGTGGCTGAATATGAACGAAAACAAGCTAATTTGGAAAAGCTTCTTAATATTTTGGAACAACACCACAATTTCCAACTTGAAGTTCAACATCTCAAAGAAGAAACAAAGAGCTCAAACATGCAAATGATCTAAAGTTGTCCAACATGGAAAGTGTTCAAAAAGAACATGATCTTTTGCAGTCCAAGATTTCAAAAATGTCAAAAGAATTGGAAACTTCCAACAAGAAGCTGAATGATAGTATCTTGGAGAGCAAATCAAGAGAACTTATTTTGCAAGAGAAGATTTCAAGTCTTCAAATTCAGTTACAAAATGAGACATCCATTTTCTTAACCATGGAGGGAAAGTTTATTGATGAGATGAACAAAGTTGAGAAGGAGAGACAAGATGTTGCAAGAAAATCAAGACTCTTGAAGAGAATTGTTTGCAATTTCAATCAAATGAAACATCTCTACAAAAGAGAATCTCTGAACTTGAGATGGAATTGCAAACACAATCAACATCTTGTGACACTCAAAGTGATGATGGATCAGTTTATCATGATGCAAGTCCAATACTTCCAACTAAACTTGATGCTTCAAAGAAAGTTTGCACTGAGTCCATCCCAAAGAACTCAAAGATCAAAGTTTCATCACCTGCTGAACGTAAAGCTTCTCAATTTACTAACTATGCCTTATTCAAGGATAGAAAGTATTCTTCGAAGCCTACTATTGATGGAACACAGACACTCATTCCATTCTTATCATTTGAAGACAACTCTCAGTTCATCTCTCAAGCAAAAGCTCAGTTGACCAAGATCAAATGGAAACCTGTCTACAAACCAAAGTCAACTGAGTCAAAGACAATCAAATACTCCCTTTGGCAACTCTATGAACTTGCACCAAAACCAATTACCGTGCAAGAAGTGAATGTCTTTGCATCTCCACTGCGTCCACAAAAACTCAACTTTTCAACAACCTCGAGTTTTCACCCACCATGGACTGCAGATTCCATTCGTCGAATCGATGACACGTACATTTGGAATGTCAAGACAAAAACCGTTGGGCCTACACAAAAATGGGTCCCAAAGGTTGTTCATAAGTGATTCGATGAATATGGCTTATACACATGTCAGTGTATAACCCGGGCTAAAGATGTTGTTTATTGGACTACTTCTTCATAATGGTTGATTCCCCAGTTTCGACTTCAAAGAGACATGATGAACATGTTGCCACACATTCATCATGAGGGGAAGAAAGAGGATAATGAAGTCGAACAAGTATGTGTGCTTTCTTGAATTTTGATGGAGGAAAGAAGAATTCATCAGTTGAGGGGAAGAAAGATAAATTGTTGACTAAAGTGATCCCCAAATTTATTCTTTGAAGATAGTTATCGCCAACGTGGTGGGTACGCCGCGGGTACACCCTATACATAAGCGTTGGTGGTACGCAAATATGATTGTTTGATCGAAGGGAAGTTTGTGATGAAAAAAAAAATGTTTGTCCAAAAGCTTCAAGAGAAAGATTCATTAATTAAGGGGAAGTGTGACAAAGTTAAGATTGTCAAGAAGAGGCTATCATGTTCAAATCTAAAGAGCCAAGATCAAGTTTCCGCAATGCTCATACTCTGAGAAGTTCAAGACTTAAAGATACATCTTTAAGGTAAGTGTGAAGATTAAAGACGTAAAGCCAAGTTTGATGGAAGATCTTGAAGACAATGAGAAAGCTTCGAAGACCTTCATCAACAAATTCGTATTTAGAGATGATATCGTGCATGAATTACATTTCAACACCAAGGGGAAGAATGTTAGAAATCCAAAAATGGTGTTAAAATGTAATTATTTTAACAATGGAAGGAGTATTAGTGAAAGTTAGTCAAGTGTATAAATACTCCTTTCCATACCCAAAATTGTAAGCTTTTCCCCCATTTCCTTAATTAATCACAATAATTCAACCATATTTCTCTCTCATCTTCATCTTCAACCTCCAAAACACACACTACACCTTTTCACACACTAACTCCATTTTTTGCACAAATCAAGCTCAAATTTCTCAGCGTGTCAAAGTAGTGAATTTTACCTTGGTACAGCTTACCAATGAGTTAAAGTATCTTACGGTGCTTGCTAAGTGCTCCCGACTACCTATAATGAGTGTAAGAACGTTCTATAAGCTAAACAAAACTTAGGTACCAAACTAAACCCATTTGTGCGCCGCACAAAACCATATTAAGCATTTGTGCGCCGCATGGAAAGGCTGTGCACCGCACAAATCAACCAAATTCGTCACAGAAACTATCCAATTTTCTGAGCAAACCACCCATGCGCCGCATAGAATTTCTATGCGCCGCATAACGGGCACCCTTCAGAAATCCATCTTTCAAAAATTGCATCTGTGCGCCGCACAAAAGCCTTGTGCGCCGCACAAAGCGCAGTTCGACCAAAAACCAACTTTTTAAACCCTTTAATCGAATCCCATATGAACATCAACCATTAATTCGACCTGGAGGCATAAAATTAACCTTTTTGACAACACTTTTTGATACGTCCCAAGGTGTATCAATATACCAAAGTATATTGTACACAGAACAGTTGTAGAGGGGGGTGAATACAACTTTCCTTAATCTTTACAAACTTTTAAATAAAAACATTTTAAGATTCAGTTTATATATATTAAGCAAGTAAGTAAAGAGCAGAATCATTAAAACAGTAAAGCAGTAAAGAAACAAAGACATTCTTGAACACAGATTGTGGTTTTCAAAGTAATCCTTTATTAAGAAATGATCTATACAAAGAATTACAAGGTTGTTGCGGAATAAAGATAGCCTATAGATATCTAAACAACCTCTGAAATGACAAACTACAATCAATAAGTTCTAGCTCAAGATAATCAGCCCAAGCTAATCTCGTACAGACTAAGCTGTGTATAAGTGCAGAGAAACTTGTGTGAAGAATGATTCTCAGGAAATGCCACACATATGCAATCCATGAATGAGGCTTTTATAGGCGAAAATGCTCCTTCACTTGGTATCCGTTGCAGCCACGTATTCTTCATTCAGTGGATGATAAAGGAATAATCAATCGTGCCTTTCATAGTACTTGTGGTCCCCCCACGTACTGACGCACATTCTTCATCCACCAATAAGAGTATGGACACGCATATGTAAAACCAACCACCAACCTGGATCCTAGGATTCTTCCTAGTCACGTCATTTGTCTTATCTTCAATCCAGGTTGTTATCTTCACTTGATTGTAAGACACAGATTGGGCCGTTTGTCAAAGCACCAATCTGCTTAAGTGTTTCCAAGCTCACTGCTAATCCCAAGCTTTCTTCCACTAACAGCTTGGTCTTCTATCTTCAATCCTCCTCTTCGACTTGGACTGAATGCTAACACATTGTTGATGCAGCTTGAATAACACTTGCTTCCATAAGATTTTACAATTACAAAGTATGAAGCATGATCTGGGTCAGTTACAGATCGCAAGCTGTGTCAGCTTAGTCTGACCCAGATCAGATTACAAGAACCAAAAGATTACTAAGTGTTTATAGGTCAGATTTGTCATCATTAAATTTACAATTAACATTGGGACAAGACAACTGAATTTGTACAAATACTTGCATATATTGAGGAAAACAAAGTATTACAATAAGAACTTATTCCCCAATCAATTCTACAGTTTCTTGCTTAACTTCAAATGATGGAGCAATTCTCACATCTACTTTTCTATCTGACCCCTCATCAATAAGGAACTGCTCATACCCATTGCCTTGTTCACTAAAAATAGTACAAAATCTGTACAAGGTAAAAAGGTGCATAGTTGGTACCTCTTTTAGCTCAGCAGTCCTTTGAAATACAAGTTGCCCTCTTCCATTCACAAAATACATACCATGTTCAGGTTCAGTGATGTGCATTCCACATCTTGCATTTTCAACACCAGTAGGTAGAGACAGATTGAGATTATTCAGAATCTTGTCAACAGCATCAGAAGATAATTGTGCAAACAACTCTGAAGGGGACAAGTTTTTGAGAAAAAATGTATGATCACCTCCAGGAGCATTAATCATTTCAAACCTTCTTCTTTTCTTCTTGAGTGGCTCAGTTGACTCATCTTCATCATCCATATCATATGCTTTTGGTCTTGGAAGGCTAGTGATATCAATCTTGTACTTTACAATTGCAGCCAACTTCTTCTCAATGGCTTCCAAGACTGTCTCTTTATGAATTCCATGCATACCAGTGATGATATTATGCAATTCAACCCACTCTGTGTAACCTAACTCATACAGATTGTCAAGATCATGAGTTTCCCAGCTTGTCTCATATCCTTTTCTTGTGAATCTGATGCTTGGAATAGGCTTTCCTCTTTTCCTTTTCAATTGAACCTGGATGATTGGCTCTGGATGCCTTCTATAGTTGATCTTTTCTGTTACTTTTCTTTTCTCCAGAGCCTCCAACCAATCATGGGCTTCACCACTATTCTTCACATCTTTAACCTTCTGTGATGGTTTAGTGTGAACCACCACCTTCTTCTTTTCTTTCCCTTGGGCCACAACTTTCTTTTTGGAACCAATGGCTGCAAGATCTTCTTCATCTTCCTTATTTAATTGTTCTTGAACAGCCTTGGCAATTTCAGGATCAGACTCAGTTGCAACAATTCTTTCTCTTTGTAATATGTCCTCCTTAACCATTTTGTATGCCACCTCAACTGTTACCCCAAGCTGTGGAGCTTTTTCAATTGCAAGCTCCCAATCCTTTTCTTTGTCAGTTAAGATCTTCACACCACTTGACCCACCTTCTGTTGCCTTTTCTTGAGCATGAACTGGGACAGAGTGGCTGTGTCTTCACTAGATGAATATTCATCAATTTGTTCTTTGGGAGCTGGGTCAGCTTGAGTTGGCACAGCATGCACAGGGACAGCTTGGGAGGACTCCTTTTTCTTTTCAACTTTCTTAACTTTTTACTCCAACATCCTTCCTTATATCTCCCATTTCAACATCAACAGTCTCCCCTTAGTTGTATCACTCTCCTTTTCAGCTTCTTCATTCAGATTTCCAACATTTTCACCACCAGACTCAGATTCTGGTATTTTTATCTCCTCTGCAGTTTTCTTCTCACTTTCCACCCTAGAACCATGAACAACCATTCTTCTATCATTGTCTGCCTCCTCAGCTCTGGCCTTATTCTGTCTTTCTTTCATTTTAGCAAAATATTCTTCAATATCCTTGTCAACCTGAGCTTGTTGTCTTTCTCTTTCTAGCTCAATTTTAGCATCACTCATAGCACTCTTCTTCTTAGCATTCTTCTCCCCCTTTTTGTCATCATCAGCAGGGAAAGAGCTCACTGGAGTGGCAAAGAGGCCTTTGAGATCCTGGTTGATCAAGTCAATCTTGATATTAGTGAGACAGCAGGCTCTTCTTAGCTCAACATAATCCTCATGGAGGAGTCCAATTTTAGATTTGACACCCTTAGAAACTTCAATCAGATCATTCTTGAAATCTGCTTGTGACTTGTTTGCAGATCGAAGTTCTATGGTGACTTCCCTTGTAAACTTGGTTGCAGCATTCTCAATCTGACACAGAGTACTCTTGTTTCTTTCCTTCTCTTCATTGATTGCCTTTGTAAGACCATCAAGAGACTCTTCCAGCTTGCTCTGGTTCTGCTGCATCAAATCAACTGCTTTTATCACACTTTCTTTCAATGCAGTCTGATCATGACTCAGCTTATCCACCTTCTTGTCCGTCAGTTCCTGATCCTTTTGGATCTTTTCCAAGCATTTGGTCAGCTATAAGCTCTCAACCTTAGAGGTTGAAATGAACTCAGTGAGCTAACCTACCACATCTGAAAATGAGATAGTGGCAGCTTAGGAAGAACTTGCAGTTGGCTTAAAAGCCACTGACTCTGGAAAGAGCAGCCTGCAATCCTTAATATCAGGGTCATTGGGCTCATATAGAAGG
The DNA here is from genome assembly GCA_034093135.1 of Erigeron breviscapus. NCBI lineage: Eukaryota > Viridiplantae > Streptophyta > Magnoliopsida > Asterales > Asteraceae > Erigeron > Erigeron breviscapus. Next base: position 153,885,977 of record CM067167.1, on the reverse strand, counting down.
GGGTGGAGGCTTAAGGAGTTTTGGTAAATTTGCTCATGAAAGTGAGTCTCATGAGTGGATTTTTCAGAAATAATGATGAGTTGGTCAACCTCAGAAAGATTAACGTTTAATTCAGGCTGAGGGCCAGTGGGAATGTGTTGATCTTGATTTTGATCAACTCCTCCACTGGCATCTTCCATCAGAGCATCCCTTGAGGATGGATGGGCAGACTCATCATCGAATGAAGAATCACTTCCGGAGATAGTGATCATATTCTCATTGACATCTGCAGGTGTAATGTTTTGTGTATTTGATTGCCCTTCAACAGAGGTGTGTTGTTGCACAAAAGTATCCTTAGGGAGAATTGAGGCCTGTACCCCTCCTTGTGACATAGAAGAGGCATTGACAGCCTGTGCAGACTCAGAGTGTAAGAGAGAAGGAGTCTGATCAGCTTGGGGGGGAGAAGCAGTGTCACCAATGCGTTCGATACTTCTCTTCTTTGGCTGACCATCCTCAGAAATGATGTGCATAGACTCTGACTCATTTTGGATCAGGGCTAGATCCTCTGTTATCCCTTTAATGATATCATGAACCTTTTGGGAGGCTGATGATGGTGATTTAGGTGCAGACACAGTATGACGTTGGGAGGAGGTCTTTCTTTCAATACCTTCACCCTGTTTGGAGGGTTGGGTAGCAGTAGGTGTTCCCTTTAACTCGTCTACACTCTTTTGGGAGAGTGCAGATGGGCGTGGCATTTTTGGCTTGTCAGCTTGGGTGGCAGGGACAGCTTTGGAACGTTCCTTAGCTTCCACTGCACCTTGGGGGATCTCAAAATTGGATGTTGCATTATCAACCCCAGAAGCTGCCTCAGATTTCCTTTGCGTTCTTTTGTTTTTAGCCTTGTGAGGTACTAAGTCCTCAATAATTGGTCTTTTAGATGCGGATTTTGAATGAGTGGATGAGGGTGTGGCTAGGGCGGCTGATGTTTTGGCCAACCCTTCACCCTCTTTTGAAGGAGAAGAAGATTGAATAGATTGAGAAGAGTTTGAGGGTTCAGAAGCATGTGTACCTGGGTCCCCCTGATTGGCAGATTGAGTGTCAGACTCAGATCGCGTCGAAGAAGGGACAGCTTCCTTAAGTGCTTCTTGTTCCCTTTCTCTTTGCCTGCAAAAATCAAGGTAGATCTGCATTGCTCGGGTCAGACCCTGCACAGATACCTTGGGACTATTGAAAATGTTATTGTTGATAGACTTGCATTCCATAGTCTGACCAGTTGCCAGATTGTAATCATTGTCAAGTATTGCTTCAATGATGAGAGCAAGAATCCTACCATAAGGTATGGTAAGGCTCTTCTTATGAACACGATCAACTAAGTCCTTAAAAATTAAGCCAGCAAAATCTATTCTGGTCATAGTGACCATTGCATGAAAAATCTGCAATTCTAAAACATTAGGTTGATCAAAGCTGCCTGCCTTTACTTGTAAAGTTTTAGAAATTGTGCTCAGTAAATAATTCCAAATGTCAGTTAAATATTTCATTTTAACCACTGAAGCCAATGGACCAGTATATCCAACTTCTTGTAAAATATTTTTGGCTTCAGTATGAGACACAACATTTTCATAATCATCTTCAGGCATATAAGACAGCTCAAATGCAGACCTAATCCTCTAATAAGAAATATATACCTTTTTCTTACCATTGAGGATTGTGCCATAGATTGCAGCCTCTCCTTTCTTGTTCTGTCCCACATGACAGCTCGCCCAAAATTCACAAAGGAGATCTTGAAACACCCAGTCTGGCTTCTCAATCATCACCTTGTCGAACGGATGATACCATAAGAAAGCCACAATCTCATCATATCCTTTTGCCCATGAAGGAGGATGAATATTGGCATGAACCAGACTGCCAATCTTGATTTTACCAGTATCAAGATCAGCCGGAACCACTACTACATTACTTCCCACCACATAAGGTGAAAGCTTATTAGCGCTTATTGGAGCTGGGTATAGACTTTCAGCTTCAGATGAAGAACTAGATTGAGAATCATTAGTATTAATAGAAACAGATGAAGATGCCATTTTTAAACAATTTTTAGAAGAAATTTAAAATTAATAAAACAGTATTCAGACTAGAGAGAAAAAATTGATTTTAGAAAATATGAACAAGTGATTTGGGATTTAGGTTAAATCGATATTATATACATAATTCAAAATATCCCGTTTGAAAAAGTTGGAGAGAGAAAGATTATGATTGGAGGATCAATAAGTAGTGGAGGTACTTTTTCGGTAACCGGCTGTTACCACTACACGTGTCACACTCCAATAGGATCAACAAGTAAATTAAATAAAATAATGAAAGTAATAAAACGCACTGAGATATTTAATAACAAAAATAACTACGAATCTGTGTCAGACTCAGCTTACCCTCTTTTACTTGGAAATGCACCAAGTATGAAAGGGTAGTCTGGGTTAGACACATCTTACCCTCAAAATTTAGAATAACTCTAAGGGGTCAGATTTGTTATTACTTAGCTCACTACATTTACAAATTAAGCATACCTAGCTTACTTATGAGATAGTTGAACCTTGATTCATCCAATGGCTTTGTGAACAAGTCAGCAAGCTGATTATCTGTTGGAATGAAGTGGAGTTCAACATCTTCTTTCATTACATGATCCCTGATGAAATGATATCTTATATCAATGTGCTTGGTCCTTAAATGAGGTACAGAATTGTTTGAAATTGCTATGACACTGGTACTGTCACAAAAGATTGGAGTTTTTGATGCAGTGACACCATAGTCTTGAACCTAATATTGCATCCAAAGAATTTGAGAGCAACAACTTCATGCAGCAACATATTCAGCTTCTGCAGTGGAGATAGAAACTGAATGCTGCTTCTTGCTGGACCAGCTTACAAGTCTATTGCCAAGCAATTGACAAGCTCCTGAAGTACTTTTTCTGTCAATCTTACTGCTTGCAAAGTCAGAATCTGAATAGCCAATTAGATCAAATCCTGAGTCTTTGGGATACCAAACACCCAGATTGGGACTACCTTTAAGGTATCTAAAGATTCTTTTCACAGCCTTAAGATGAGATTCCTTAGGACTAGCTTGATATCTTGCACAAAGACATGTAACAAACATAATATCTGGTCTACTAGCAGTCAAGTAAAGTAATGATCCTATCATACCCCTATAAGTTGTGGTGTCAACAGATTTGCCATTATTATCTTCACCCAGCTTATCACCAGCTCCCATAGGAGTTTTCATAGGTGAGCAATCACTAAAACCAAATTTGTTTAAGAGATCTTTAACATATTTTCCTTGATTTATGAAAATTCCATTTTTAGTCTGTTTAACTTGTAAACCCAGAAAATAGTTTAGTTCTCCCATCATGCTCATTTCATACTTTTTAGACATTAATTCAAAAAACTTTTTGCAAAGTCTTTCACTGCTAGACCCAAATATTATATCATCTACATAAATTTGTACAAGCAGGATATCACCATTATACTTTCTCACAAACAAAGTCTTCTCAACATTACCTCTTTTGAAGTTGTTAGCCAATAAGAATTTAGACAAAGTGTCATACCATGCCCTTGGAGCTTGCTTCAACCCATAGAGAGCCTTGTCAAGCTTGAACACATGGTCAAGAAACTTTGAATTTTCAAAACCAGGAGGCTGTTCAACATAGACCTCTTCTTCCAATTTTCCATTAAGAAATGCACTCTTCACATCCATTTGATAGACTTTGAAACCTTTGTGAGCAGAGAAGGCCAAGAACATTTTGATTGCCTCTAATCTTGCCACTGGTGCAAAAGTCTCATCATAATCAATTCCATCCTCTTGTCTGTAACCAAGAGCTACCAATCTTGCTTTGTTTCTGGTCACAACTCCCCTTTCATCCACTTTGTTTCTGTAGATCCACTTGGTTCCAATCACAGTCTTGTGATGAGGTCTTGGAGCAAGTTCCCAAACCTTGTTTCTTTCAAACTGTGTTAACTCATCTTGCATTGCATTTACCCAAGAAGGATCTTCCAGTGCTTCATTAACCTCAGTTGGTTCCACCTTGCTTACAAAATTGACAAACATGCAGAAATTGCATGTTGCCTTCCTTCTTGTTTTAACACCAGAGAGAGGATCACCAATGATTTGGTTTATTGGATGACTCTTTGTTTATCTGGTAACTGGGACAATGGACTGATTCATATTAGATGGTCCAGCATGATCAGCTTGAGGAAGAGGCTGATCAGCTTGGACTGGAATGGGGGAATCTGAACCAGTTTGAGAGTCACTTAATGGATTCTGAATAATTTCTTCAGTAGGAGTAGGATCAGCTTGTGCATTTTCAAAGATTGAAACACCTTCTTCTTCTTCTATAAGTTGCTCCCCCTGAGTTTGAGCATTATCAGCTCCAACTGGAGGATTAGTTGGAGGCTCATTAACAGGGACAGCCAGTTCTTCAAAATTGAAATATTCATCTTCAGGAGGAGAGCAATCTGGCTTAGAACAACCTTCATCTATGCTTACATTAACAGAGTTCTCAATTGTTTTAGTTCTATTGTTGTAAACTCTGTAGGCCTTCATCATTGTTGCATATCCAAGTAGGATACCTTCATCTGATTTCTCATCAAACTTACCAAGATGGTCTTTCTGATTCAGAGTGTAACAAGGACTCCCAAACATTCTTAGGAAACCAATTTCAGGTTTTCTCCCCCTAAGAAGTTTATATGCAGTCTTCTGGTGTCTTTTCACAATAAGGGATCTGTTCTGGGTAAAGCAAGCTATGTGTACTGCTTCAGCCCAGAAATGAGACTTGACATTGTTTTGAGCCATCATGGATCGGGCAACTTCAATAAGAGTTCTGTTTCTTCTTTCTGCAACACCATTTTGTTGAGGAGTTCTGGCAGCTGAGTAGACTTGTGAAATTCCTTTTTCACTGCAAAAAGAATTTAGAGTGATATTCTTAAATTCAGTACCATTATCACTCCTTAATTGCCTAACAGGCCTTTTGTAGAGAATTTCAGCTTGCTTGATGAAATGAATAATGTTGTCAGCAGCTTCACTCTTGTGTTTGAGAAAGAAAACCCAGGTGTATCTTGAATACTCATCAACAATTACCAAGGAGTACCTCATTCCAGTGAATGATGGAGTACTAATTGGTCCAAATAAGTCCATATGAAGCAGATCCAAACAATTATCAATGGTTGAGCATGTTTTAGATTTGAAAGTAGCTTTGTGTTGCTTGCCTTTCTCACAAGCTCCACACAGCTTGTCCTTCTCATAATTGATCACTGGAAGACCAGACACCAACTCTTTCTTACACAGCTTGTTGATGTCTTTGAAATTCATATGAGACAACCTTTTATGCCACAACCAATTCAGCTCATCTTGAGTCTTTGACATGAAACAAACTTCTTTTGTGACAGTTGGATTTCTCATGTCAAAAGAATACAAAGACTCATCCCTCTTTGCAATAAGAACCACATTGCCTTCTAAATCAAGAACAATACCCTTATCAGACCTGAATCTCACTTCATAACCAGCATCACACAACTGACTCACACTGATCAGATTGTGCTTCAAACCATTTACATATGAGACCCTTCTGAAAGTAAGGGGACCATTTGAAAGTATACCAAATCCTTCAGTCTTTCCTTGAGAGTCATCTCCAAAGTAACATTAGGACCAGCGCGAATCCTAAAGCTACATAGCAGGGACTTACATCCGGTCATATGCTTTGAACATCCACTGTCCAAGTGCCAGGTATTATCGTCATGACCGCCCTGCAATTATGATAAGAGATTAGTTCTTTTTGGGAACCCATCCAAAGATGGGTTCACCAGAGCTGACCTTCTGGTCTGACTCAGATTGGGTAACTGAACTTAGACTTTTATCACATTTTGACACCCATTGTTGCTTGGTCTGTCCTTTACCAGATTCAAAGTTCTTTCTAGCAACATTTAGAGTTTCCTTTTGAACAAAACCTTTGCCTATTCTAGATTTCTTACATTCAGGTCTCAATTTTCTTTGATCAACAGTTTTTGGATCAGACACATTCTTAAGAAAATTTGCTTCCATTGACACCTTATCAGTTCTGGACTCAACATATTTTGAAATCATTTTGTCAGAGTCAGACTTGGTGTTACTTGAAACAGACTCAGATTTTGTTTGTGACTCATTTCCTAGAGAACCAGACTTCTTACTCTTTAAAAGCTTTATTTTCTCTTTAGGAACACTATGATCTCTAACCTTTCTTTTATTTTTCTTTAAACTACCCTTATTTGTTTTAGTCTTTGAATCTGATTCAGATTGGGTAATGGTCAGCTTGGACAAGTCAAGACTTTCTTCAGGTTTTAACTCAACAACCTTATCAGCAATGGTCTGACCAATGGTTTCAGGATCTTTAAACATAATACCCGATTTCTGAACCAACTTAATTGGTTTAGAATTAATTCCATTGGTTTGGACTTTGGGTGGTGAAGGAGGCTGATAACAAGGCTCCATAGCACATACTTCAGCAATGGCTATGGCCCTATCATAATCACCATCAAAAATAGCTTGGATCTGATGAGGTATTTGGTCATTCACACACTTAGCAACTCTTTTGGATCTTATACACCATGTTTCAGTAATTTGTTTAACCTTTAAAAACTTTTCTTCTGCAGTTTTAGCTTCTTTAACCAAAATGGAGTTTAATTGTTTTTGAGCTTTAACTTCAGATTCTAGTTTTTCAATGGTGTGACTTTTAGAGCTGTTATCAAGTTTCAAACATGTATTTCCTTTTTGAGTTCTTGATTAAAGTGTTTTTGTAGCAGAACCTCATCACCAAGTTTATTCAGTCTGGACAGTTTCTCATTATCAGAGAGATTGGAAAAAGAAGTTACCTCAGGTGGAGCAGTCTGACTGGTAGATGCCTGGTGAGCTGACTCAGATTGCTGTTGTATTTTCACCAGATCTTCAACAAATATTTGAGTAGCTTCTTTAGCCATGAAACACTTGGCATCTTTATACAGCTCATCATCAGATGATGTGTCACTTTCAGCCCAGTCTTTGGCTACCAGACTCTTTTCACTTTTGTTCACCTTCTCAGTCAGCTCAGCTACTTGTGCTTTCAAGGCTTTGTACTTAGTCTTGAGCTTTGAGTATTTTTCACCTCTTCCACCTTTGGGTGGCACAGCTTGAGTAGATTCTTTAGATCTGCAATCTCCAGCCATATGTCCAGTCTTGCCACACTTGTAACAAGTGACTTTGGACATGTCAAATGGCTTCTTGGTCTTGTCAGCTTGGCCACCTTTTCCTTTTCCTTAAACTTATTAAAGGATCTCCTTCTGATCCTTTCAGCCAACATAGCTACTTCATTAGCTAGTTCATCACCATCAGATTCATCACATTCAGATTCAGCACAAACAGAGTTAGGATTAGACATATCAGGAATATTATCATTAACACAAGGAATGATCTCATTACTAATTGAACTAGGGTGTTCAGTCATAGAAGCAACAAGTGCAGCAGCAGGCTGACTATAAGAATCACCCATAGCAATTAACTTTTCAGCCTCTGAACATTCTTGGTTATGAAGCAAACCAAAAAGTCCAGGGAGATCAAGATCATGATAAACAGAACTTAATTTAACAGAAGAAATATAGTTGTTCCATTTAGGTGGTAATGAATCAAGAAATTTACTCTTTAAAACCTCATTTTTCTTAACAATTCCAACAGCAGCTAAATCATTTACCAAAGCATTAAAGCGGGTATGAGTGTCAGTCAAGGATTCATTTCTCAAAGAGAAAAATCTCTCATACCTCCTGGTCAATGTAGTAATTGTGGATTCCATGGAAGTAGAGCAACCCTCAAACATGACAGTCAATGTACCCAACATTTTCTTAGATGTAGAACACATTTTAATAGAATGGTAAAGGTCTTTGGGCACAGCTTGGACAATGAAATTTCTAGCCTTCACATCCAAGTTTTGCCAACCTCCTATCCTCATCCCCCCAATCTGCCTTGTCCTTAACAATAGACTTGACTGTGGCAGGAATGGTTGGTTGACCTTCCCTGACCACAACTTCTACCACAATAGTTTGTGTAGGAACATAAGGACCATCCGCAAGGATGTCAGGCATATTGTTATCGATGGATTCAAGGAACAAAGACATTCGACCTTTCCACCCACTGAAATCATCTTTATCAAACATGGGTGGTCGGGTTGAAGAACCATTATCAATATAGGATGACATAATGCTTTACTATTAAGGGAAATATGCAAGGATCAAGTCAAGTTAATTCTTAACCCCCGCTCTGATACCAATTGATATGTCCCAAGGTGTATCAATATACCAAAGTATATTGTACACAGAACAGTTGTAGAGGGGGGGGGGTGAATACAACTTTCCTTAATCTTTACAAACTTTTAAATAAAAACATTCTTGAACACAGATTGTTATTTTCAAATGTAATCCTTTATTAAGAAATAATCTATACAAAGAATTACATGGTTGTTGCGGAATAAAGATAGCCTATAGATATCTAAACAACCCTATGAAATGACAAACAACAATCAATCAGTTTCAGCTCAAGAGAATCATCCCAAGCTGATCTCGTACAGACTAAGCTGTGTGTAAGAGCAGAGAAACTTGTGTGAAGAATGATTCTCAGGAAATGTCACACATATGTAATCCATGAATGAGGCTTTTATAGGCACAAGCGCTCCTTCATTAGGTGTCCGTTGCAGCTACGTGTTCTTCAATCAGTGGTTGATGAAGGAATAATCAATCGTGCCTTTCATGGTACTTGTGGTCCCCCACGTACTGACGCACATTCTTCATCTACCAATAGGAGTATGGACACGCATATGTAAAACAACCACCAACCTGGATCCTAGGAATCTTCCTAGTCACGTCATTTGTCCTTATCTTTAATCCAGGTATAAATAAAAACATTCTTGAACACAGATTGTTATTTTCAAATGTAATCCTTTATTAAGAAATAATCTATACAAAGAATTACATGGTTGTTGCGGAATAAAGATAGCCTATAGATATCTAAACAACCCTATGAAATGACAAACAACAATCAATCAGTTTCAGCTCAAGAGAATCATCCCAAGCTGATCTCGTACAGACTAAGCTGTGTGTAAGAGCAGAGAAACTTGTGTGAAGAATGATTCTCAGGAAATGTCACACATATGTAATCCATGAATGAGGCTTTTATAGGCACAAGCGCTCCTTCATTAGGTGTCCGTTGCAGCTACGTGTTCTTCAATCAGTGGTTGATGAAGGAATAATCAATCGTGCCTTTCATGGTACTTGTGGTCCCCCACGTACTGACGCACATTCTTCATCTACCAATAGGAGTATGGACACGCATATGTAAAACAACCACCAACCTGGATCCTAGGAATCTTCCTAGTCACGTCATTTGTCCTTATCTTCAATCCTTATCTTCACTTGGACTGAATGCTAATACATTGTTGATGCAGCTTGAATAACACTTGCTTCCATAAGATATTACATGTTACATCACTATTCTCCAAGCATTTCAATAGCTTCTTGCTTAACCTCAAATGATGGAGCAATTCTCACATCTAATTGCCTATCTAACCCTTCATCTATAAGGAACTGCTCATACCCATTACCTTCTTCACTAAAGTTTCTGCAAAATCTGTATAAGGTGAATAGGTGCATAGATGGTACCTGTTTTAGTTCAGCAGTCCTTTGAAACACCAAATTCCCTCTAGCATCTACAAAGTACATCCCATGTTCAGGTTCAGTTATGAACTTCCCACATCTTGCATCTTTGACACCAGTAGGTAGAGACAGATTAAGATTATCAAGAATCTTGTCAATTGCACCAGAAGATAATTGTGCTAGCAACTCTGTAGGAGACAAGTTTTGGAGAAAAACTGAATGGTCACCTCCAGGAGCATCAATCCTTTCATACCTTCTTCTTTTCTTCTTCAGTGGCTCAGCTGACTCATCTTCATAATCCATATCATATGCAATTGGTCTTGGAAGGCCAGAGACATCAATCTTGTACTTCACAACAGCAGCTAACTTCTTCTCAATGGCTTCCAAGACTGTCTCTTTGTGAACTCCAGACATACCAGTAATGATGTTATGTAGTTCCACCCACTCTGGGTATCCTAGATAAAGCAGTTTGTCAAGCACCAATCTGCCTAAGTGTTTCCAAGCTGACTGCTAATCCCAAGTTGTCTTCCACTAACATCTTGGTCTTCTATCTTCAATCCTTCTCTTCGACTTGGACTGAATGCTAATACATTGTTGATGCAGCTTGAATAACACTTGCTTCCATAAGATATTACATGTTACATCACTATTCTCCAAGCATTTCAATAGCTTCTTGCTTAACCTCAAATGATGGAGCAATTCTCACATCTAATTGCCTATCTAACCCTTCATCTATAAGGAACTGCTCATACCCATTACCTTCTTCACTAAAGTTTCTGCAAAATCTGTATAAGGTGAATAGGTGCATAGATGGTACCTGTTTTAGTTCAGCAGTCCTTTGAAACACCAAATTCCCTCTAGCATCTACAAAGTACATCCCATGTTCAGGTTCAGTTATGAACTTCCCACATCTTGCATCTTTGACACCAGTAGGTAGAGACAGATTAAGATTATCAAGAATCTTGTCAATTGCACCAGAAGATAATTGTGCTAGCAACTCTGTAGGAGACAAGTTTTGGAGAAAACTGAATGGTCACCTCCAGGAGCATCAATCCTTTCATACCTTCTTCTTTTCTTCTTCAGTGGCTCAGCTGACTCATCTTCATAATCCATATCATATGCAATTGGTCTTGGAAGGCCAGAGACATCAATCTTGTACTTCACAACAGCATCTAACTTCTTCTCAATGGCTTCCAAGACTGTCTCTTTGTGAACTCCAGACATACCAGTAATGATGTTATGTAGTTCTACCCACTATGTGTATCCTAGATCAAGCAGTTTGTCAAGATCATGGGTTTCCCAGTTAGTTTCATAACCTCTCCTTGTAAACCTCATGCTGGGAATGTTCTTTCCTTTTCGCCTTTTCAGTAGAACCTGGAGGATTGGTTCTGGATGCCTTCTATAATGAATCTTTTCAGTAACTTGTCTTTTCTCCAAGGCATCAAACCAATTATGGGCTTTCACACTTTCTTTCACATCTTTAACCTTCTGTGATGGTTTAGAATTAACCACCACTTTCTTCTTTCCTTTTCCTTTGCTCACAACTTTCTTTTTAGAGCCAATGGCTGCAAGATCTTCTTCATCTTCCTTATTCAATTGTTCTTGAACAGCCTTGGCAATTTCAGAATCAGACTTAGTTGCAGCAATTCTTTCTCTTTCTAGTTTGTCCTCCTTAATCATTTTATATGCCATCTCAACTGTTACCCCAAGCTGTGGAGCAGTTTCAGTTGCAATCTCCCAAATTTTTTTCTTTTCAGTTAAGATCTTCACACCACTTGACCCAGCTTCTGTTGTTCTTTTCTTGATCATAAACTGGGACAGAGTGGTTGTGTCTTCACTAGATGAAGATTCATCAATTTGTACTTTGGGAGCTGGGTCAACTTGAGTTGGCACAGCTTGCACAGGAACAGCTTGGGAGGACTTTCTTTTCTTTTCAACTTTCTTTTCTTTTTCAACACAAACTTCCTTCCTTATATCTCCCATTTCATTAACAGTCTCCCCCTTGGTTGTATCACTCTCCTTTTCAGTTTCTTCATTCAATTTTCCAACAGTTTCACCACCAGACTCAGATTCTGGTCTTTTAATCTCTTCCACATCTTCCTTCTCACCTTCCACCCTAGAACCATGCACAACCAATCTTCTATCATTTTGTGCCTCCTCAGCTCTGGTCTTTTCTTGTCTTACTTTCAATCTTTCAAGGTATTCTTCAATGTCCTTGTCAACCTGAGCTTTTTGCCTTTCTCTTTCTAGCTCCATTTCAGCTTCACTCATTGCACTCCTCTTTCTCTTAGTAGCATTCTATTCCCCCTTTTTGTCATCATCATCAGGGAAAGAGCTCACTGGAGAAACAAGGAAGTTTTTGAGATCCTGGTTGATCAAGTCAATTTTAACATTGGTAAGACAACATGCTCTTCTTAGCTCAACATAATCTTCATGGAGGAGTTTAATCTTTGATTTAACACCCTTAGAAGCTTCAATCAGATCATTCTTGAAGTCAGCTTGTGACTTGTTTGAAGATCGAAGTTCTATGGTGACTTCCCTTTTAAATTTGGTTGCAGCATTCTCAATCTGACCCAGAGTACTCTTGTTCCTTTCATTCTCTTCATTTACTGCTTTTGTAAGATTATCAAGAGACTCTGTCAGCTTGCTCTGGTTATGCTGCATCAAATCAACTGCTTTCTTAACATAATCTTCCAATGCAGTCTGATCTTGACTCAGCTTATCCACCTTCTTATCCGTCAAATCCTGATCCTTTTGGATCTTTTCCAAGCATTCGGTCAGCTTTGAGCTCTCAACCTTAGAGGTTGAAATGAACTCAGTGAGCTGACCCACCACATCTGAAAATGAGATAGTGGCAGCTTGGGAAGAACTTGCAGTTGGCTTAAAAGCCACTGACTCTGGAAAGAGCAGCCTGCAATCCTTAACATCAAGGTCATTGGGCATATTTAGAAGGGGGTGGAGGTTTAAGGAGTTTTGGAACATTTGCTCATGAGAGTGAGTCTCATGAGTAGATTTGTCAGAATTGATGATGAGTTGGTCAGCCTGAGAAAGATTTACGTTTAGTTCAGGCTGAGGGCCAGTGGGAATGTGTTGATCTATATCTTGATCAACTCCTCCACTGGCTTCTTCCATCAGAGCATCCCTTGAGAATGGATGGGCAAACTCATGATCGAATGAAGAATCACTTCTGGAGATAGTGATCAGATTCTCATTGACATCGAGAGGACCATCAATGGTTCCCTTTGCTGCACAAAGGGCTAACATGACTGCCTTAAAGACAGCCAAGTAACCTGCAGAATCCCTCTGTCCAAGGACAGATGCAGACACAGACTCTGCAGGTGTAATGTTTTGTGTAATTGATTGCCCTTCAACAGAGGTGTGTTGTTGCACCAAAGTATCCTTAGGGAGAATTAAGGCCTGTACCCCTCCTTGTGACATAGAAGGGGCATTGGCAGCCTGTGCAGACTCAGAGTGTAAGATAGAAGGAGTCTGATCAGCTTGGGGAGGAGAAGCAGTGTCACCAATGCGTTCGATACTTCTCTCCTTTGGCTGACCATCCTCAGAAATGATGTGCATAGACTCTGACTCACTTTGGATCTGGGCTAGATCCTCTGTTACCCCTTTAATGATATCATCAACCTTTTGGGAGGCTGATGATGGTGAATTCGGTTTAGACACAGTATGACCTTGGGAGGAGGTCTTTCTTTCAATACCTTCACCCTGTTTGGAGGGTTGGGTAGCAGTAAGTGTTCCCTTTAACTCGTCTACACTCTTTTGGGAGAGTGCAGATGGGCGTGGTGTTTTCGGCTTGTCAGCTTGGGTGACAGGGACAGCTTTGGAACGTTCCTTAGTTTTCCCTGCACCTTGGGGGATCTCAAGATTGGATGAAGCAATATCAACCCCAGAAGCTGACACAGATTTCTTATTCGATCTTTTCTTTTTGGCCTTGAGAGGTACTAAGTCCTCAACAAGGGGTCTTTTAGAATCGGATTTTGAGCGAATGGACGAAGGTGTGGCTAGGGAGGCTGATGTTTTGGCCAACCCTTCACCCTCTTTTGTAGGAGTAGAATTTTGAATAGATTCAGAAGAGTTTGAGGGTTCAGAAGCATGTGTACCTGGGTCCCCCTGATTAGCAGATTGAGTGTCAGACCCAGATCGCGTCGAAGAAGGGACAGCTTCCCTAAGTGCTTCTTGTTCCTCTTCTCTTTTCCTTCAAAAATCAAGGTAAATCTGCATTGCTCGGGTCAGACCCTGCACAGATACCTTTGGACTATTGAAGATGTTGTTATTGATAGACTTGCATTCCACAGTCTGACCAGTTGCCAGACTGTAATCATTGTCAAGAATAGCTTCAATGATAAGAGCAAGAATCCTACCATAAGGTATGGTAAGACTCTTCTTATGAACGCGATCAACAAGGTCCTTAAAGATTAAAGCAGCAAAATCTATTCTGGTTATGGTGACCATTGCATGAAAAATTTGCAATTCTAGGACATTAGGCTGATCAAAGCTGCCTGCCTTTACTTGTAAGGTTTTAGAAATTGTGCTCAATAAGTAGTTCCAAATACCAGTTAAATGTTTCATTTTAACTACTAAAGCCAATGGACCAGTATATCCAACTTCTTGTAAAACATTTTTGGCTTCAATATGAGACACAACAACATCATATTCATCATCAGGCATATATGACAGCTCAAAAGCAGACCTAAGCCTCTCGTAAGAAATATATACCTTTTTCTTACCGTTGAGGATTGAGCCATAGATTGCAGCATCTCCTTTCTTATTCTGTTTCACAACACAGCTCGCCCAAAGTTCACACAAAAGATCTTGAAACACCCAGTCTAGCTTCTCAATCATCACCTTGTCGAATGGATGATGCCATAAGAAAGCCACAATCTCATCGTATCCTTTAGCCCATGAAGGAGGATGAATATTGGCATAAACCAGACTGCCAATCTTGATTTTACCATTATCAAGATCAGCCGGAACCACTACTACCTTATCTCCCACCACATAAGGTGAAAGCTTGTTGGCGCTAATCGGAGCTGGGCATAGACTTTCAGGTTCAGAACTAGATTGAGAATCATTAGAATGAATTGAAACAGATGATGATGCCATTTTGAAAACAAATTTTAGAAGAAATTAAATTTGATAAAACAGTAATCAGATTTGAGAAAAAAAAATGATTTTAAGAAAATATGAACAAGTGATTTGGGATTTAGGTTAAATGAAACTTATATACAAAACCCAAAATATCTTATTTGAAAAAGTTGGAGAGAGAAAGATTTTGATTGGAGGATTAACAAGTAGTGGTGGTACTTTTTCAGTAACCGGTAGGACCACTACACGTGTCACACTCCAATAGGATCAAACAAGTACACTTAATAAAATAATGAAAGTAATAAAACGCACTGAGATATTTAATAACAAAAATAACCACGAATCTGGGTCAGATTCAGCTTACCCTCTTTCACTTGACATGCACCAAGTATGAAAGGGTAGTCTGGGTCTGACACAGCTTACCCTCAAAATTTTAGTATAACTCTAAGGGGTCAGATTTGCTATTACTTAGCTCACTACATTTTACAAATTAAGCATCCCTAACTTACTTATGAGGTAGTTGAACCTTGATTCATCCAATGGCTTTGTGAACAAGTCAGCAAGCTGATTGTCTGTTGGAATGAATAGGAGTTCAACATCTTCTTTCATTACATGATCCCTGATGAAATGATATCTTATATCAATGTGCTTGGTCCTTGAATGAAGCACATGATTGTTTGAAATTGCTATGGCACTGGTACTGTCACAAAATATAGGAGTTTTTGTTGTAGTGACACCATAGTCTTGAAGCTGATATTGCATCCAAAGAATTTGAGAACAACAACTTCCTGCAGCAACATATTCAGCTTCTGCAGTGGAAATAGAAACTGAATGCTGCTTCTTGCTGGACCAGCTTACAAGTCTATTGCCAAGCAATTGACAAGCTCCTGAAGTACTTTTTCTGTCAATCTTACAGCCTGCAAAGTCAGAATCTGAATAGCCAATTAGATCAAACCCTGAGTCTTTGGGATACCAAAGACCCAGATTGGGACTACCTTTAAGGTATCTAAAGATTCTTTTCACAGCCTTAAGATGAGATTCCTTAGGACTAGCGTGATATCTTGCACAAAGACATGTAGCAAACATAATATCTGGTCTACTAGCAGTCAAGTAAAGTAATGATCCTATCATACCCCTATAAGCTGTGATGTCAACAGATTTGCCATTTTTATCTTTATCCAGCTTATCACCAGTTCCCATAGGAGTTTTCATAGGTGAGCAATCACTAAAACCAAAGTTGTTTAAGAGATCTTTAACATACTTTCCTTGGTTTATGAAAATTCCATTTTTCGTCTGTTTAACTTGTAAACCCAGAAAATAGTTTAGTTCTCCCATCATGCTCATTTCATACTTTTTAGACATTAATTCAGAAAACTTTTTGCAAAGTCTTTCACTGCTAGACCCAAAAATTATGTCATCTACATAGATTTGTACAAGTAGAATATCACCATTATACTTTCTCACAAACAAAGTTTTGTCAACATTACCTCTTTTGAATTTATTAGCCAATAAGAATTTAGACAAAGTATCATACCATGCCCTTGGAGCTTGCTTCAACCCATAGAGAGCTTTGTCAAGCTTGAACACATGGTCAGGAAACTTTGAATTTTCAAAACCAGGAGGTTGTTCAACATAGACTTCTTCTTCCAATTTTCCATTAAGAAATGCACTCTTCACATCCATTTGATAGACTTTGAAACCCTTATGAGCAGAGAAGGCCAAGAACATTCTGATTGCCTCTAATCTTGCCACTGGTGCAAAAGTCTCATCATAATCAATTCCATCCTCTTGTCTGTAACCAAGAGCTACCAATCTTGCTTTGTTTCTGGTTACAACTCCCCTTTCATCCATTTTGTTTCTGTAGACCACTTGGTTCCAATCACAGTCTTGTGATGAGGTCTTGGAACAAGTTCCCAAACCTTGTTTCTTTCAAACTGTGTTAGCTCATCTTGCATTGCATTAACCCAAGAGGGATCTTCCAAAGCTTCATCAACCTTAGTTGGTTCCATCTTGCTTACAAAATTGACAAACATGCAGAAATTGCATGTTGCCTTTCTTCTTGTTTTTACACCAGAGAGTGGATCACCAATGATTTGGTTAATTGGATGACTCTTTGTCCATCTAGTAACTGGGACAATGGACTGATTCAGATTAGATGGTCCAGCATGATCAGCTTGAGGAAGAGGCTGATCAGCTTGGATAGGAATGGAGGAGTCTGAGCCAGTTGGAGAGTCATTTAATGGATTCTGAACAATAACTTCAGTATGAGTAGGATCAGCTTGTGCATCTTCAAAGATTGGAACATCTTCTTCTTCTTCAATGAGTTGCTCCCCTGAGTTTGAGCATTATCAGCTCCAACTGGAGGATTTGTTGGAGGCTCATTCTCAGGTACAGCCAGTTCTTCAAAATTGAAGTCTTCATCTTCAGGAGGAGAGCAGTCTGGCTTAGAACAACCTTCATCAATGCTTACATTAACAGAGTTCTCTATTGTTTTAGTTCTCTTGTTGTACACTATGTAGGCCTTCATCATTGTTGCATATCCAAGTAGGATACCTTCATCTGATTTCTCATCAAACTTTCCAAGATGGTCTTTCTGATTTAGAATATAGCAAGGACTACCAAACATTCTTAGGAAACCAATCTCAGGTTTTCTCCCCCTAAGAAGTTCATATGCAGTCTTCTGGTGTCTTTCACAATGAGGGATCTGTTCTGGGTAAAGCAAGCTGTGTGTACTGCTTCAGCCCAGAAATGAGACTTGACATTGTTTTGAGCCATCATGGATCTGGCAGCTTCTATGAGAGTTCTGTTTCTTCTTTCTGCAACACCATTTTGTTGAGGAGTTCTGGCAGCTGAGTAGACTTGTGAGATTCCCTTTTCACTGCAGAATGAATTAAGAGTGATATTCTTAAATTCAATACCATTATCACTCCTTAATTGCCTAACAGGCCTTTTGTAGAGAATTTCAGCTTGCTTGATGAAATGAATAATGATGTCAGCTGCTTCACTCTTGTGTCTTAGAAAGAAAACCCAGGTGTATCTTGAATACTCATCAACAATTACCAAGGAGTACCTCATTCCAGTGAATGATGGAGTACTGATTGGTCCAAATAAGTCCATATGAAGCAGATCCAAACAATTATCAATGGTTGAGCAGGTTTTAGACTTGAAAGTAGCTTTATGTTGCTTGCCTTTCTCACAAGCACCACACAGCTTGTCCTTCTCATAATTGATCACTGGAAGACCAGACACCAACTCTTTCTTACACAGCTTGTTGATGTCTTTGAAATTCATATGAGACAACCTTTTATGCCACAACCAATTCAGATCATCTTGAGACTTTGACATGAAACAGACTTCTCTTGTGACAGTTGGATTTCTCATGTCAAAAGAATACAAAGACTCATCCCTCTTTGCAATCAGAACCACATTGCCTTCTAAATCAAGAACAATACCCTTATCAGACCTGAATCTTACTTCATAACCAGCATCACACAACTGACTCACACTGATCAGATTGTGCTTTAAACCATTTACATATGAGACTCTTCTGAAAGTAAGATGACCATTTGAAAGAACACCAAAACCTTCAGTCTTTCCTTGAGAATCATCTCCAAAAGTAACATTAGGACCAACGCGAATCCTAAAGCTACATAGCAGGGACTTACATCCGGTCATATGCTTGGAACATCCACTGTCCAAGTGCCAGGTGTTATCGTCATGACCGCCCTACAATTATGATAAGAGATTAGTTCATTTTAGGAACCCATCCAAGGATGGGTTCACCAGAGCTGACCTTCTGGTCTGACTCAGATTGGGTAACTAAACACAGACTCTTATCACATTTTGAAACCCATTGTTGCTTGGTCTTTCCTTTACCAGATTCAAAGTTCTTTCTAGCAACATTCAAGGTTTCCTTCTTAACAAAACCTTTGCCTATTCTAGCTTTCTTACATTCAGCTCTCAATTTTCGTTGATCAACAATTTTTGGATCAGACACCTTCTCAAGAAAATTGGTTTTCATTGACACCTTATCAGTTTTGGACTCAACATATTTTAACATCAACTTGTCAGAGTCAGACTTGGTGTTACTTGAAATAGACTCAGATTTTGCTTGTGACTCATTTCCTAGAGAACCAGACTTCTTACTCTTTAAAAGCTTAATTTTCTCTTTAGGAACACTGTGATCTCTATTCTTTCTTTTATTTCTCTTTAAACTATTCTTGTTTGTTTTATTCTTTGAATCTGACACAGATTGGGTGATGGTCACCTTGGACAGGTCAAGACTTTCTTCAGGTTTTAACTCAACAACCTGATCAGCTTCAGACACAGCTTCAGCAATGTCTGACCCATAGTTTCAGGATCTTTAAACCCAATACCAGATTTCTGAACCAACTTAATTGGTTTAGAAATAGTCTCTTTGGTTTGGACTTTGGGTGGTGAAGGAGGCTGATAACAAGGCTCCATAGCACATACTTCAGCAATGGCTATGGCCCTATCATAATCACCATCAAAGATAGCTTGGATCTGATGAGGTATTTGTTCATTCACACATTTTGCAACTCTTTTAGAGCTTATACACCATGTTTCAGTAATCTGTTTTACCTTTAAAAACTTTTCTTCTGCAGTTTTAGCCTCTTTAATCAAAATGGAGTTTAATTGCTTTTGAGCTTTAACTTCAGATTCTAGTTTTTCAATGGTGTGACTCTTAGAGCTGTTATCAAGTTTCAAAAGATGTATTTCCTTTTTGAGTTCTTGATTAAAATGTTTTTGTAGTAAAACCTCATCACCAAGTTTGTTCAGTCTGGATAGCTTCTCATTATCAGACAGATTTGAAAAAGAAGTTACCTCAGGTGGAGGGTGGATGCCTGGTGAGCTGACTCAGATTGTTGTTGTATTTTTACCAGATCTTCAGCAAATCTTTGAGTAGCTTCTTTAGCCATGAAACACTTGGCATCTTTGTACAGCTCATCATCAGATGATGTGGCACTTTCAGCCCAGTCTTTGGCCACCAGACTCTTCTCACTTTTGTTCACCTTCTCAGTCAGCTCAGCTACTTGTGCTTTCAAGGCTTTGTACTTAGTCTTGAGCTTAGAGTATTTTTCACCTCTTCTACCTTTGGCTGGCACAGCTTGAGCAGTTTCTTTGGATCTACAATCTCCAGTCATATGTCCAGTCTTGCCACACTTGTAACAAGTGACCTTGGACATATCAAATGGCTTCTTGGCTTTATCAGCTTGGCCACCTCTTCCTTTTCCTTTAAACTTGTTAAAGGATCTCCTTCTGATCCTTTCAGCCAACATAGCTACTTCATTAGCTAGTTCATCACCATCAGATTCATCACATTTAGATTCAGCACAAACAGAGTTAGGATTTGACATCACAGGAATATCACCATTAACACAAGGAATGATCTCATTACTAATTGAACTAGGGTGTTCAGTCATAGAAGCAACAAGTGCAGCAGCAGGATGACTATAAGAATCACCCATAGCAATTAGTTTTTCAGCCTCTGAACATTCTTGGTTATGAAGCAAACCAAAAAGTCCAGGGAGATCAAGATCATGATAAACAGAACTTAATTTAACAGAAGAAATATAGTTGTTCCATTTAGGTGGTAATGAATCAAGAAATTTGCTCTTTAAAACCTCATTTTTCTTATTAATTCCAACAGCAGCTAAATCATTTACCAAAGCATTAAAGCGGGTATGAGTGTCAGTCAAGGATTCATTTCTCAAAGAGAAAAATCTCTCATACCTCCTGGTCAATGTAGTAATTGTGGATTCCATGGAGGTAGAGCAACCCTCAAACATAACAGTCAAAGTACCCCACATTTTCTTTACTGTTGAACACATTTTAATTGAATGGTAAAGGTCTTTGGGCACAGCTTGGACAATGAAATTTCTAGCTTTCACATCCAAGTTTGCCAACCTCCTATCCTCATCCCCCCAATCTGCCTTGTCCTTAACAATAGATTTGACTGTGGCAGGAATGGTTGGTTGACCTTCCCTGACCACAGCTTCTACCACAATGGTTTGTGTAGGAACATAAGGACCATCCGTAAGGATGTCAGGCATATTGTTATCGATGGATTCAAGGAACAAAGACATTCTACCTTTCCACCCACTTAAATCATCTTTGTCAAACATGGGTGGTCGGGTTGAAGAACCATTATCAATATAAGATGACATTATGCTTTACTATAAATGAAAATATGCAAGGATCAAGTCAAGTTAATTCTCAACCACCGCTCTGATACCAATTGATACGTCCCACGGTGTATCAATATACCAAAGTATATTGAACACAGAACAGTTGTAGAGGGGGGTGAATACAACTTTTCACAATCTTTACAAACTTTTTGATACAAAACGTTTTAAGATTCAGACAATGAATATTAAGCAAGTAAGTAAAGTGCAGGAATCATTAAAACAGTAAAGCAATAAAGAAATAAAAACATTCTTGAACACAGATTGTTATTTTCAAATGTAATCCTTTATTAAGAAATAATCTATACAAAGAATTACAGGGTTGTTGCGGAATAAAGATAGCCTATAGATATCTAAACAACCCTATGAAATGACAAACAACAATCAATCAGTTTCAGCTCAAGAGAATCAGCCCAAGCTGATCTCGTACAGACTAAGCTGTGTGTAAGAGCAGAGAAACTTGTGTGAAGAATGATTCTCAGGAAATGCCACACATATGCAATCCATGAATGAGGCTTTTATAGGCACAAGCGCTCCTTCATTAGGTGTCCGTTGCAGCTACGTGTTCTTCAATCAGTGGTTGATGAAGGAATAATCAATCGTGCCTTTCATGGTACTTGTGGTCCCCCACGTACTGACGCACATTCTTCATCTACCAATAGGAGTATGGACACACATATGTAAAACAACCACCAACCTGGATCCTAGGAATCTTCCTAGTCACGTCATTTGTCCTTATCTTCACTTGATTGTCAGACACAGATTGGGCCGTTTGTCAAGGCACCAATCTGCCTAAGTGTTTCCAAGCTGACTGCTAATCCCAAGCTGTCTTCCACTAACATCTTGGTCTTCTATCTTCAATCCTCCTCTTCGACTTGGACTGAATGCTAATACATTGTTGATGCAGCTTGAATAACACTTGCTTCCATAAGATATTACAATTACAAGTTGAAGCATGATCTGGGTCAGAGACAGATCGTAAGCTGTGTCAGCTTAGTCTGACCCAGATCAGATTACAAGAACCAAAAGATTACTAAGTGTTTATAGGTCAGATTTGTCATCATTAAATTTACAATTAACATTGGGACTCAACACTTTTAATGACTTTAATCCATCAATCAATCCTTTAATCCTTTCTTGAATCCTAAAGCAATTAATCTAGTTTTTGGGTCTAACGATTGGGTAATTTGGTGTTGGAATCGATCAACCATCTAGCAAGCAGGTAATCATTGATGTATTGATTGTATTTTCAGATTTAGAGGTTGTTTAATTATGAATCAAATCTGATTAAAAAGGGATTATGCAAGTAATTAGGGTTTATGTGGTGTTTTGGGGTAATTAACATTGAAAGTGATGTTAAACGAGTCTATGATCGATCCAGTTAATCAAGAGATGTTTATTTGTGTCAAAAACATGTTTGGAAGGAAGTCTTGATCGATCAAAATCTGGAAAATTGATGAAGTTAGTCGTTTTTGGAATTCTGGACGAAAATAGGATTTAATTCGTAACTGATGCCAAGTTCGTTCATGCAGTCTAAATTCGTTTGCCCCAACGAAGTTCAAATTCGTTGTTTAAATTCGTTTGAAGCAAATTCGTTGTTTAAATTCGTTTGAAGCCAAATTCGTTGTTTAAATTCGTTGAAGTCAAATTCGTTGTTTAAATTCGTTTGAAGTCAAATTCGTTGGTTAAATTCGTTTGAAGTCAAATTCGTTGGTTAAATTCGTAAAGAAGCTATTTTCGTAAAGTAGAACGAACGAAGATAAAGTTCGTACGAAGATTAACTTCGTTAGCTAAGTTCGTACGAAGATTAACTTCGTTAGCTAAGTTCGTACGAAGGCTATCTTCGTAAGTAATTCGTACGAAGATTTTCGTATAAGTTCGTACGAAGATTAACTTCGTTAGTAAGTTCGTACGAAGATTACTTCGTTAGCTAAGTTCGTAGAAATTTTCGTAGTAATTCGTACGAACGAACGAGTTAAGTTCGTACGAAGATTAACTTCGTTAGCTAAGTTCGTACGAAGATTAACTTCGTTAGCTAAGTTCGTACGAAGATTCTTCGTTAGTAAGTTCGTACGAAGATTCTTCGTAGTAATTCGTACGAAGATTTTCGTTAGCTAAGTTCGTACGAAGATTAACTTCGTTAGTAAGTTCGTACGAAGATTAACTTCGTTAGCTAAGTTCGTACGAAGATTCTTCGTTAGTAAGTTCGTACGAAGATTAACTTCGTTAGCTAAGTTCGTACGAAGATTCTTCGTTAGCTAAGTTCGTACGAAGATTACTTCGTTAGTAAGTTCGTACGAAGATTCTTCGTTAGCTAAGTTCGTACGAAGATTAACTTCGTTAGCTAAGTTCGTACGAAGATTAACTTCGTTAGCTAAGTTCGTACGAAGATTACTTCGTTAGCTAAGTTCGTACGAAGATTACTTCGTTAGCTAAGTTCGTACGAAGATTAACTTCGTTAGCTAAGTTCGTACGAAGATTAACTTCGTTGTAAGTTCGTACGAAGATTCTTCGTTAGCTAAGTTCGTACGAAGATTCTTCGTAGTAATTCGTACGAAGATTAATTCGTTAGCTAAGTTCGTACGAAGATTCTTCGTTAGTAATTCGTAGAAGATTTTCGTAGTAGCTTAAGTTCGTACGAAGATCCGTTATAAGTTCGTACGAAGATTAACTTCGTTAGCTAAGTTCGTACGAAGATTAACTTCGTTAGCTAAGTTCGTACGAAGATTCTTCGTTAGCTAAGTTCGTACGAAGATTCTTCGTTAGTAAGTTCGTACGAAGATTCTTCGTTAGCTAAGTTCGTACGAAGATTCTTCGTTAGTAAGTTCGTCGAAATTCTTCGTTAGTAATTCGTACGAAGATTAATTCGTTAGTAAGTCGTAGAATGTGTGTTATCTAGACTATATGTGTGTGAATGTTTGGGAATGCAGGGACCCAATCTATATGTGTGAAATTGAGCTCATAAAACAGATGCAGTGAAAAGTGTTAAGCTTAACCCGTACTAGCCTTAGCCGGGCGAGTGCGTAGATGCAGTTGTTGCTTGGGTGGCTCCTCGCAACATGGTCTTTATAACGCAGGGCGAGTAATACGAGGGGTTTGACCAACCTCCATATACGGATTACTCAAGGATTGGCTTGCCATTCCTTAACGACGTAAGATGAGTAGTCTTTTGACTAATCATCCAGTCGGGTGTGATGCAGGGCACACTTATATGCAGTTAACGAAGATACGTGTGACAATGTGTGAACTAATGCAGGATAGGCACATTTAGGATGATTATCCTAATTGAAACGAAGTTGAAATGCAGTATATGTGTGAACGTGTGATGTGTGTTGTGCCTAATAAAACTTGTCTAATAATGAAGATTGTTTTAATTGGACAAATGCTTTTAAATTAAGTGTTATCTTACTTAGCTATTCTTATAGCTAACACTTGCTTCTTAATGTGGTTGTTCCCTCAGGTTTAGCTTGATGGAATCTAGATGCAGGACGTGTGAGCTTGGGTAGATGCAATGCAGGAGCCTTAGCTACCCTTAGACGATGCTTACTTTAGACATTCGTTACATTTCGTATTTAATGTCGAATTTATGTAGTGATGTGTGAACGGTTGTTTTATGTTGGGCAACCGTTGGGTTTTCATTTGAACTATTGTTTGATATGGCATGTAACACCAAATAAATGCAGAAACCGAAATGTTTTTATCGGTTTTGACTTTTACAGTCTTTACTTCCGCAATTTAACACCGTTAGGTGAAAAGTTTTTGAAAACCCATATTTTTAAACGACGGGTGTTACAAGTTGGTATCAGAGAAGTAGTTTAAGTGAACCAAGGCCTATTGACCATAGGATTTGGACTTAAACTTAAGGTGTGCATGCTAGGTACTCGTAGGATGCCTTAGCTAGAGATGACATGTGATGTAGGATGGGTTGGGATGAGTGCGAGTGTAGTAGGGCTTACGAGATGTTTACGTTACGATGATATGTTTTAGCCTTATCTCGACGAGCTTTTTGTTTTATTTTGCGCTTATCGACTCCACCATTTTATTGAAGGAAAATGGTTAACACTCGCAACCGCAACATCCAACGCGACGGAGCTACTGCTAGCGTTACTCCACCTGTCCATCCGGGTGCAGGTGCTTCTAATGCTGCTAATGCTAATGTGAATCGTGTGAACCCCCGCCGTGTTAATCAACCAGGCTCATTGGGTCCGATGCCTCCACCACCTGGCAATCCTCCGAGAGTTAACGATGTAGTGGTGGATCAGATTCCCAATCAGACGGAGATGTATAATCTTGTGCTAACTCTTCAGGCCCAGTTGGCCCAAACGCAAGAACAGTTGAATCAGGCGTTGGCAGCTAACGCAGAAGGAACTGGTAACAGTCACTCTGTGCCTTCTCACCACACTGAGCCACCGGTCGATGATGTTGTTATTCCCCATGCTAATGTTAATGTGGTTCCTCCTAATGATGTTCACGCCCCTCGATTCAAGTTTGAAAGTTTCCAGAAGTGTGGAGCTCAGAAATTCTATGGAACACTTAATGCAGTAGGTTGCATGGAATGGCTTGATGATACTGAGATGGTTTTTGAAGCTTGTGATTGTCCCGAGGATAAGAAAGTGTTGTGTGCTAGTAGGATGTTGAAAGAAGGTGCTCGGGACTGGTGGAAGAGCATTACTATTTCGATGACTCCGGCTATGGTAACTGCTATTACGTGGGCTGACTTTAAGCAGAAATTCATTGAGGAATATATTGGGGTACATGAGCAGCGTAAAATGGAAAAAGAGTTCCGTGCTTTGACAGCTGAAGTTGGCAAAATTAATGATTATGCTCGTTCCTTTATGGAGAAGATGAAGTTCGTAGGCCATCTGTTCCGTACTGATGCGGATCAGGTTGCTTGCTATGTTGATGGTTTGCCTCCGAGTTATCGAGGTATCTGCAGGCAGCACAAGACTCTGACTGAAGCAATCAAGGAGTCTAAAAAGCTTGATGATGATTTTGCTTCGGACAAGAAAGTAGTTGAGAAAGTCGACGACAAGAAAGTGGGATTTAAAAGAAGGTCAAATTGGTCTTCCAATAACAATAATAATAAGAAGTTCCGTGCTTTGACAGCTGAAGTTGGCAAAATTAATGATTATGCTCGTTCCTTTATGGAGAAGATGAAGTTCGTAGGCCATCTGTTCCGTACTGATGCGGATCAGGTTGCTTGCTATGTTGATGGTTTGCCTCCGAGTTATCGAGGTATCTGCAGGCAGCACAAGACTCTGACTGAAGCAATCAAGGAGTCTAAAAAGCTTGATGATGATTTTGCTTCGGACAAGAAAGTAGTTGAGAAAGTCGACGACAAGAAAGTGGGATTTAAAAGAAGGTCAAATTGGTCTTCCAATAACAATAATAATAAGAAGTTCCGTGCTTTGACAGCTGAAGTTGGCAAAATTAATGATTATGCTCGTTCCTTTATGGAGAAGATGAAGTTCGTAGGCCATCTGTTCCGTACTGATGCGGATCAGGTTGCTTGCTATGTTGATGGTTTGCCTCCGAGTTATCGAGGTATCTGCAGGCAGCACAAGACTCTGACTGAAGCAATCAAGGAGTCTAAAAAGCTTGATGATGATTTTGCTTCGGACAAGAAAGTAGTTGAGAAAGTCGACGACAAGAAAGTGGGATTTAAAAGAAGGTCAAATTGGTCTTCCAATAACAATAATAATAAGAAGTTCCGTGGAAGTGGTAGTTCGAGTGGTGACAAGGATAAAAAGAAGAATGGTTCATGGTGTACATTTTGCAAGACAATTCATGAAGGGCATTGTACCGACAAGACAAGAAGGTGCCATAAGTGTGGGAAGTCGGGACATCTTGCCACTGAATGTAGGGACAAGACTCGTTGCTACAAGTGCCAAGAAACGGGTCATCTCATTGCCGATTGTCCACAGATGAAGAATGCTGGAAAGAAGACCGCCACGACAGCAACAAAAGTGAGAGCTCTTCAAATGACGGTTGATGACGCAAGGAACAACGATGAAGTGGTAAGTGGTACTTTCCTTGTTAATTCAAAGCCTGCCTCTGTTTTATTTGATTCAGGTGCAAATAGGTCGTTTGTGTCCACATTATTTGCTCCTAAGCTAGAAAGAGTCACTACTCCCTTAGATTGTTCATTAGAGGTAGAAATTGCTAATGGTACGGTTAATAATATACGTGTGGGATATGACGATTGTGACATTGAGATTGAAGGTCGTTCTTTTTTTGTTTTATTTGATTCAGGTGCAAATAGGTCGTTTGTGTCCACATTATTTGCTCCTAAGCTAGAAAGAGTCACTACTCCCTTAGATTGTTCATTAGAGGTAGAAATTGCTAATGGTACGGTTAATAATATACGTGTGGGATATGACGATTGTGACATTGAGATTGAAGGTCGTTCTTTTCCAGTCCAACTATTACCTACTACCTTAGGTGGTTTTGATGTAGTGATTGGTATGGATTGGTTGGCTAGAAATGAAGCTAGTATTTTATGTTCCCAAAAGATAATTCGATTGCCTATATCCGAGGGTAAAGTGATAACGGTGTATGGAGACAAGAAGAGAGGAGGAATAAAGATTATTAGTATGATGAAAGCTATTAAATGTATAAGGAAAAACAAGAGCCATTT
Source organism: Erigeron breviscapus (assembly GCA_034093135.1). Lineage (NCBI taxonomy): Eukaryota > Viridiplantae > Streptophyta > Magnoliopsida > Asterales > Asteraceae > Erigeron > Erigeron breviscapus. The sequence goes on along the minus strand of CM067167.1, from coordinate 153,858,366 downwards.
CTTGGCTTATGTCATTGATGCAAGAAAAGAGAAGTCTTCAATCGCTAGTGTTGAGGTAGTATCCAATTTCCCCGATGTGTTTCCCGATGATCTACCCGGTATTCCTCCCGATCGTGAAGTTACTTTTCAGATAGATCTTATTCCCGGTGCTACACCCGTTGCTAAAGCACCTTACCGATTAGCTCCTACAGAAATGAAGGAATTAATGACGCAACTACAGGAGTTACTTGACAAGGGGTTCATACAACCTAGTTCCTCGCCTTGGGGAGCTCCGGTTCTCTTTGTTAAGAAGAAGGATGGATCAATGCGCATGTGTATTGACTACCGTGAGTTGAACAAACGAACGGTCAAGAATAAGTATCCTCTCCCGAGAATTGATGATCTTTTTGATCAACTACATGGTGCTTCGTATTTTTCAAAGATTGATTTGCGGTCCGGTTATCATCAGTTAAAGGTAAAGAAGGAAGATGTAGCAAAGACAGCTTTCCGGACTAGATATGGTCATTATGAGTTCTTGGTCATGCCATTTGGGTTGACCAATGCTCCAGCCGCGTTTATGGACTTAATGAATCGGGTATGCCGCCCCTTTCTAGATCATTTTGTTATTGTGTTTATTGACGATATTTTGATCTATTCTAAGTCAGAGGATGAACACCGTGAGCATTTGAAAGCAGTTTTGGAGGTGTTGAGGGAGAAGAAGTTGTACGCAAAGTTTTCTAAATGTGAGTTTTGGCTCCGAGAAGTGCAGTTTCTTGGTCATGTTATTACATCGGAAGGTATTAAAGTAGATCCTTCAAAGATTGAAGCTGTTTCAAAGTGGGAGCAGCCAAAGACTCCTACCGAGATTAAGAGTTTTCTTGGTTTGGCTGGGTATTATAGAAGGTTTATTCAGGATTTTTCCCGAATAGCCAAGCCTATGACGGAATTAACAAAGAAGGGTGTGAAGTACGAGTGGACTGAAAAGCAGGAAAATGCATTCCAAACGTTGAAAAAGAAGTTGTGTGAAGCTCCTATCCTTGCCTTGCCTGAAGGTACTGATGATTTAGTGGTATATAGCGATGCTTCTATTACGGGTTTGGGTTGTGTCTTAATGCAGAGAGACAAAGTGATTGCCTATGCTTCACGTCAGTTGAAGCCTCATGAGAAGAATTACCCTACCCATGATCTTGAGTTAGCGGCGGTTGTGTTTGCATTGAAATTATGGAGACATTACTTATATGGTACTAAATGCACACTTTACACCGACCATAAGAGTTTACAATATATGTTTACTCAAAAGGAGATGAATGTGAGACAAAGAAGGTGGATGGAATTACTTAAAGACTATGATTGTGAAATCAAATACCATCCGGGTAAAGCCAATGTAGTGGCGGATGCACTAAGTAGGAAAGTGCAAAGCTCTTCTTGTAAGTTGATGAGCATGCAAGTTCAGGCCAAGTCGGGTCTATTAGATCGAATTAAAGAAGCACAAGAGATGGCATTAATGAAGGATAATATTGATAACGAGAGTATTGGGAAGAAGAAACGACTTGTGATGGAGACTAATAGCCGTGGGTTTAAAACATACAAGGGTCGCATTTGGGTGCCACTGCTTGGTGGTAACCGAGAGTTGATCCTTGAAGAGGTCCATAGAAGTAGGTATTCGATGCATCCCGGTGTCACCAAAATGTATGCAGATTTGAAGCCGATTTATTGGTGGCCGGATATTAAAGGTGAAGTAGCTCATTTTGTAGCAAAGTGTTTGACGTGTGCAAGAGTGAAGACGGACCATCAAAAGCCGTATGGTTTGTTGCATCAATTAGAAATTCCCGAGTGGAAATGGGATCATATTACCATGGACTTTGTAACGAAGCTACCTAAAACGCCGAAAGGGAATGATATGATATGGGTGATTGTAGATAGATTGACGAAGAGTGCTCATTTTCTAGCTACCCGACAAGATGTGCCTTTAACGAAGATGGCAAAGATGTACATTGATGAAGTAGTTGCGAAACATGGAGTTCCTTTATCTATTGTTTCGGATCGAGACTCGAGGTTTGTGTCAAACTTTTGGAAGGGTCTTCAACGGGAGTTGGGTAGTAGAATAAATTTGAGTACCGCCTATCATCCCCAAACCGATGGGCAAAGTGAGAGAACCATTCAAACCTTGGAGGATATGTTGAGAACGTGTGTACTTGAATACGGTGGAGCATGGGATGAACACTTGAAGTTGATTGAATTTGCTTATAATAATAGTCACCATGCAAGTATTGGGATGCCACCATTTGAAATGTTATATGGAAGGAGATGTAGGACTCCAAGTTGTTGGATGGAGCCCGGTGAAAAGCAGTTTTGGAGGTGTTGAGGGAGAAGAAGTTGTACGCAAAGTTTTCTAAATGTGAGTTTTGGCTCCGAGAAGTGCAGTTTCTTGGTCATGTTATTACATCGGAAGGTATTAAAGTAGATCCTTCAAAGATTGAAGCTGTTTCAAAGTGGGAGCAGCCAAAGACTCCTACCGAGATTAAGAGTTTTCTTGGTTTGGCTGGGTATTATAGAAGGTTTATTCAGGATTTTTCCCGAATAGCCAAGCCTATGACGGAATTAACAAAGAAGGGTGTGAAGTACGAGTGGACTGAAAAGCAGGAAAATGCATTCCAAACGTTGAAAAAGAAGTTGTGTGAAGCTCCTATCCTTGCCTTGCCTGAAGGTACTGATGATTTAGTGGTATATAGCGATGCTTCTATTACGGGTTTGGGTTGTGTCTTAATGCAGAGAGACAAAGTGATTGCCTATGCTTCACGTCAGTTGAAGCCTCATGAGAAGAATTACCCTACCCATGATCTTGAGTTAGCGGCGGTTGTGTTTGCATTGAAATTATGGAGACATTACTTATATGGTACTAAATGCACACTTTACACCGACCATAAGAGTTTACAATATATGTTTACTCAAAAGGAGATGAATGTGAGACAAAGAAGGTGGATGGAATTACTTAAAGACTATGATTGTGAAATCAAATACCATCCGGGTAAAGCCAATGTAGTGGCGGATGCACTAAGTAGGAAAGTGCAAAGCTCTTCTTGTAAGTTGATGAGCATGCAAGTTCAGGCCAAGTCGGGTCTATTAGATCGAATTAAAGAAGCACAAGAGATGGCATTAATGAAGGATAATATTGATAACGAGAGTATTGGGAAGAAGAAACGACTTGTGATGGAGACTAATAGCCGTGGGTTTAAAACATACAAGGGTCGCATTTGGGTGCCACTGCTTGGTGGTAACCGAGAGTTGATCCTTGAAGAGGTCCATAGAAGTAGGTATTCGATGCATCCCGGTGTCACCAAAATGTATGCAGATTTGAAGCCGATTTATTGGTGGCCGGATATTAAAGGTGAAGTAGCTCATTTTGTAGCAAAGTGTTTGACGTGTGCAAGAGTGAAGACGGACCATCAAAAGCCGTATGGTTTGTTGCATCAATTAGAAATTCCCGAGTGGAAATGGGATCATATTACCATGGACTTTGTAACGAAGCTACCTAAAACGCCGAAAGGGAATGATATGATATGGGTGATTGTAGATAGATTGACGAAGAGTGCTCATTTTCTAGCTACCCGACAAGATGTGCCTTTAACGAAGATGGCAAAGATGTACATTGATGAAGTAGTTGCGAAACATGGAGTTCCTTTATCTATTGTTTCGGATCGAGACTCGAGGTTTGTGTCAAACTTTTGGAAGGGTCTTCAACGGGAGTTGGGTAGTAGAATAAATTTGAGTACCGCCTATCATCCCCAAACCGATGGGCAAAGTGAGAGAACCATTCAAACCTTGGAGGATATGTTGAGAACGTGTGTACTTGAATACGGTGGAGCATGGGATGAACACTTGAAGTTGATTGAATTTGCTTATAATAATAGTCACCATGCAAGTATTGGGATGCCACCATTTGAAATGTTATATGGAAGGAGATGTAGGACTCCAAGTTGTTGGATGGAGCCCGGTGAAAAGCAGTTGACCGGTCCCGAAATTATTGAAATTACCTCTGAAAAGGTTAATGTAGCTAAAGAAGCCTTACGTGTGGCAAGAGAAAGGCAGAAAACATATGCAGATAAGAAAAGGAGACCGATTGAGTTTAATGTTGGTGATTTAGTGATGCTGAAAGTATCACCTTGGAAAGGAGTTATCCGATTTGGAAAGAAGGGAAAGTTGAGTCCACGTTTCATTGGACCTTTTAAAGTGGTGAAGCGCATTAAAGATGTGGCATATCAGTTGGAATTACCTCCAGAATTGGATGGAATTCACAACACCTTCCATGTATCCTACTTGAGGAAATGTTTAGCTGAGGAGTCGAGTGTGATTCCTATTAAAGACGTGAGTATTGACCCAATGAAGAGAATAGTAGACGAACCGGTAGCGATACTTGGAAGAAAGCAAAAGAAGTTACGCCGAAAAGTGATTGAACTTGTCTTGATAAAGTGGAAGCATAATCATGGAGAAAGCTTGACTTGGGAAACTGAAGCAGTAATGAAGGAGAAATATCCCGAGTTGTTCCTATCTGATGAGATTCCGGGGACGGAATCCTCTTAAGGGGGAGGTATTTGTAACATCCCGAACTTTTATTTAATGTTTGACTAATGCCGTTAAGTCAATTTGGGGTGTCGTTAAGTCTTTACTTAATATTTGAATGTAGTTATGTGTGGTTAACGTAGATAAAGTAGTTAGGTTTAAAAGCCTAAATTTTAATGACGAATAAAAGTGTGATTAATGTCGCTTAAAGGCTATGTAGTGCCTTTTAATGAAGGACTAATGTTGTATATGGTCAATAATGCAGTTTGTGACCAATAATGAAGGGTTTAGAAGTCCAGGGACTGATTTTGACATAGGTTGAAATCTAAAAACGGGTTTAAGGATTTGATGTGTGTAATTAGGGCTGAATTAGCAGCCATTAGCAATTAATCCTAAAGCAATTAATCTAGTTTTTGGGTCTAACGATTGGGTAATTTGGTGTTGGAATCGATCAACCATCTAGCAAGCAGGTAATCATTGATGTATTGATTGTATTTTCAGATTTAGAGGTTGTTTAATTATGAATCAAATCTGATTAAAAAGGGATTATGCAAGTAATTAGGGTTTATGTGGTGTTTTGGGGTAATTAACATTGAAAGTGATGTTAAACGAGTCTATGATCGATCCAGTTAATCAAGAGATGTTTATTTGTGTCAAAAACATGTTTGGAAGGAAGTCTTGATCGATCAAAATCTGGAAAATTGATGAAGTTAGTCGTTTTTGGAATTCTGGACGAAAATAGGATTTAATTCGTAACTGATGCCAAGTTCGTTCATGCAGTCTAAATTCGTTTGCCCCAACGAAGTTCAAATTCGTTGTTTAAATTCGTTTGAAGTCAAATTCGTTGGTTAAATTCGTAAAGAAGCTATTTTCGTAAAGTAACACGAACGAAGATAAAGTTCGTACGAAGATTAACTTCGTTAGCTAAGTTCGTACGAAGATTAACTTCGTTAGCTAAGTTCGTACGAAGATTAACTTCGTTAGTAAGTTCGTACGAAGATTACTTCGTTAGCAAAGTTCGTACGAAGATTAACTTCGTTAGCTAAGTTCGTACGAAGATTAACTTCGTTAGCTAAGTTCGTACGAAGATTAACTTCGTTAGCTAAGTTCGTACGAAGATTCTTCGTAGTAAGTTCGTACGAAGATTATTCGTTAGTAAGTTCGTACGAAGATTAACTTCGTTAGCTAAGTTCGTACGAAGATTAACTTCGTTAGCTAAGTTCGTACGAAGATTCTTCGTTAGTAAGTTCGTACGAAGATTTTCGTTAGTAAGTTCGTACGAAGATTAACTTCGTTAGCTAAGTTCGTACGAAGATTAACTTCGTTAGCTAAGTTCGTACGAAGATTACTTCGTTAGTAAGTTCGTACGAAGATTAACTTCGTTAGCTAAGTTCGTACGAAGATTCTTCGTTAGTAAGTTCGTACGAAGATTAATTCGTTAGCTAAGTTCGTACGAAGATTAACTTCGTTAGCTAAGTTCGTACGAAGATTCTTCGTTAGTAAGTTCGTACGAAGATTAACTTCGTTAGCTAAGTTCGTACGAAGATTAACTTCGTTAGCTAAGTTCGTACGAAGATTACTTCGTAGCTAAGTTCGTACGAAGATTACTTCGTTAGCTAAGTTCGTACGAAGATTCTTCGTTAGTAAGTTCGTACGAAGATTAATTCGTTAGCTAAGTTCGTACGAAGATTACTTCGTTAGTAATTCGTACGAAGATTAACTTCGTTAGCTAAGTTCGTACGAAGATTACTTCGTTAGTAAGTTCGTACGAAGATTAACTTCGTTAGCTAAGTTCGTACGAAGATTAACTTCGTTAGTAAGTTCGTACGAAGATTAACTTCGTTAGCTAAGTTCGTACGAAGATTCTTCGTTAGCTAATTCGTACGAAGATTAACTTCGTTAGTAAGTTCGTACGAAGATTCTTCGTTAGTAAGTTCGTACGAAGATTAATTCGTTAGCTAAGTTCGTACGAAGATTCTTCGTTAGCTAAGTTCGTACGAAGATTAACTTCGTTAGCTAAGTTCGTACGAAGATTACTTCGTTAGCTAAGTTCGTACGAAGATTAACTTCGTTAGCTAAGTTCGTACGAAGATTCTTCGTTAGTAAGTTCGTACGAAGATTAACTTCGTTAGCTAAGTTCGTACGAAGATTAACTTCGTTAGCTAAGTTCGTACGAAGATTACTTCGTTAGCTAAGTTCGTACGAAGATTCTTCGTTAGCTAAGTTCGTACGAAGATTAACTTCGTTAGCTAAGTTCGTACGAAGATTACTTCGTAGTAAGTTCGTACGAAGATTAACTTCGTTAGTAATTCGTACGAAGATTAACTTCGTTAGTAAGTTCGTACGAAGATTAACTTCGTTAGTAAGTTCGTACGAAGATTCTTCGTTAGCTAAGTTCGTACGAAGATTAATTCGTTAGCTAAGTTCGTACGAAGATTAACTTCGTTAGCTAAGTTCGTACGAAGATTTTCGTTAGTAATTCGTAGAAGATTTTCGTTAGAAAGTTCGTACGAAGATTAACTTCGTTAGCTAAGTTCGTACGAAGATTAACTTCGTTAGCTAAGTTCGTACGAAGATTAACTTCGTTAGCTAAGTTCGTACGAAGATTCTTCGTTAGAAAGTTCGTACGAAGATTAACTTCGTTAGCTAAGTTCGTACGAAGATTAACTTCGTTAGCTAAGTTCGTACGAAGATTAACTTCGTTAGCTAAGTTCGTACGAAGATTCTTCGTTAGTAAGTTCGTACGAAGATTAACTTCGTTAGCTAAGTTCGTACGAAGATTAACTTCGTTAGCTAATTCGTACGAAGATTAACTTCGTTAGCTAAGTTCGTACGAAGATTCTTCGTAGTAAGTTCGTACGAAGATTAACTTCGTTAGCTAAGTTCGTACGAAGATTACTTCGTTAGCTAAGTTCGTACGAAGATTAACTTCGTTAGCTAAGTTCGTACGAAGATTCTTCGTTAGTAAGTTCGTACGAAGATTCTTCGTTAGTAAGTTCGTACGAAGATTAACTTCGTTAGCTAAGTTCGTACGAAGATTCTTCGTTAGTAAGTTCGTACGAAGATTCTTCGTTAGTAAGTTCGTACGAAGATTACTTCGTTAGTAAGTTCGTACGAAGATTAACTTCGTTAGCTAAGTTCGTACGAAGATTCTTCGTAGTAATTCGTAGAAGATTAATCGTAGTTAAGTTCGTACGAAGATTAACTTCGTTAGCTAAGTTCGTACGAAGATTCTTCGTTAGCTAAGTTCGTACGAAGATTCTTCGTAGTAATTCGTACGAAGATTTTCGTAGTAAGTTCGTACGAAGATTAACTTCGTTATAAGTTCGTACGAAGATTAACTTCGTTAGCTAAGTTCGTACGAAGATTAACTTCGTTAGCTAAGTTCGTACGAAGATTAACTTCGTTAGCTAAGTTCGTACGAAGATTAACTTCGTTAGCTAAGTTCGTACGAAGGCTATCTTCGTAGTAAGTTCGTACGAAGATAATCGTTTAAGTTCGTACGAAGATTAACTTCGTTAGCTAAGTTCGTACGAAGATTAACTTCGTTAGCTAATTCGTCGAAATTCTTCGTAGTAGCTTAAGTTCGTACGGTTTTGACTTTTACAGTCTTTACTTCCGCAAATTTAACACCGTTAGGTGAAAAGTTTTTGAAAACCCATATTTTTAAACGACGGGTGTTACACTAATTGCCCTCTAATCCCTGGCCAGCCATTACTAATCTTACACTTAGGACCCCTCAACTTCTAAACTTAACTTTCTTAGCTTATCTTTCTACCGGGAGTCTTAGCACACTAACAAGTACTTAATTACTTAATGTCACTTTGATTACTTTCATTAAACATCACATTACTCATTTCACACTAAACACATAAGCACATAATCTCATAATCACATATAAGGCACATAACTTAACGAACCTAACGTTAACTAACGGAAAGTCAAATAGTCAAACACGAAAAGTTCGGGATGTTACATTAGGTAATGTAATCACCTAAACTCTATGACATGCAAATCGATCTCGTAATTTAGATGAAAGTGTTAAGCTTAACCCGTACTTGCCCTTGCCCGGCTAGTGCGTAGATGTGGTTGCGTGGGTGGCTCATTGCAACATGGTAAGATGTGATTGAGTAACTCCGGGAGGCCTAACCAGCCCCATTGTCTTGAACATACGGACTACTCCGGGATTGGCTTGTCATTCCTTAACGACGTAAGATGAGTAGTCTTTTGACTAATCATCCAGTCGGGTGTGATGCAGGGCACACTTATATGCAGTTAACGAAGATACGTGTGACAATGTGTGAACTAATGCAGGATAGGCACATTTAGGATGATTATCCTAATTGATATGAAGTTGAAATGCAGTATATGTGTGAACGTGTGATGTGTGTTGTGCCTAATAAAACTTGTCTAATAATGAAGATTGTTTTAATTGGACAAATGCTTTTAAATTAAGTGTTATCTTACTTAGCTATTCTTATAGCTAACACTTGTTTCTTGAAATGTGTTGTTCCCCCAGGTTTAGCAAGCTTGAGCTAGATGATGAATAAAGTGTGAGGCATGGGTAGATTGCAATAAAGCTGGCTTTAGCTTACCCATAGTTGCTTCTCATTAGACATTTGACGTTTATTTAGATGTTATTGACTATGTAATTACCTTTAATGTCGGTTGTTTAATGTTGGGCAACCGTTGGATTTCCATTTGAACTATTTGTGATAACATTGCTAGTAACACCGTTTAATAAATGAACCAAATAGATCCTTTTAGTTTAGTCTTTTAAAGTTTACTTCCGCTATCTTTTGACGCCGTTAGACGAAAATTTTTGGAAATCCATATTTTTAAATGACGGGTGTTACAATGAGTGTTGGAATTCCATCTATCACTGCCTCCACATGAAGATGTTGCATTTATTTGGCACCCATTTCGTCCAATTAAACACAGTTCTTTCTTTGTAGTCCTTGTCACTTATAAGGAAATCTCTAACTGCTTCAACCGAAACTCTTTCGGATTTCTCCCATTCAAGTCTCATATATCGTTATTCCCATTTAAAGTGATGCCATCTAGCAACTAATCAATTCTAAACCTTTCTTCAGTCTCATTATGCGTTAACCAAGTAACATCTTTATCCCCTATCCCTACAAAACTCTCAGAATCCAAACAAAATTTATTAGCTACTATTTTTCTTTTTAACTTTTCTTTCTTAAAAAGGTGAGGGGACATCTCCTTAAAAGCGACATTGCATTCCCATGGATCCCATCAAAACCATATACTTATACCATTACCACAGATTCCTTTGAACTATGATTCAAACTAGTCCAGAAGCTTTTGTCTTTGCAATGGCCTTCACAATTGTGCACCACAACCCGTCAAAAGGACATATGTAATGCATTTATCACCATCCTTCACAAGCCTTTCGTTTCAGTCCTAAACTTCCAAAACCATTTACTCATTCCAAATTTATCAAAAAACAACATGATAAACTCAAACTACCCTTATCGAGATTCATTAATTTAAATATTTGAACTTAATATACCTATAATACCCTTAATGAAATTATTTACTACATACATCATTCAACCATTAAAATTACTTTTATATTAATAACCACACCGTCATCGCCGTCAACGCCCTACCGTCGCCACCACCCGTCTCCACCACCACCGTCACCGTCACCGTCATCGCACTACCCCCGCTCATCGTCGCCGTATCGTACGACCACATGTCTAATACAAATACACCAAACCTGAAATGGATGAAGAATTTTTAAATTTGATTTCAACTTTACCAGTAAAATTGGATACATGTTGACCTTTTTATTAAAATCAAAAGTCAAAATTAAAAAAACTTTTTTAAATCTTTGACACTTAATTTTATTGTAAAGGTTGAAAAGTAAAAAATAAATCTCTACCAAAAACACCCACTGCACTAAAACCTTATTTCCGTCTACCATTTTCATACAGTCATATTTTCTTTCCAAAAAATCCAAATCAAAATTAGCTTCATCTTCCCCGGGGCAATTTCACTTACAGGTAAAATCATCATTATATACACTCAGGTCAAGTCACTGTACCTGCAATCTACCATCAATTTAGCATATATATTACATTATATATATACATCAAATCTTTGTTATAATTCAGGGTTTTAATGGGTTTTTTTATTTATAAATTTAGCTTATTTTTTTGTATAAATTATGGATCTTGATGTGGGTTGTGTTTTTTTTTGGTATAAAGATTTGATCTTCACTGTTGAATTGAATTAATTGTATATAATATTTATCTGGGATATTTGATAAACATTTAAAGATCTTAATTGTGTATATATTACGAAGAATTGTGTGGACTCATGTGGAATTTGTTTATCTGATTTGCTTTAGCTTTATTAGTATTGTGTAGTTGATGATTCAGTTGTATGATCACATGAATTTTGGATATATAAATTTGTGGATTTATTTATTTTTTGTTCAATGTTAACAATGTTTAGCCTTTTTGTAAAAGAAAAAAGATGCGATTTTTGGTGGGCATTCATCGTCTTATGAATACTTTACGGGAAGAATTGCAAAATGGCTTTGTATTTAGATATTGAATCAAGGAAGCTTCGGAAGATTTAGTTATCTTTTTTATAGTGTTCAATATCGCTTTTGTTGAATTTGCAATGGCAAATAGCTGAATTAATTTGCTAATGAGTGATAACCTATTTGACATTTTGCTATTAATAGGTGATTTGTGATTAATTATTTTTTAGATTTGGTTTTTCTTTGTAGCCTTTAGTTTTATATAGTTGCATGATTGAAGGAAGTTTTAGTTTGAAACTCTGCAACGAGTAATCAGTATTCAGTTGTATATGATTGTAATGTCATGCTAGCATGGTTAGCCATTTTAAATTAATAATTTTTTCACTTTTTAAGTGAATTAAGTTGTGGGTGGTCTTCTGATGGGAATTTATTGTCTTCTTAGTACCTAACGACAACTAGAGGAAATTGTCTATGCAGTGGATATTGAATCAGCAGAGTGTTGGAATTTTCCTCATTTTTTGAAGAGTTTAAATTCCGTGACGTCAAATTTTAATTGACGCTAATAAGCAAATTCGTAAAGACCATTTGACATTTTGTTTGTCATAGGTATTATCTGACATATTGAGTGTATACATTTGAATTGATTTGCTAGATTTGATATTGATTCGCATCCTCTAGTTAATTCAGTTGCATGGTTGTAGGATTTTGAATCTGGAATTTGGACCATTGTAATGAGTAATCGATTTTTAATTATATGTGATCGTTTATTTTCTTGTTCGTACATTTTGTCTATTTCCGTGTGCGTTTACTGTCTTCCGACAACATTACGTCAGTTATAAAGAATTGTCGGTGCATTTAGATTTTTAGAATTTATACTTATCTTTTATAATGTTTAATCTCCATATCATTAAGCTTACCATGTAGAATGACTAGCAAATAAGTGATGAATTATTTCGTATTTTGTTATTAACAGGTGAATTGACAACCAGATTCAAGTTATAGACAGAATTTTGCGATGGCTGCTTCGGAAGAGAACAGTGGACTCTTCCCGATCTTTATTTTGACAATGATTGCACTGCCGCTTATACCTTATACAATGATGAAGCTTTGTCGTGCTGCCTCTAAGAAAGCAAAAAGCATTAACTGTCAATGTTCTGTTTGTTTTCGTTCAGGAAAATACCGCAAGTCAATTTTTAAAAAGGTAATCGTCTTTTTTTCGATAATGTTATAGTTTCTATTTTGGGCAAATTTGGAAGTTTCTTGATCTTAATATCTATTGACAGATCTCAAACGTCTCAACATGGAGTAACTTTACGTTGGTGTTGTTATGGGTCATTATGGGCGTCCTTGTGTACTATATCAAGACTATAAATCGTGAAGTGAGTAAATGAGTTCTTTTAGTACGTTGGTCATTTGAACTACATGAATCCTTGCTAATATTTGATTTGTGGCCTGTTTTTGCCTTTTTGGTTCTATCAGGTTCAAGTATTTGAACCATTCAGTATTCTTGGATTACAACCTGGAGCTTCGGACTCCGAAATAAAGAAGGCATATCGGAGACTTTCTGTTCAATACCATCCTGATAAAAATCCAGATCCAAATGCCCACAAGTATTTTATTGAGTCCATTGCTAAGGCATATCAGGCACTTACAGATCCAATTTCTCGTGAAAATTTTGAGAAGTATGGTCATCCAGATGGCCGACAGGTAGGTTTCTTCTTTCTTATTATTTTGTCTGGAAAGTTTACATTTGGAGGTGGCATGTAATCAGAATGACCTGTTTTAAGTTTTAACCCAAACTCGCTTTGACAGGTTGCGGTTGCCCAGCGCGCCGATCATTGCCACCTCTAGTCTACATCTAAGAAGTTTTATGTCTTGTGTATGAGTATAATTTTGTGTTTTAATGTAGGGGTTTCAAATGGGAATAGCTCTTCCTCAGTTTCTACTTAATATTGAAGGTGCATCTGGTGGGATATTATTACTATGGATTGTTGGGGTTTGTATTCTACTACCGTTGGTGGTTGCTGTTGTATATCTATCTAGATCATCAAAGTATACAGGAAATTATGTCATGCATCAAACATTGTCCGCTTACTACTACTTCATGAAGCCCTCCTTGGCCCCAAGGTATGATCACACTGTCATTGTAATGACAACAATTTCTACTCTCATCAAAATAATATATAATTGACAATTGAAACGGATCAGATAGAGAGCAACTTATTGTCGGTATTGATATTTGTGTCTTGCCAGTATTGGTATTTGTTTCTTGTAAGTCCAGTAGGTATAACCTTTGAGTTGCAATTCCTCAAAAAACTGCTGTGGCTCAGCTCTCCCTTATTTGTTTCATCCTGCCCCCAAAGTAGCCTGTTTCTACCGTACAGCCGTACCCATTTTAAAAGTTGACACATTACTCAACCTGCCTGTCCTGTCCATTTAGTAATCGTTGAAATGGAAGCAGTTAATTCTGTTTTTTTTTTGTCCAACTTGTCTTCCTCTTTTCTCTTCTCTGATGGATAAGTACATGTTTCTATTCTGTTGTGTACCTGGCCTCAGTTTATAATTATGTATCGATTTTACAGCAAAGTTATGGATGTTCTCATTAAGGCTGCTGAATACATGGAAATTCCAGTCCGTAGGCCCGATGGAGAACCCCTTCAGAAACTGTTTATGTTAGTCAGAAGTGAGTTGAATTTGGATCTCAAGAATATTAAACAAGAACAAGCAAAGTTTTGGAAGCAGCATCCAGCACTTGTAAAGGTAAAATGTTGATGGACGCATATGGACTATGTTGGCTTATTTATACTACTTTGAACTCCAAAAATTGGGCTAAAGTTTCCTATTTGGTTTGTTTGCAGACAGAGTTGTTGCTTCAAGCTCATTTGACTCGTCAAACAGCAGCCTTAACCCCGGAGTTACAGAACGACTTCAAACGTGTGGTGGAGCTTGCACCTCGTCTTCTTGACGAGTTAATGAAGGTTGTTCAGTTCTTCAGTTTTTGATAGTTATATAAATATGAGAGCCTTGTTCTAGCCCAAGTATTTAGTAGTTTCTGATGTTATTGTGAACAGATGGCAGTCATACCACGCACATCTCAAGGGCATGGCTGGCTGAGGCCTGCGGTTGGTGTTGTTGAGCTCTCTCAATGTATCATTCAGGTAAACTAGTCAGCTCATCATTTGAAGTCATATTATACATCTCTTTACTATGATCTGAAAACATACCTGCGTACCTATTGCCTGCAGTGCCATAGATTTCCTTGTAGCATCTTCTCTGTTTTTATGTTCAAAAGTGTGAATTGTGTTATGATAGTAGACAGCATCATCGTCTTGTGTATATTCCAATTGTAAATGTTTGTCAAAGCTTACACCTTACTTTAGTTTCCAGTACCGATACGTAATACTTGGTTATATGTGCACTTGATGCAGGCTGTCCCTCTTAGTGCAAGAAAAGCTAGTGGAGGATCTTCAGAAGGAATCGCACCTTTTCTGCAGCTTCCTCATTTTGATGATGCTGTGATGAAAAAGATTGCCCGCAAGGTAAAAGATTGCATATCCCTTTGTTAGATAAATTGGAAACGGGTCAGACGGACCGAACAGATCAAACAAGTCGAAACCCTCCCAAAATTTGTCTGATATGCATAAAACCCTCCAATCACTCTATTCGAACAACTCAGATGATTATAGCAACAGTATAGATTTTATAATTATAAATAACACATTAAAGATATGAGTATATGTATCTGAAAGGTAAGAGAAAATATTTGTGGGTCTATTTGACCTATTTGACCCTTTTGAAGTACCCACATAGACCAAAACCTGTTTTGAGCCAGTTCGTGCTGCTCTTTTCGACCTGGCTGTCCACACTTGGATTCTATATGTATGATTTGTAGTTTTGAACAAAGACCAACTTTTATTAAAATTGATTGAATTATTGGTATTGCAGAAGGTGAAAACCCTTCAGGAGTTTCGTGACATGACAGTGGAAGACCGTGCTGAATTGCTTTCTCAAACTGCTGGTCTCTCTGCAGCTGAAATCCAAGATGTAGAATCCGTACTCGAAATGATGCCTTCCATAACCGTTGAAGTTACTTGTGGGACCGAAGGAGAAGAGGGTATACAAGAAGGTGACATTGTCACAGTGCAAGCCTGGGTGACCTTGCAGCGGGCTAATGGCTTGACCCGTGCTCTTCCCCATGCCCCATACTATCCTTTTCACAAAGAAGAAAATTGTTGGTTTCTTCTTGCAGACCTGAATTCAAATAATGTCTGGTTTTCTCAAAAAGTAAGTTTCATGGATGAAGCTTCAGCTTTGACTGCTGCTTCAAAAGCTATAGAGGAAACAATGGAAGGCTTGGGTGCAAACCCAAAGGATACTAGTAAAGCTGTGAGAGACGCGATTGACAAAGTCAAAAGTGGGTCCCGGCTTGTGATGGGGAAGTTCCAAGCCCCAGCTGAAGGTAATTACAATTTGACTTGTTACTTACTGTGTGATTCTTGGCTTGGGTGTGACAAGAAGACGGGGGTGAAAGTTAAAGTAGTGAAACGGACTCGTGCTGGGACTCGTGGAGGTTTCATGGAGGAAGGACCCATGTTGGAAGATGGGGCAGAAGAGGAAGAGGAGATTGAAGAAGAGGAATATGATGAAGATTATGAGAGTGAGTACAGTGAAGATGAGGAAGATAATAAAGATAGTAAAAAACAAAGTCGTGCTAATGGCAAAGGACCCGCATCAAGTTCAGGTTCCGGCTCAGATGACGAATGAGGAATGTTGATACCTTTTTTTAGGTAGGACTACAAACTAAATTTTCATTACAGTGATCTTGATAATTGCATCAGATTCAGTTTGGTTACCTCCAGACTTTAGTGTTACAATAGCAAATGAAAGATAGCCATATTTGTATTTTTAGAGACAATTAGTTTTTTTGGTTAGTGATGTGTCAACCTGAATAAACAAAACTGAAGAACTGAACGGGGCCAATCCAGACCAGAACCAGCTCTATTCGGTTCAGTTCTTGGGTACATTGAAAATCTGGTTCAGCATATTTTCCAAAATCGGTTCTTGGTTTGGAACCAATGCCAAACTAATTTGTTTTCAAAACAATTTATAATGCTTAAAGCAAGCTCTTTTTAAAATTTATATACTCGTATCTTCTAAATCAACTGACTAATATTTCAGTTTGTGCCTTTACAAGCCAATGAACACACTTAAGACATCCAGAGTGGGCTTATGTGAATCGAGTGTGTTGTGACTGTGTCTTTGTTTTATTTATCATTTTATTGAATGTTTTATTTATTTTTTTTGAAAAAAACTTGAATTTGTATTTGCAGTAAAGATAATTTAGATAGCAAGTTAAAACTGTATTATACAACAGATAAATTACCATAATCCATAACTAAAGCCTATCTACAATTTAATGTATCTTTAAAACTACAACAATGGATGTAAGTTACAAAGTTAACATCTTGAATGCAGTAGATCTTGTAAAATGAAAGCTCCATCTTTGATAAATTAATCAAAATTTTCCAAAATAAATCAACTTGTTTTGTGGTTCACGTAGGGAGCCAAATGACTTTCAAAGATCAATCTTGTCTGCAGTACGTGAGCTCAATCTGCGATGCAGTGCTTGCAGCGGCCATCCACCACTCATCATCCTCATCCCACACATCATCCTGTGATAATTAGAAGTTTACAAGTCTTTCAACTTGGCAGAATTGAACTATTTAAATTCATATTTGGAAGTTCTACCGTTTGACAGATGACACACAAAGCGACAAAAACATTATAATTAGAAGAAGGGATTAGTTCCTCGAATGTAATTAACTAAACACGAATGTTCATTGTGTGTGGCGTACTTTAATTTTGTTCGTTGTATGTAAGTAACTTGTTATTTTGTCCAATTCGTGTAACAGATTACCGAGTGAATAGTTTACTGGTTACCAATTGATTTTTGTTGAATTAAATCCTTTGGATTAGTGTTCCAAAATGTAAGAAACTATGCACAAATGTATAATGTGTATAACAAACTATGCACAAATGTTCATATTATGTGGCAGCAGCCGGATTTAGTTGGTTTATTACTCGAATTGGACAAAATAACAAGTTACTTGAATATAATGAACAAAATTGAAGTACGCTGCACACTATGACCGTTCGTGTATAGTTGATTACATTTGGGGACACTAATCCCTTAAAAAAAGGATGCCTAGTTTTGTGTAGTAACATCTAAAATTTAGAGGTGGCAATTCACCCATTTACTCCTGAATGTGTCAATACGGATTATGCTTAATGTGGCGATCAGACCGGTTAAATAGAAATTAAAAGATATCTTCAAAAGAACTTAAATTAAAAGATATCTTCAAAAGAACTTGGGCCAAAGATTCGCTCATCAAGTTTGTTTAATGCATAAAACCTCGTAAATCATTGAAAATCTTATTGAAATATATATCTTTCAAATCATGTTTGACCCACTATCTAAAGCAAGAAACTGACCTCCTTGCAAAGGTCTAGCTTTCTTGGCATATTTTCAACCTTGTCTGCAACTACCATTGCTTCACGCCACCACTCATCTTTCTGGCAGCTGTCCATGGGGCTTTCCTCGCCACAGGGAGGTATGAACTCCTGAGTTCCATTTTGATCCCCTATCTTAGAGTAACTGAAAGAATCAGGAAGCACTCCTGGAGGAACTGGACGCATGGGAGATCGATAACCTAAGAGAAGCACCAAAATGACAAAATGTTCAAAATTATCGAATTATTTATAAGAAAAGAACAATTAACAGTTCAAGGTGAATTTGATCAAACCTCTGCAATCAGGATCATAACACTTTTGATAATAAGCAGCCATCTGTAGGTCCACCACATACATCACTGAAACAGAAGAATAAATTCATGTCTTTAGATTTATATACTTATAGAAACACACACCCATCAGTAGGTTGGCAAGATGGGCAGGTCGGGCCATATTGGTAACATGTCAAACAGGTTCAGGCTGGTTATCCACAAGCAGTTTTTTGTTTGGTGAAAAGGAATTATAATTACTGCATTACATTAAATACTAATACAGTTTACAGTAATAATCTATATATTTGAATAAAACGATTTAGGAGATTGTATTCAATTAAAAAAGACTTTGGACAACTAATAAGTATTAACCAATAAGTATTAACCCATTTGACCCGTCCCCTTTAGGCTTTAACTAAAAGGTTATAAATGACCCATTTAAACTGTTTAGATAGAACATAATCCAAATCGACATATATCTAAATCGGCAATAAATCAGTAAATGATTCGAAAATCGAAACTAATTCCTCAACACATCAGGCTATAATGCAAAAATATCTACAGAAAAATGCACAATTTTGCCATCAGCAAGGTCATCCTTAAAGTCAATCAGAGAAGGCTTATTTCAGACTAGAGAACAGAGATACAATGGAAGAGATTTTTTAATAATTTGCTCAACTAGTAATAAGGTACTTTTAGTGAAATCAAAATTTCATTAATTTAAGTTCAAAAATATGCACCAAACAGATTATCTAACAAAAATAATGAAGTCAATACACAATTTTGCAGGTTCAAAACTTCAACCTTAAAACTTAGAAGAACTTCCGTTACACTAAGATGCCTAGGCCATCGGTAAACTTTTATAGGGGAAAACGATATAACAACCAAGCCTTGTTGGAATTAATTTATTGTCGAAGATCATAGCAATAAAATTTTCAAATTTACCATGATTGCTTTTGTGTTGTCTACCAATTCTTTCACAGAATCTATTTCTTAACATGCTGTACACCATCAAGCCATCCTCCGAGAACCAATACCAGCTTCGAATTTTTCCTGGTAGTGCATATACATAGAATTAGCATTTATCTGTAACAAGATGCAACTAGTAATAAACCAAAACGAATTTCTAAAGTAAGCATCGAGAGAATAAGTTTAAATATATTGTATGAAGGGTAACCTTGCACACTTCCAATGGTAGCAATATATTCCACAAACTCGTCTAATGCTGGAAATGGTGATTTTCCACTGAAATAACCATTGCTTGTGCAAGCAGTCGGCACAAATTCTCGAGCGACTGGTTTACGGTAGTCACTGTTCCTCTGCCATAAAATCAGAATATCAGTTTCCTCTTAAATAATGACTTGCCAAACCACATGACATTTTTATTGATTGATATGAAAAATATTATTTATAACACTGAGTCCGGTCTGCATATAGAGGTAATTGATTTGTTAAACCGAACAAGAGATGCTGCTGAACAATTGAAACTTGCAAGGCCAGTAAATAAAATAATATATACAATAACATATAGTAGATATACTCTATGTAAGTGAAATTTACCTCAATATCAAAATGCAAAACCTTGACACAATCTAAATCCATTTTACAGATTAGAAGCTTTTCGCAGTCCGCATCTATATTGCAGATCAAGGATGCCATGAACACATCTTCCTCGTTCTTGAAAAGATAAAATTCTTGATCAAACTTATAACATGGAATGTATAAAAAGATAACTTCTCACGATGTGAAGACATTGTTGCATAGAGATTGGTTCATACCATTTCCTTACATTTATACCGTCTAGTCGGAAGAAGCACTGAATTTTTCCCTGCTTTACTTGATAGGTGCAGACGAAAACATCGGTTTCTGGAATATACAGCGGTGTCAACAAAAAGATGGCAAGGGACATCAGCTGAGCTAGAATCTTTTAAAATAAATAACTGTTCATATCTTTTATCCCTTCCTCTTGCAATATGGATTCGCGAACATATCTATTAACAGGTAGCAATTAGTTAAACAAGACCTGGAAAAAGAACGAAAATGAACTTTGAAGTATACTAGTTTGTTATATCCAAAGTCAAAATAACAGCAACCAAGAAGAAAATAATAGGAGGCTTAATATTGATACCTCGGCAACAAATGCGCCAACGTGTATGTTGTCCTTGAAAGCAACCCCTGGTAAGCGGATGATCAAGTGACGCGAAAACTTATCTGTCAACAAAACAGTTTAAAATTTGGGTAAAAATTCTTTCAAATTGATATCATCTCAATGTCTTGTTGGAAAACTACACGTATAATATATTTCCTTCATATATTCTTGTAACTTCACATTAAGTTGCTTGTATCCGTAAAAAGCAAAAAAAACAAAGAAAAACTAGAAGAGCAAATAAAAGCCACTTGTACAGTTTCAATCATACTTTCGGGTTTTTAAGAAGCACATGCAACCAACCAAATTCATACTTGATAGGTGCAGACGAAAACATCGGTTTCTGGAATATACAGCGGTGTCAACAAAAAGATGGCAAGGGACATCAGCTGAGCTAGAATCTTTTAAAATAAATAACTGTTCATATCTTTTATCCCTTCCTCTTGCAATATGGATTCGCGAACATATCTATTAACAGGTAGCAATTAGTTAAACAAGACCTGGAAAAAGAACGAAAATGAACTTTGAAGTATACTAGTTTGTTATATCCAAAGTCAAAATAACAGCAACCAAGAAGAAAATAATAGGAGGCTTAATATTGATACCTCGGCAACAAATGCGCCAACGTGTATGTTGTCCTTGAAAGCAACCCCTGGTAAGCGGATGATCAAGTGACGCGAAAACTTATCTGTCAACAAAACAGTTTAAAATTTGGGTAAAAATTCTTTCAAATTGATATCATCTCAATGTCTTGTTGGAAAACTACACGTATAATATATTTCCTTCATATATTCTTGTAACTTCACATTAAGTTGCTTGTATCCGTAAAAGCAAAAAAAACAAAGAAAAACTAGAAGAGCAAATAAAAGCCACTTGTACAGTTTCAATCATACTTTCGGGTTTTTAAGAAGCACATGCAACCAACCAAATTCATACCTTTCGTAGAAGAGTCAAGTTCTACAATCCAATTAGTGTCTCCTTCGATAGAGTACTTTTCAAGCAAGGCTTCAAAAATAACTAATATGAGGAGATCAACTCATTGTACTCAATTGCACGTAAATGTACTCATTGTACTCAATTGCACGTAAATGTACTCATTGTACTCAATTGCACGTAAATGTACTCATTGTACTCAATTGCACGTAAATGTACTCATTGTACTCAATTGCACGTAAATGTACTCATTGTACTCAATTGCACGTAAATGTACTCATTGTACTCAATTGCACGTAAATGTACTCATTGTACTCAATTGCACGTAAATGTACTCATTGTACTCAATTGCACGTAAATGTACTCATTGTACTCAATTGCACGTAAATGTACTCATTGTACTCAATTGCACGTAAATGTACTCATTGTACTCAATTGCACGTAAATGTACTCATTGTACTCAATTGCACGTAAATGTACTCATTGTACTCAATTGCACGTAAATGTACTCATTGTACTCAATTGCACGTAAATGTACTCATTGTACTCAATTGCACGTAAATGTACTCATTGTACTCAATTGCACGTAAATGTACTCATTGTACTCAATTGCACGTAAATGTACTCATTGTACTAATTGCACGTAAATGTACTCATTGTACTCAATTGCACGTAAATGTACTCATTGTACTAATTGCACGTAAATGTACTCATTGTACTCAATTGCACGTAAATGTACTCATTGTACTCAATTGCACGTAAATGTACTCATTGAACTCAATTGCACGTAAATGTACTCATTGTACTCAATTGCACGTAAATGTACTCATTGTACTCAATTGCACGTAAATGTACTCATTGTACTCAATTGCACGTAAATGTACTCATTGTACTCAATTGCACGTAAATGTACTCATTGTACTAATTGCACGTAAATGTACTCATTGAACTCAATTGCACGTAAATGTACTCATTGTACTCAATTGCACGTAAATGTACTCATTGTACTCAATTGCACGTAAATGTACTCATTGTACTCAATTGCACGTAAATGTACTCATTGTACTCAATTGCACGTAAATGTACTCATTGTACTAATTGCACGTAAATGTACTCATTGTACTCAATTGCACGTAAATGTACTCATTGTACTCAATTGCACGTAAATGTACTCATTGTACTCAATTGCACGTAAATGTACTCATTGTACTCAATTGCACGTAAATGTACTCATTGTACTCAATTGCACGTAAATGTACTCATTGTACTCAATTGCACGTAAATGTACTCATTGTACTCAATTGCACGTAAATGTACTCATTGTACTCAATTGCACGTAAATGTACTCATTGAACTCAATTGCACGTAAATGTACTCATTGAACTCAATTGCACGTAAATGTACTCATTGTACTCAATTGCACGTAAATGTACTCATTGTACTCAATTGCACGTAAATGTACTCATTGTACTCAATTGCACGTAAATGTACTCATTGTACTCAATTGCACGTAAATGTACTCATTGTACTCAATTGCACGTAAATGTACTCATTGTACTAATTGCACGTAAATGTACTCATTGTACTCAATTGCACGTAAATGTACTCATTGTACTCAATTGCACGTAAATGTACTCATTGTACTCAATTGCACGTAAATGTACTCATTGTACTCAATTGCACGTAAATGTACTCATTGTACTCAATTGCACGTAAATGTACTCATTGTACTCAATTGCACGTAAATGTACTCATTGTACTAATTGCACGTAAATGTACTCATTGTACTCAATTGCACGTAAATGTACTCATTGTACTCAATTGCACGTAAATGTACTCATTGTACTCAATTGCACGTAAATGTACTCATTGTACTCAATTGCACGTAAATGTACTCATTGTACTCAATTGCACGTAAATGTACTCATTGTACTCAATTGCACGTAAATGTACTCATTGTACTCAATTGCACGTAAATGTACTCATTGTACTCAATTGCACGTAAATGTACTCATTGTACTCAATTGCACGTAAATGTACTCATTGTACTCAATTGCACGTAAATGTACTCATTGTACTCAATTGCACGTAAATGTACTCATTGTACTCAATTGCACGTAAATGTACTCATTGAACTCAATTGCACGTAAATGTACTCATTGTACTCAATTGCACGTAAATGTACTCATTGTACTCAATTGCACGTAAATGTACTCATTGTACTCAATTGCACGTAAATGTACTCATTGTACTAATTGCACGTAAATGTACTCATTGAACTCAATTGCACGTAAATGTACTCATTGTACTCAATTGCACGTAAATGTACTCATTGAACTCAATTGCACGTAAATGTACTCATTGTACTAATTGCACGTAAATGTACTCATTGTACTCAATTGCACGTAAATGTACTCATTGTACTCAATTGCACGTAAATGTACTCATTGTACTAATTGCACGTAAATGTACTCATTGTACTCAATTGCACGTAAATGTACTCATTGTACTAATTGCACGTAAATGTACTCATTGAACTCAATTGCACGTAAATGTACTCATTGTACTCAATTGCACGTAAATGTACTCATTGTACTCAATTGCACGTAAATGTACTCATTGTACTCAATTGCACGTAAATGTACTCATTGTACTCAATTGCACGTAAATGTACTCATTGTACTCAATTGCACGTAAATGTACTCATTGTACTCAATTGCACGTAAATGTACTCATTGTACTCAATTGCACGTAAATGTACTCATTGTACTAATTGCACGTGAGCAAGAACCATGCTCACTGCGCCGCAGTGGGTAAACTGGACCAGGACCAGGGCCAGAAACAAGGCACTGCGCCGCAGTGAGCAAGAACCATGCCCACTGCGCCGCAGTGGGTAAACTGGACCAGGACCAGGGCCAGTAACATGGCACTGGACCAGGGCCAGGGCCAGTAACATGGCACTGCGCCGCAGTGGGCCAGAGGAGGGCTCACTGCGCCGCAGTGACCAAGAACCATGCCCACTGCGCCGCAGTGAGCAAGAACCATGCCCACTGCGCCGCAGTGAGCAAGAACCATGCCCACTGCGCCGCAGTGAGCAAGAACCATGCCCACTGCGCCGCAGTGAGCAAGAACCATGCCCACTGCGCCGCAGTGAGCAAGAACCATGCCCACTGCGCCGCAGTGAGCAAGAACCATGCCCACTGCGCCGCAGTGAGCAAGAACCATGCCACTGCGCCGCAGTGAGCAAGAACCATGCCCACTGCGCCGCAGTGAGCAAGAACCATGCCCACTGCGCCGCAGTGAGCAAGAACCATGCCCACTGCGCCGCAGTGAGCAAGAACCATGCACTGCGCCGCAGTGAGCAAGAACCATGCCCACTGCGCCGCAGTGAGCAAGAACCATGCCCACTGCGCCGCAGTGAGCAAGAACCATGCCACTGCGCCGCAGTGAGCAAGAACCATGCCACTGCGCCGCAGTGAGCAAGAACCATGCCCACTGCGCCGCAGTGAGCAAGAACCATGCCACTGCGCCGCAGTGAGCAAGAACCATGCCCACTGCGCCGCAGTGGCAAGAACCATGCCACTGCGCCGCAGTGAGCAAACCATGCCCACTGCGCCGCAGTGGCAAGAACATGCACTGGACCAGGAGGCCGAAACAATGCACTGCGCCGCAGTGAGCAAGAACCATGCCCACTGCGCCGCAGTGGGTAAACTGGACCAGGACCAGGGCCAGTAACATGGCACTGCGCCGCAGTGAGCAAGAACCATGCCCACTGCGCCGCAGTGGCTAAAACTGCCACTGCGCCGCAGTGGCAAAAATGCACTGCGCCGCAGTGAGCAAGAACATGCACTGCGCCGCAGTGAGCAAGAACCATGCCCACTGCGCCGCAGTGGGTAAACTGGACCAGGACCAGGGCCAGTAACATGGCACTGCGCCGCAGTGGGCCAGAACCATGCCCACTGCGCCGCAGTGAGCAAGAACCATGCCCACTGCGCCGCAGTGGCAAACATGCCACTGCGCCGCAGTGAGCAAGAACCATGCCCACTGCGCCGCAGTGAGCAAGAACCATGCCCACTGCGCCGCAGTGAGCAAGAACCATGCCCACTGCGCCGCAGTGAGCAAACATGCACTGCGCCGCAGTGAGCAAGAACCATGCCCACTGCGCCGCAGTGAGCAAGAACCATGCCCACTGCGCCGCAGTGGCAAAACATGCACTGCGCCGCAGTGACAACAATGCACTGCGCCGCAGTGAGCAAGAACCATGCCCACTGCGCCGCAGTGGGTAAACTGGACCAGGACCAGGGCCAGTAACATGGCACTGCGCCGCAGTGAGCAAGAACCATGCCCACTGCGCCGCAGTGAGCAAGAACCATGCCCACTGCGCCGCAGTGAGCAAACCATGCCACTGCGCCGCAGTGAGCAAGAACCATGCCACTGCGCCGCAGTGAGCAAGAACCATGCCCACTGCGCCGCAGTGGCAAAACCATGCCCACTGCGCCGCAGTGAGCAAGAACCATGCCCACTGCGCCGCAGTGGCAAGAACCATGCCCACTGCGCCGCAGTGGCAAAACATGCCACTGCGCCGCAGTGACAACAATGCACTGCGCCGCAGTGAGCAAGAACCATGCCCACTGCGCCGCAGTGGGTAAACTGGACCAGGACCAGGGCCAGTAACATGCACTGCGCCGCAGTGAGCAAGAACCATGCCCACTGCGCCGCAGTGAGCAAGAACCATGCCCACTGCGCCGCAGTGAGCAAGAACCATGCCCACTGCGCCGCAGTGAGCAAAACCATGCCACTGCGCCGCAGTGAGCAGAACCATGCCACTGCGCCGCAGTGAGCAAGAACCATGCCCACTGCGCCGCAGTGAGCAAGAACCATGCCCACTGCGCCGCAGTGAGCAAGAACCATGCCCACTGCGCCGCAGTGAGCAAGAACCATGCCCACTGCGCCGCAGTGAGCAAGAACCATGCCCACTGCGCCGCAGTGAGCAAGAACCATGCCCACTGCGCCGCAGTGAGCAGAACCATGCCACTGCGCCGCAGTGGCAAAACCATGCCCACTGCGCCGCAGTGAGCAAGAACCATGCCACTGCGCCGCAGTGAGCAAGAACCATGCCCACTGCGCCGCAGTGCTTAAATTAGATGTTATTTAAGTAAAAGTCGATTTGCACTAACTAATGGTCTCAACTTGCACATAAGTCTCTAATTGTACAATAAATTGACCCATAGGAACACATTGCACTTAAATGAACCTTAAATTGCATTTGAACATATATTGATTAAATCAAAAACTTAGGAAACGTACCCATAGTCAAAAGGTCAAAATGCACGGTTGTTACATCATTCCCCCGTTAAGGGAATTTCGTCCCGAAATTCGATGGAACCCTAATCACTAAACAAATGCGGATATTTTGACTTCATGAAGTCTTCCCGCTCCCAAGTGAATTCGGCTCCACGTCTAGCATTCCAACGGACCTTGACTATCGTATAGCGCTTTTTCTTTAGCTTCTTGAATTCACGATCTACAATCTCTACCGGTTCTTCAACAAAGTTGAGTTTCTTGTCTACTTGTATCTCGTCCATGGGCACGTGATGAGTAGGATCCGCCAAGCACTTCCTTAAATTACAAATATGGAACACGTTGTGCACTTCACTAAGTTCTTGAGGTAGCTTTAGCCGGTACGCCACCTTGCCCACACGTTCTATGATCTCAAAAGGTCCTATGTATCTTGGCGCAAGCTTGCCTCTCTTGATGAAACGAACCACACCCTTCCACGGGGAGACCTTCAAAAGTACATGATCACCAATATTGAACTCCAAGGGTCTACGCCTCACATCGGCGTATTTCTTTTGTCTTTCACGGGCCACTTGTAATCTCTCCTTAATTTTTGAAATTACTTTGGTTGTTTCGATAATTACTTCCGGCCCAATGAGTTGGCTCTCGCCTATTTCCGCCCAAGCGAGTGGAGAACGACACTTTCTCCCATAAAGCGCCTCAAACGGGGCCATTTGGATAGTCGCATGGTAACTATTGTTATATGAAAACTCCACTAGCGGTAGGTGATCTTCCCAACTTCCACCAAATTCAATAGCACAAGCCCTCAACATATCTTCAAGCGTTTGGATAGTTCTTTCGGTTTGCCCATCCGTTTGTGGGTGGAACGCCGTACTCATGTCAATTTGAGTACCCATCGCACGTTGAAAAGCTTTCCAAAAATTTGATTTGAACCGGCTATCTCTATCGGAGATAATAGAAACCGGAACTCCATGTTTTGCCACCACTTCCCTAATGTACAAACGCGCTAGGGTGTCGAACTTATCGGTCTCACGAATGGCTAAAAGTGAGCCGACTTTGTCAATCGATCCACAATCACCCATATAGTATCACGTCCATTTCTTGTCTTCGGTAACTTCGTGACGAAGTCCATTGCAATCCTTTCCCACTTCCATGCCGGTATCACCGGTTGCACCAACAAACCGGGTGGTTTCTTATGATCGGCTTTCACTTGTAAGCAAGTAAGGCACTCGCTCACATATTTAGCCACATCACGTTTCATGCCCGGCCACCAATAGAAATCCTTTAAATCAAAGTACATCTTATCCGACCCCGGGTGGACCGAATAAGGCGACTTATGAGCTTCATTCATTAGGAAAGTCCTCAAATTGCCAAAGATTGGAATCCAAAGCTTCCCAACTAAATATAACCCGTTGTCTTCCTTCCGGTCAAAAAGTTGCTCCATACCATCTAGCCCTTCATTACCAAAATTTTCCGGCAATGTAGCTTGCACTTGAGCTTCTATGATACGGTCCCGAATACTTTGCCCCACCGTAAGGCTCATGGCTCTTGATCTTCTCGGCTTGACCCTTTCCTTTCTACTTAAAGCATCGGCTACGACGTTGGCTTTGCCGGATGATAGCGAATGTCACAATCATAATCGCTAAAAAGTTCAATCCATCTTCTTTGCCTCATATTCAACTCACTTTGATTAAAAATGTGTTGAAGACTTTTATGATCGGTGTAGATCACACATTTGGTGCCATAAAGGTAATGTCTCCAACACTTCAAAGCGAAAACAACCGCTCCCAATTCCAAATCGTGAGTAGGGTAATTCTTCTCATGCACCTTAAGTTGCCGGGAGGCATAAGCGATGACCTTGCCCCGTTGCATAAGTACACACCCCAAACCTTGACCCGAAGCGTCACAATAGACTACAAAATCTTCAATCCCATCCGGAAGGCTCAAGATAGGAGCTTCACATAACATGTCCTTGAGAGTTTGAAAGGCAAGTTCTTGTCTCTCGCCCCACTCGAATCTCCTTTCCTTTTGAGTCAAGAGAGTGAGTGGTTGTGCTACCTTGGAGAAACCTTCAATGAATCTTCGGTAATAACCCGCCAACCCAAGAAATTGGCGAATCTCGGATGGTGTCTCGGGCCGCCTCCAATTCTTAACCGCTTCAATCTTGCTAGGATCCACATGAATCCCATCTTTGCTAATCACGTGACCAAGGAAATGAACTTCTTCCAACCAAAATTCGCACTTTGAAAATTTAGCATACAACTTCTCCTTTCTAAGCAACCCTAGCATCTCACACAAATGCTCGGCATGATCTTCCTTTGTTTTTGAGTAGACAAGTATGTCATCAATAAAGACAATGACCGACTTGTCCAAATAGGGTCGGCACACCCGGTTCATCAAATCCATGAACACCGCCGGTGCATTAGTCAACCCAAACGGCATAACGGTGAACTCGTAGTGACCATACCTTGTACGAAACGCCGTCTTTGGTATGTCGTCTTCATGAACTCTAAGTTGGTGATAGCCCGAACGGAGGTCAATTTTTGAGAAATACTTGGCACCTTGCAAACGATCAAAAAGCTCATCGATTCTAGGAAGTGGATACCGGTTCTTCACTGTGAGCTTGTTCAATTCTCGGTAATCAATACACATCCTAAAGGACCCATCTTTCTTCTTTACAAACAATATTGGAGCTCCCCAAGGCGATTGACTAGGACGAATGAACCCTTTTTCTTGAAGTTCTTTAAGTTGAGATTCTAGCTCTTGCATTTCCGTCAAGGCGAGTCTATATGGAGCTTTGGCCACGGGTGCGGCCCCGGGAATCAAATTGATGCGAAAATCAAGTTCACGAGACGGGGGTAGACCTGGTAGGTCATCCGGAAAAACATCGGGAAAATCACGAACAATAGGAACGGCTTTCAATTCTATCTTTGTGACGGTAGCACTAAAAGCCTTGGAACTAGAGGAATCGGAAGTTTCACCTTGGACTCTAAGAATATCACCGTTTGACAACGGTATTTTGATCACTCTTTCACCACAATCTATGACCGCATTTACCGCCGTCATCCAATCCATACCCACAATGATGTCGAAGCTTCCAATATCGAAAGGCATGAGATTAATATAAAATTCGACGTCGTTTAAAGTCAAGATACAATCACGAAGCACTTGACTAAGTCTAGTTAAAGTACCATTGACCATCTCAATATCAAGCACATAGTTTAAGGCACAAGGATGAACATCTATCAAAGGAACAAAACTATGGGACACAAAGCTATAATCGGCTCCGGAATCAAACAACACCGTGGCATAATGACCGTTAAGAAGAAATGTACCTGCCACCACATTAGGATCATTACGGGCTTCATTTGCATTCACCGCAAAGGCTCTTCCCCTTGGTTGCACTTGATGGCCTTGTTGGCCACGGTTTTGGTTAGGTCCTGTGATTTGAAGTTGATTTGGGTGAACCGCTACTTGCACATTTTGTCCCACCCATTGAGGACAAGCATTACGGTAATGATCGGTGCTTCCACATTCATAACACCCACCCCGTTGACCCCTTAGATTGTTAGCTTGAGGAGGATGTGCTCGGAGAGGAACCGCATGAGTAGGAGCCACTCTCGGGGCCCTACAATCTCTAGCAAGATGACCAACTTGATTACAATTGAAACAAGTCCCACAAGGAGTGGTGGGAACATGATGTCGGGAGCACCTATTACAAAATGGGTAAGGACCCACATAAGCCTTCTTTGCCGGTTCAACCGCCGCAAACACCCTTCCTTTGTTAGGACGTTTAGGGTCAAACCTACCCACTTTCTTCACCCCACTTGACTCGGGTGCATCCTTCCTCTTTGATGATGATGCTTGGTTCAATTCACCACTTCTAAGCAAGTCCTCGGTAACACTACCGGCTCGGTTTATGGCTTCCGTCATAGTGGTAGGCATAATGTTGTTCACCAAGTGTCGGACCTTTGGAGTCAAGCCCATAACAAATTTTTGAATGGCTTGAGCTTCGGGAGTCACCAAGTGTGGAATAAGTGTTGACAACTCCTGGAATCGCCGAATGTACCCCTTATAGTCCGCCCCATTCATTTGAAGTTGAACGAACTCCAAGGTTAGAGCTTGAAGTTCGTAGGGTGGACAAAATCTTTCTTTCACCAAAATTTTGAATTGATCCCACGGTATAGCATTTCCCGCCCCTACTTCCTTATTCCACCATTTCAATGCATCACCCTTAAACATGCCGGATGAGTAGATAACTTGGTCGTCGTAAGTACAATGACTCCTAGCGATCACCGCTTCAATTTCTTCAAGCCACCTAATACAAGCCGTAGGACCCCCACTCCCCTCATACTCCGGGGCCCCACAACCCTTGAAATCCTTAAAGGAACACCCTTGCCGGTACACTCCATGTTGGTTGTACCTTGGAACATAGTTATCGTGCACCACCGGTGCCTCTTCTTCCTCTACCCCTACCGGTTGAACATCTTCATTGTTCCCATTCACTTGAGCTTGAACATTTGGCACCGTATTATCAGGTGCTTGGAGGGTTCTCTTGATTACCTGAAAAGTGTACTAAACAATGTCAACACTAGGTTGGTGAGTTCGTAGGAAAAGATGAACAAGAACACATACCAATGTCAACCGATCCATAATTTACATTGACATGCTCTAATAAATTGCACACTTGTAACCAATGTGCTCATTTGCACGTAAATGTACTCATTGTACTCAATTGCACGTAAATGTACTCATTGTACTCAATTGCACGTAAATGTACTCATTGTACTCAATTGCACGTAAATGTACTCATTGTACTCAATTGCACGTAAATGTACTCATTGTACTCAATTGCACGTAAATGTACTCATTGTACTCAATTGCACGTAAATGTACTCATTGTACTCAATTGCACGTAAATGTACTCATTGTACTCAATTGCACGTAAATGTACTCATTGTACTCAATTGCACGTAAATGTACTCATTGTACTCAATTGCACGTAAATGTACTCATTGTACTCAATTGCACGTAAATGTACTCATTGTACTCAATTGCACGTAAATGTACTCATTGTACTCAATTGCACGTAAATGTACTCATTGTACTCAATTGCACGTAAATGTACTCATTGTACTCAATTGCACGTAAATGTACTCATTGTACTCAATTGCACGTAAATGTACTCATTGTACTCAATTGCACGTAAATGTACTCATTGTACTCAATTGCACGTAAATGTACTCATTGTACTCAATTGCACGTAAATGTACTCATTGTACTCAATTGCACGTAAATGTACTCATTGTACTCAATTGCACGTAAATGTACTCATTGTACTCAATTGCACGTAAATGTACTCATTGTACTCAATTGCACGTAAATGTACTCATTGTACTCAATTGCACGTAAATGTACTCATTGTACTCAATTGCACGTAAATGTACTCATTGTACTCAATTGCACGTAAATGTACTCATTGTACTCAATTGCACGTAAATGTACTCATTGTACTCAATTGCACGTAAATGTACTCATTGTACTAATTGCACGTAAATGTACTCATTGTACTCAATTGCACGTAAATGTACTCATTGTACTCAATTGCACGTAAATGTACTCATTGTACTCAATTGCACGTAAATGTACTCATTGTACTCAATTGCACGTAAATGTACTCATTGTACTCAATTGCACGTAAATGTACTCATTGTACTCAATTGCACGTAAATGTACTCATTGTACTCAATTGCACGTAAATGTACTCATTGTACTCAATTGCACGTAAATGTACTCATTGTACTCAATTGCACGTAAATGTACTCATTGTACTCAATTGCACGTAAATGTACTCATCCATGACCATCAATGTCCACACATAACCAAACATCATATGCATATACTTTGTACGATACTACTTTTGAAAGGCCTTTGATGCTTATATATAGGGTCACCCGCAGCCTTCCCACCACATCTCCAACCTTTCAAAGGCATTACCGTCCTCCATATATACACAACTACCCTAAAACCACTCAATATACACAATATAGTCACCATATAACAAATCACATAATTGCACATCAACAAACATGTCACACAACATATACGTCCCAAATATCATCATGCACGAAGTACACTTTTCAGCCCGACTCTTAAAAGAGTAGGGGAGGCTACGAAAACTCACCTTTGCCTTGATCTACCAAATTTAAAGTGAGCTAGAACGTCAATCAATTGCCAAACGATCACAACCTATCATAATGTGTATGTACGTATCAATATTTATATATATTTATGATTAAGTTGGTTTAGTAAGTTTAAGTCGAGTCACAAGCCCACAAACGCTTCTACAACTTTACCGTATATGAAACAAGACGCTTTAACTCGACATTTTTAGACATGGATTAAGAATTACACGAAAAGAGTGTTACCACAAGAAACTAGACTCTCTTACGATTCCAACGATAGGTCATATGACTCGATTGGACCCACGGATCAAGAGTTATTGACGTTTGAAAACTGACGCGCATTTAATCACCGTAACTATCCACTGCGTCGCAGTGGACCAGGACTAAGCTCACTGCGCCGCAGTGGCTAAGTCAGACCAGAAAGCCGAAACAATTCACTGCGCCGCAGTGAGCAAGAACCATGCCCACTGCGCCGCAGTGAGCAAGAACCATGCCCACTGCGCCGCAGTGGGTAAACTGGACCAGGACCAGAAACGATGCACTGCGCCGCAGTGAGCAAGAACCATGCCCACTGCGCCGCAGTGGGTAAACTGGACCAGGACCAGGGCCAGTAACATGGCACTGCGCCGCAGTGGGTAAACTGGACCAGGACCAGGGCCGAAACAAGGCACTGCGCCGCAGTGAGCAAGAACCATGCCCACTGCGCCGCAGTGGAGAACTGCCACTGGCCCAGTGAGCAAGAACCATGCCACTGCGCCGCAGTGAGCAAGAACCATGCCCACTGCGCCGCAGTGAGCAAGAACCATGCCCACTGCGCCGCAGTGAGCAAGAACCATGCCCACTGCGCCGCAGTGAGCAAGAACCATGCCCACTGCGCCGCAGTGGCAAGAACCATGCCACTGCGCCGCAGTGAGCAAGAACCATGCCCACTGCGCCGCAGTGAGCAAGAACCATGCCCACTGCGCCGCAGTGAGCAAGAACCATGCCACTGCGCCGCAGTGAGCAAGAACCATGCCCACTGCGCCGCAGTGAGCAAGAACCATGCCCACTGCGCCGCAGTGGCAAGAACCATGCCCACTGCGCCGCAGTGAGCAAGAACCATGCCCACTGCGCCGCAGTGAGCAAGAACCATGCCCACTGCGCCGCAGTGAGCAAGAACCATGCCCACTGCGCCGCAGTGAGCAAGAACCATGCCCACTGCGCCGCAGTGAGCAAGAACCATGCCACTGCGCCGCAGTGAGCAAGAACCATGCCCACTGCGCCGCAGTGAGCAAGAACCATGCCCACTGCGCCGCAGTGAGCAAGAACCATGCCCACTGCGCCGCAGTGAGCAAGAACCATGCCCACTGCGCCGCAGTGAGCAAGAACCATGCCCACTGCGCCGCAGTGAGCAAGAACCATGCCCACTGCGCCGCAGTGAGCAAGAACCATGCCACTGCGCCGCAGTGGCAAGAACCATGCCCACTGCGCCGCAGTGAGCAAGAACCATGCCCACTGCGCCGCAGTGGCAAGAACCATGCCCACTGCGCCGCAGTGAGCAAGAACCATGCCCACTGCGCCGCAGTGAGCAAGAACCATGCCCACTGCGCCGCAGTGAGCAAGAACCATGCCCACTGCGCCGCAGTGAGCAAGAACCATGCCCACTGCGCCGCAGTGGTTAAGCTAGAAAACACTTACCAAAACTTCCACAAGGAATCAAACCCGAATTTGACCTAGATGAAGCTTTTTCTTGCACTTTGAGACTTGGATTTTTGATATGTTGCAAGAATGATAATAAGGATGATGATTTTTGTTATTAATCTAGTTGAACTAGCATAAATGACCAAGAATCTAGAGAAAGATTGAGAGTGTGAATATTTAGTGAGATGGGAGAGAATATGGAAATGTTATGAATGAATGGATGGAAATGAGGGAGGATAGGGTTGGTTCCTTGGGTGGGTCATGGGTTTGGGTATAACCCATGGTTAGGATCCATATCATTTACTAGTTTAAATTAGATGTTATTTAAGTAAAAGTCGATTTGCACTAACTAATGGTCTCAACTTGCACATAAGTCTCTAATTGTACAATAAATTGACCCATAGGAACACATTGCACTTAAATGAACCTTAAATTGCATTTGAACATATATTGATTAAATCAAAAACTTAGGAAACGTACCCATAGTCAAAAGGTCAAAATGCACGGTTGTTACATGTCTTGTTGGAAAACTACACGTATAATATATTTCCTTCATATATTCTTGTAACTTCACATTAAGTTGCTTGTATCCGTAAAAAGCAAAAAAAACAAAGAAAAACTAGAAGAGCAAATAAAAGCCACTTGTACAGTTTCAATCATACTTTCGGGTTTTTAAGAAGCACATGCAACCAACCAAATTCATACCTTTCGTAGAAGAGTCAAGTTCTACAATCCAATTAGTGTCTCCTTCGATAGAGTACTTTTCAAGCAAGGCTTCAAAAATAACTAATATGAGGAGATCAACCATTTCATCTCCATTCCTTTCAGCATTTTCTTTTATATTGAACTCCAAATCGAAATAAAGGTGGCATGGCAATCCCTATAGTACCGACAATTTCACCAAATAATTAACAGCAAATGATCATTGCCTAAAGTAAAGATACTTCTTTAGTACATATAATGCAACACCGATTTTCTTGAAGTAAACTAATAAAATCAACTTGAAATGTGTAATATAAAATGACACAACATTTACAAAGAGCTTAAAAGGAAAAAGGTTTGTTGGTATTACATAGTTGTTAAGATCATACAACCATATGTGACAGTTTTGTGTTATTATCAGCTCAAGACAGTAGATAGCTTGTACTATCTTCTGTGGTGCAATTATATAGTTCATGAAGTCTCAACAAATCATATGTTTAAAGTAAGCACATTGCGGTTATAAGTCCAAACTGAGAAATCATAACTAATAAGGTCCCATAAGTAGATTGAATGTGTGAAACTGAACCGACATTGGTTCAATATAATACGGGGAAACATTAGGGAATTACATGTAGGCAAAGACTTTTAGTAAAGCGTTACCTCTTGAATA
The DNA here is from genome assembly GCA_034093135.1 of Erigeron breviscapus. NCBI lineage: Eukaryota > Viridiplantae > Streptophyta > Magnoliopsida > Asterales > Asteraceae > Erigeron > Erigeron breviscapus. The sequence continues at coordinate 153,822,917 of CM067167.1, read as the reverse complement.
ACTTCGTAATGGTGACGAAATTTAGAATTCATGTTTTTGTACCTAGTAATCAATAGTTGGCACAATAATCAATTCAAAGAGGAAGCAAATCATGATATCTGCATAAAAACTTAAAACTGTTAAATGGTGACTTCTGAAATTTGCACCTTCGCCAAAACTCTTTATATGTTGAAACAAGGAACCTTCTTTGGCCACTTGCATGATCTTGGTAGCTGAAAACACGTGACCCTTCATGGTCTTTTGCATACTTCATAGCCTCATCCTGCCTAGGAAATGTTTTCCACACGTCCTCTCTACACAAGTGTACAACAAATACAACTTATGAAGCCACTTATAGCAATAACTAACAAGTAAAGTGCTATATTCTCTTTATAATCAAAGAAACAACAACTAATATCATATAAAAACGGGCAAGCACCTTGTTTTATTCTGAGCAGCAAGTTCAACACGTATCTCGTGTAACAATCGCAACAACCGAGCTGGTCTTTTTGGAGGCACACCTTGTGGGGAACCGTAGAAAATAACAGGGGGGAACTGACTACCGTTATTCAGACTCTTTTTTCCAATAGTTGGTGTGTAGAACTGAGACACAGCAAGACATGCAAATAATTATCGCAAAAAAGCTAAATGATTCCAACATAAGTTGTCTCATTCAATTAAAAACACAACATATCTTTACACAATTTAGTTGAAAATTAACGATGTAACATTATGGTGGTGCATATATATAATAAAATGATAAAAGATATGTTCTGTACATTCGTTGCAGATAACTGTTTTTTCCCACTTGAACCTGCAGAAGTAAGATCAACAGAAGTTGATGGATCTTCATTTGACTTGTCTTGCTTTACTTTCCGCTTTTTACATTTCCTTAATGTTGCAGCTGATTCTGTATGAGAAAACAATATGTAATTAAGTATTATCTTTAAGCATAGCTTGTAAGAAGCACGACTTACAGAAGAATCTAAAATAACGTTCGTTACAAAGAACTAAAGTTTACAATATCGTCATCGTTCTTCACCAACTTCCAAAAGATCAAAAAAACCCAAAAGGCTGGGGTTCTTTTATTTTTGTCTTAAATAACAACCTGCTTTTTCGGCTGCCCAATTGGGAAAATTTACTAAATTTTGGGCTGGGGCGGGGTTACTAAAAGTTGGCTGTCGCATAACTTTTAGGCAATTTCGAACCATTTAACTGATAAAAGCCATTATAAATGATTATGTGGCAATCATTATACATTTTTTGGACAATCATTATAATTGATTAGTCATTTTGTTAACAATAACCGGCTAATTCAATCTTAACATATTGAACTTATGGTATTATATATAATTGTATATGTATATAGATATACCCTTAAATATAACAGTTACAAAATGATCCAAAAATGACACAAAAACATCTTTTAATTACTTGGATATACCGAAAAAGGAAGACAGACTAATTAAATCGAAACAAATGAAGACATAAGTAGCACTTTTGACATAGGATAAAACATGTCTTAGTTCAACCAATCGTAAACCTGTGCCTAAATTAGGTAATTGAAACAAAACAATTCACAAGCATTCTGTGTGTGTGGGGTGAAAATAAATAAATTAATTAATTAGTTAAATTGGAAGAAGAGAAAAAGGGGGATAAATATAGGTATGACTTACGAGGTGGTGAGATTCCACATTTGAAACATTCAAAAAGGCGATTAACATCATCGGCCATGTCGGCGGTAAACCTATGTGAAGTGATGATGTTTGGTTTTTGTTGGGCGGGAACTCGCAAATGGATCTTAATTGGATTGTGCCGTTTTTTGTTTTATTAACAACCTGTATTTTTTTATTTTTTTATTTTGGGTTTTGGACTTTTGGTTTTTTCACCGGTTCGTGGGTGATTAGGCATTTCATCACTTTTGTTTTTATTTGTTATTATTATCAAGGGTTTTTCTAACTTGTGCCCTAAGGGCACACATAAGGGTGTCTCGGGAATTGAAAAAGGTAAGAATATTCTTCTTGAAAAATGCATTTTTCAAATCCCGAGAAGAATATTATTACCTTTTTCAATTCCCGAGAAGAATATTCTTACCTTTTTCAATTCCCGAGACACCCTTATGTGTGCCCTTAGGGCACAAGTTAGAAAAATCCTTTTATCAATATCAATTTTTGGTCATGGGATCGATCCCCGCGTCTCCCCTCATCCGTTAACCGACGCCCAAACCGATATAGCTTTACCAACCATTTGTGCTTAAGAGTGTCGGCAACTAAGGCCCCTCCTTATAGAAACCTACTTTTAACCCACGTCTAACACTATTCATCAGTTTCTCTCTCTTCTAAACACACCAAGAACACCCCCTCCTTATAACACCCACTTTTTCCCCTCACATCATCTTTTCGGGCCCCACTTTCCTTCACAAAACGCGTGTCTAATATTGGAAGGAACATCCAGACGCCGGCCTAGACGCCGGCCGTGCTTATAGCGTCTGGGCCGGTTCCGGCGTCAGAAGCGCGTCGGACGTGGGCTAGACATGCTATAAGGAGGGGCCTATGGTGAGGCAACTTTTACTATTTTGTAGTTATGTTATATAAGCAAGTCTCGTATTTTGTCACCGTTGGACTAAGAAGTCTTCTTTGATTTTTGATCTTGATTTCAAATTATAAAAAGTAATTAAAGAAGAGAATTTATTTTCTAGGGACAAAACATATCTGATTAAAGATTGGTATGTTGATTTGAATTCAAAGTACAAAGGTTAGCTTATCTCAATATAGTGTTTCGCAACGACCTAATTAAAAAATCTTGACTTTATGTAAAATCTAAGTCACATACAAATATTTGTTTAGAACTATTAATAAGTGATGTCTTAATTAAAAAAATCCACATAAAACAACTTTTACATATTTATCAATTCAAAAACTTTTACTCTTAAAAAGAATTTTTTCTAAGAGTATTATAGTAATATACATTATTCAATCAGTTCATTCAACACAAGTAACCAACAACAATTATATATTTACCAAATTACTCGAAACAGACTAGATAGACATTAAATCCAGTCAGAAGTTCATGCATGGAAAACAAATTTGAGTGATAACTTTTGTCTTTCACATAAGAAAACCTTTTTAGTCATTTCACAACATAAATTTAAAAAAAAAAATAAAAAATCCGAGTTTAAAAAAAAAAAAATAAAAAATAAAAAAAAAAAAAAAAAAAAAAAAAAAAAAATAAGAATCATAAATTTCAAAAAAGGAAGGAAAAAAAAACACTCTGTTTATTCTTAACAAAAAGATAGTCATGGTTTTACCATTTCATAGTTCTATTAGGCCATTTTAATCTCATAGAATGTCATTTAGACACTTATGAGTGACTTAGCAACTTAACCGGGCATTAATATGTTTCCGGTTTTGATAAGGAGTTCCGAGTTGACAAACTAGTTTTATTTAACTAAAATGTGTCGAGTTGCACAGTATCAATGTAAGGTATATTCGAGTATTTTTGTGGAAGTTTTAGGTTTCATAGCATTCGAGTAAGTTTAGAAATAGAGGTATGATAAATTGTTGTTCAAAAAGAGAGAAAAAAAAAAAACTAAAGAGTGATGGCTTTTGACTTCATCTATATCTATACTATGTATAATATAAAAAAAATAACATTTTATTTTTGGAAGTGTTGAAAAATATGTAATATTTTCACTTAGCACTTCTTAAAATATTTTTACCTACACTATTCCCTTAATACTAATGATTAAATTACACTATCAATCCTTTAACTTTTAAGATATCTTCATTAATCTTTTACATCAATTATCTACACCACTCGACGCCTAATCTACCACCAACAGTCGCCCCCACCACCACATCTTCGCCGCCACGACCACCGTCGCATTGCGTGGGTAACGTGCTAGTTAATTTAAATCTTATCTTCTAAAAGTAATTACAAGAGATTTCTATTTTTAGCAAGTCATGAGAAATGCTAAAATGACAAATCAATTACAAACACATGTTTACAAATTGATTTGTCATGTGAGTATTACATGTTTCTTTCTCGTCTACTATTAATGATACATAAGTTTGTAAATATTTGTTTGTTATTACCTAAGCAGGGGCGGGTGTACTCTTTAAGTAGTGGGGGCAAATGCCCCCTATAACTCAATACTTGATAGCAGAATTTATATCTAGTAAATAAAGATTTACATGCTTAATTACATGATTGCCCCCGACTTAAAATTGATTGTGCCCTCGAGCAACTGGAACTCTAGAAGTACTACCAACAACCAAGTCATTTGTCAAGCCATTAATTAACTATATAAAATAGAAAACAATATTTGTTTTATGTAGTAAGCGAGGTGGGATAATCTTTTACCTCTATTTGAATCATTCAATTGTTTTCTTATATGATGCTCTTTAAAACTTCTTACGGTGGAGTAACTATTATTGATCATTTTATTAAAACCAATGTTATGCATTATATATGTACATGTATATACTTCAGAGTAGTTATATTTCACCCAATATATTTTAATCAACTAAATAAGCATAGATATTAAGTATGGCTTAGTTTAGGTTAACTTTCATTTAAAATCTTTAAAATATAGTTTATACTAACATAAAAAATTTAAATAATAGTCTAAAAATGAAACCAACTTATGTTATGTGGCTTGGTTTGTTCAACAAGCTTATTTAAAGCTAACAAATTATTTTTATTGTTTTAATTATACAAAAAAAATATATGTTTAACTGAAATGAATATGGTTTAATCGGGCACTTTTGTTACCATTTTACTAACAAACAAATTTAAAAAGCTTGATAAGTAGACAACACTCTTTATTAGTCAACTTGACCCGACCCGTTTTGATATACGAAAGGCTACAAGGTTCAACCGGGTATCGAAATACCTTAATACCCTGCCCCCAATGACCGATTTTTCTGGATCCGCCTCAGCCTCTAAGAGATGTTAATATATTTAAATTTGTATACGTGACCCAAGCTTTCTTATTTTGATAATAGCTTTTCTTTAGCAATATAAAAGTCCGTAGCTAATAGTTAAAATAAAATACTTCCATCCAAATAATCCATTAACGAATAGTTGATTACTAGATTTTAGACCCGTGTCATATACACGGGTTTTACAACATCATTAATATAAGATTTAGGATATGAAACCAAAAAAATACTTATACGCTAAATGTAAAAATATACTTAAATGTAAATACTGAATGATAAATCATATCAAGGTTGGATGGTGTAGCAGAGTTTCTTTTATACAAAATCTTCCAGAGAAGCAATATCTTAACTTTGATTACATAATTGACCGAGTTCTCATTGATGTTTTGCAAAAAAATAATTTTATTTTCGTTAGCCATGATTGTTAAGAACAACAAAATTAACAGCTAGTTCGTGGGGTTTTCAATAATTTTGTCTGTTGTGATTTTATTTGTAGGTTTTAGTTTATATAAGAAGAATTTGTATCCTAAATATAATTTGATTTTAATTACTAATAACAATAATGATTATCCTAACTATAGTCTGATTAGAATTACTAATAACAACAATTTAATTTGATTACGGTTAATAATATAAAATAAAATATTGATATAAATATATAACCTTCCTAACTTTTAGCTATATTTTATTATTAGATAGACATTATGCAATAAAGTATTAATTTTTTTAAATTGGGTTAAATGTGTAAATTGATGATGGAAAACCAAAAAGTGTAAATTAATTTAGACGTGTTGATTTAATTAATTTTGAGAAATTGAGAGTTGTGATTGGCCAATTGAGGTTAGGTTAGTTTTCTTTTAGTATATACTAAGATTAAGATTTATCTGATAATAATAGAGGTTTGTTCATTTGAAACCTTAATTATTGGTGAAACCCAAGGACCAAATCTTGGCCCTTGATTTTACCTCTATCAACGGATGAGATGACCCCCACTCATAAAATACCCCTCCTCCACAAACTCTTTCTCTCTTCTCCCCCCCTCTCTCCGGCGACCTTTTTTTCTCCGGCGACCTAACCTCCACCACCACCACCAGTATTTCCGACACACCAGCAACACACAAAAAAAACACAGTCGATCTCTCTCTCTAACTCTCCTATCCACGGCGCTGGTGCCGGCATAAAGGGCAGAGCCCGTACCGTAACAAACCGCCACCATCTCTTGGATCGCCGCCCATCAAATCCATACCATTCTCATATGCGTCCGGTGACAACCAGTTTAGAACGGATGAGCGCAACGCCCGTACCGTATCCACCCGAAAACGACGTCGGAGTAATTCACCGGAGTTTTTCGACGGCGGTGATGATTACCAATCAAATTTGATTGGATACTGGTTCGCCGGAGTAGATCGCCGGAGTTATTAGACGGCGGTGGTGACCGGAATAATTCGCCGGAGATGGCGACGGAAAACGATCGGAGATGAAAATTTCCCTTTTAATCTTGAATATTCATTAGATTTGATTCAATGGTTGAGATTGGGCCCTTGGGTTTCACCAAATTTGGTGGTTTCTCATGAATACAACTCGATAATAATAATACCGACAAGTGATACCTAAACTATCATAATAAAATCCAAATCACGTGTGAAAAAGTTCAATTAGAGATTAAACAAAATTGTCTTTTACGTAAATAATGTCATGTTAATTATTGTATATACGACCGAAAGAGGGTTCTTCTACCTCACGATGTTATAATATAATGGTTAATTAAAAAGCAAAAAATAAATAAGAAGAATAGATAAGTGGTTGTTTATGAGGTATACAGTATACTAGTTCATCTTCCAACGATGTTCAAGTGGTTTACAACCAGGTGGAAGATGAACTAGTTCCCAAGTATGATTCTGCAAAATGTTAATAGTTTGGTGAGATAAATGGTTGAGATAAAAAAAAAAACAATGAGATAGGAGATGATTGATTGAGATTAATAAACTTTGGTTTTATAGAATAAGAAAAATGCTAAACTTAACGTGTATAAAAATATTGTACTTTTATATCAAAAGCTCACTCTGAATTTTATAGTAAGTGTACAACTATTTAATACACCTTAACGAAAGCCTTAGGGTTTTGTTTAGCAAAACCATTACAATAAACATAACATGTTTTTTTAAAAGTCCTTCAATATGACCACCATTTTGTCAACTAGAGATATTCAGAATGCTTCCAAGCATCAACAGCACTCACTACTTGAACATCAGTGCACCCTTCAGGAATTACAGGGGCTGACTCATCCAAGAATCTCGCAAGATTCACAGTAGTGAGGTAGAACAACATCTTTTGTTGCCATCTTTTAAAGTGTGAACCAGAAAATTTCTCTGGTTTTTCAGCATGGTTGGCCACAATTTGGGCAGCTTGGGTACCCACCAAAGGTCCCATGTTTGTAGAGACAGTATGTCCTACAGATTGAGAAACAGAAGCACCAACAGTGTTGGTAGTGGTAGAAGCAGAAGTTCCATTTGTTGAGAAGTTCATATCAGTAGCCATTTCTGAAATGAAATAGGCAAAGTTTTACTAAAAAAAAAAAAAAAAAAAAAAAAAAAAAAAAAAAAAAAAAAAAAAAAAAAAAAAAAAAAAAAAAAAAAAAAAAAAAAAAAAAAAAAAAAAAAAAAAAAAAAAAAAAAAAAAAAAAAAAAAAAAAAAAAAAAAAAAAAAAAAAAAAAAAAAAAAAAAAAAAAAAAAAAAAAAAAAAAAAAAAAAAAAAAAAAAAAAAAAAAAAAAAAAAAAAAAAAAAAAAAAAAAAAAAAAAAAAAAAAAAAAAAAAAAAAAAAAAAAAAAAAAAAAAAAAAAAAAAAAAAAAAAAAAAAAAAAAAAAAAAAAAAAAAAAAAAAAAAAAAAAAAAAAAAAAAAAAAAAAAAAAAAAAAAAAAAAAAAAAAAAAAAAAAAAAAAAAAAAAAAAAAAAAAAAAAAAAAAAAAAAAAAAAAAAAAAAAAAAAAAAAAAAAAAAAAAAAAAAAAAAAAAAAAAAAAAAAAAAAAAAAAAAAAAAAAAAAAAAAAAAAAAAAAAAAAAAAAAAAAAAAAAAAAAAAAAAAAAAAAAAAAAAAAAAAAAAAAAAAAAAAAAAAAAAAAAAAAAAAAAAAAAAAAAAAAAAAAAAAAAAAAAAAAAAAAAAAAAAAAAAAAAAAAAAAAAAAAAAAAAAAAAAAAAAAAAAAAAAAAAAAAAAAAAAAAAAAAAAAAAAAAAAAAAAAAAAAAAAAAAAAAAAAAAAAAAAAAAAAAAAAAAAAAAAAAAAAAAAAAAAAAAAAAAAAAAAAAAAAAAAAAAAAAAAAAAAAAAAAAAAAAAAAAAAAAAAAAAAAAAAAAAAAAAAAAAAAAAAAAAAAAAAAAAAAAAAAAAAAAAAAAAAAAAAAAAAAAAAAAAAAAAAAAAAAAAAAAAAAAAAAAAAAAAAAAAAAAAAAAAAAAAAAAAAAAAAAAAAAAAAAAAAAAAAAAAAAAAGTTAGTTAGTAAGGGAAAAAAAAAAAAAAAAAAAAAAAAAAAAAAAAAAAAAAAAAAAAAAAAAAAAAAAAAAAAAAAAAAAAAAATTATCGTGAAGAATAAAAAAAAAAAAAAAAAAAAAAAAAAAAAAAAAAAAAAAAAAAAAAAAAACAAAAAAAAAAAAAACAATACAAGAAAGAAATATAACAGAAACATAAAACAGAAAGAAGAATGCAAAAACGGGCTGAGGGTTCTGTTAAACAGAGGTCCCTTAAAACTGATTTCGGGCCACCCAAGTGAACCCGTCAGTTTCCCAGGGTACAACAACCTAAGCAGTGTGTACTGCCGGAGTTAGCCTACAACCCGGAATATACCTTCAAGAACTGATAGAAGTGAAGTGAAGGAGAAAGAGTTTGGAAGAGAATCCAGGATGAAGTGTTGTTATTGTTTTTCTGATTATTGCAAAAGAGTTATGTATATACATCAGATTTTTAAGTGGAAAACACTTGTTAACAACACCTTAAGAACAGGTGTCACTTGCTGAACTAATGCAAGTGTTGTTCCAGGTGTTAAACCAGGAACAAATGAACCCACTTAAGCCATAACAACTAACACTTGAGCCATACTGAGCCATGGAAGCCATAATCGAGCTAGCCAAAAACAAAGGCGGCTCTAAAGCGGCTCGCGGCGATGCGAGCGTGCGCCACTAAAACGCCACATTACGCCTCATCGCCCACGACCCCGCCCGACCCGTCCCGGGCACGGGCGCGGGCGCGTCGGGTGCTTCGCACCCTCCTTGCTCACTTGGGGTGTAGCCCCTTATAAGGAATTATTATTCCTCCAACACTCCTCCTTATAAACACACTTAATGTTTATACTTCTACCAATGTGGGACAAACCCACATTAGTTAAACACACTTTTAACTTCACTTTAACATATCTATTAACTTGAATATTTTATGTTATATTATTTAAACATATTAAATAATAATTATACATAAAATTTCCAACAATCCTCCCACATTAATAGATATGGTTATTAAAGATAAATTCCGACAGTCAAGTATTGCAGGAGAAGTAGGTTTTACCCTTTGAACTTTCCTTTGTGAGTGCACTTAGTCTCCTAGCAGTTAGTAGAACTTGATGTCTTTGAACTAACTCCTTTTTATGTAGACGTTATTGCACATCACACAATACTTTCCCTAGTCTGGTTAACCCCTCACTTTCGTGTCCGTTATGGTCATGGAACACTATCCTGGTTCTGCGAGAGCTCTAGGAATTGCGCCCCCCACAATTCCATTCGAAGCGACCACACTTCTCTCTAACATAGGTGATTGCTTACAATCATTAAAAGCTATAAGCTTAACCTCTATGATATCACTGATTTGATATAGGAATGGGCTAGGAAATTTGCAACTCACTTTATTGTGGTGGGTTCTCCCCCCCACAGTGACTGCAAACTCCCTTGGTTGTTTTGGGGTGCTCCCCCACAGTGACCTCCTCTATTTGTACAATTAGGTTGTCCTATTGAACCTAGATCATGGGATCTCCATTTACATCTAGGTTAGGTTTTCCTTCGTACAAATTTACTCAATGGGCTTTAGCCCCATTCCTCTTGACGACTTATAAACTGCCTCACTACTTAAACCTTTAGTTAGCGGATCCGCAATGTTATCCTTTGACCTCACATAGTCAATAGTGATAACCCTTGTTGTGAGCAGTTGTCGTATACTATTATGCCTACGACGAATATGTCTTGACTTGCCATTATACATTGTATTTTGAGCTCTACCAATAGCCGATTGGCAATCACAATGTATGCAAACAGCCGAAAGAGGCTTTGGCCATCTTGGAACATATTCCAAGAAATGTCGTAGCCATTCTGCTTCTTCTCCAGCCTTATCTAATGCTATAAATTCAGATTCCATCGTGGATCTAGCAATGAGCGTTTGCTTGGATGATTTCCAAGTTATAGCTGCTCCTCCAAGAGTAAATACATATCCACTTGTGGATTTGGAATCTTTTATATCAGATATCCAATTAGCATCACTATATCCTTCCAATACAGCTGGATCTCGGCCAAAATGCAGCCCATAATTCCTTGTATATCTCAAGTATCTTAGTAACCTAGTCATAGCCTTCCAATGCTTCGAACTAGGATTACTAGTATATCTACTTAGCCTACTAACAGCATAGGCTAAGTCTGGCCTAGTACTTGTCATGAGATACATTAGGCTGCCAAATACCCTTGAGTACTCCAATTGAGCAACACCTTCACCTCTATTCTTCGATAGATGTTGCGTGGTATCTATTGGAGATCGAGCGACTCTTGAGTCCTCGGGACTGAATTTCTCAAGGATTTTGTCCACATAGTGAGATTGACTTAACACTAGACCATCTTGGGTTCGAATAATCTTCATCCCAAGAATGACATCTGCTAAACCCATGTCCTTCATGTCAAATCTCGCTTTCAACATATCTTTGGTAGATCTGATCATATTATCATCACTACCCACAATGAGTATGTCATCGACATATAGACAAAGTATCACATATCCTTTAGATATGTCCTTCACATAAACACATTTGTCACACTCATTGATCTTAAAACCATTGTCGAGCATAACTTGATCAAACTTTTGATGCCATTGTTTAGGAGCTTGTTTCAATCCATACAACGATTTGACAAGTTTGCAAACCTTGTCCTCCTGGCCAGGAGCGGAAAAACCCTCAGGTTGTTCCATGTAGATTTCTTCATCTAGCTCTCCATTGAGAAAGGCTGTTTTTACATCCATTTGATGTATTTCCAAATTTCTCAATGCTGCAATCGCAAGCACCAATCTGATCGAAGTTACTCGAGTTACAGGCGCATATGTATCAAAGTAATCAAGATATTTCTTTTGTCTATATCCTTTGACTACAAGCCTTGCCTTGTACTTATCAATAGAGCCATCAGCTTTCATCTTTTTCTTGAATATCCAACGATGTTCAAGTGGTTTACAACCAGGTGGAAGATGAACTAGTTCCCAAGTATGATTCTGCAAAATAGAATCAATTTCACTCTTGATGGCTTCTTTCCATTGAGGGGCTTCTTGTGAAGTAACCGCTTCATTATATGTTTGAGGTTCACTCATAACCATATAAGAAACAAAATCAGGTCAGAAAGATTTTTCAATCTTTTGCCTTTTGCTTCTTCGCGGTTCCACTTCTTCATCCTCTGATTGTTCTTGATGTTCATCTGGAACAATCTTATCAACCGGAGTTGATGTAGAAGCTTTTCCTCTGTCCAAACGAGGAAACACATCCTCAAAGAACGATGCATTCCTCGACTCAAGTATGCTATTTTTGTGTATTTCTGGGTTCTTAGACTCGTGTACTAGAAACCGATATGCACTACTATGTTCAGCAAGATATGAGGATTCACAATCACTACCATGCTGAGTATATCCTATGAATACACAATCAACAATTTTTGGTCCTATCTTTTGAACTTTTGGTGGTGGAACCACCACTTTTGCTAAACACCCCCACACTTTCAAGAATTCATAGGATGGTTTTCTATTAAACCATAACTCATAAGGTGTAACATCCTTATTCTTGAAAGGAACTTTGTTCAAAAGATAGTTTGCCGACAAAATGGCATCTCCCCACATGTCTTGGCCTAAACCCGAGCTTATTAACATGACATTCATCATCTCTTTAAGAGTTCGATTCTTTCTTTTAGCAATGCCATTTTGTTGTGGGGTATAAGGAGCTGTTTGCTCATGGATAATACCATTTTGAACACAAATTTCAGCAAAAGGAGAAACATATTCACCTCCTCTATCGCTCCTTATTCGTTTAATCTTTTTGTTGAGTTGATTCTCAACCTCATTTTTGTACAAGATAAACTTGTTTATTGCTTCATCCTTGCTTTTTAGCAAGTATACATAGCAATATCTTGTACAATCATCAATAAAGGTGATGAAAATATTTGTTACCACCACGAGTGGGAATTGTTCTAAAATCACATACATCGGTATGGATTAAATCAAGTGGCTCGGTGTTTCGTTCAATTGTTTTGAAAGATTTCGTGGTTTGTTTTGATTCAACACAAGTTGGACATTTATAATTAGATTCAATGGTAAAAAATGGTATATAGTTTAACTTAATTAAACGACGCATTGAATTGAAATTCACATGACCAAGTCGAGCATGCCAAACATTAGAAGACTCAATCAAGTAAGCGGAAGTAGAAGCATTTTCATTCATGTTCTTCATGGCAATTACATTAAGTTTAAACATACCATTAAGGGCATAACCCTTACCAACATACAAACCACGTTTAGTTAACACAAACTTATCACTTTCAAACACTAAACGAAACCCATTTTTGTTGAGTAACCATCCCGACACAAGACTCTTGCGCAATTCGGGAACATACAACACATTAGTCAACTTGAGCTCTCTCCCCGAAGTCCACTTGAGGATCACATCGCCTTCACCCTTGATCTCGGCAGTAGTGGCATTTCCCATATACAACTTGTCTTCACCGGATGCTTCTTTCAAAGTATGAAACATAGTCTTATCCGGACACACATGACGGGTTGCACCCGTATCAACCCACCATCCTTTGATTCCATCGGTGGTAAGATTGACCTCTTCCAACTTAGCAGTGAGGTCAGAAATCATAGCAACAAGAGGCATGTCTTCATCGACCATGTTTGCCCTTTCCTTCCTTGGATTCTTGCATTGATCAGCTCGGTGACCAGATTCACCGCAATTGTAACACTTTCCTTTGAACATCCCAACCTTCTTTTTCACACCACCATTCTTAGGACTCAAATCCAACCTTTTTCCCTTGTTTTTCTTCTCATGACGTTTCCCTTTGCCTTTGTAATTACCTTTTCCCTTGGAACTTTGGCCATGCTCAACAAAGTTGGCCTTAGCAAGTCCTTCTGATAGAATATCACTTATGATGATTTGTAATTCTTCAACTTGAGACACAACAGTTTTTGAATCAACCATCTTGAACTCTAGGAATCTTGCCACAATGAACTTCTTAGTTCCGGCATCTTCGGTTTTGTATTTTTATCCAAAGATTCCCAGAGTTCTTTGGCCGTGGTTATCTTACAATACACATTGTAAAGTGAATCAACAAGGCCATTCAACACATAATTTCGACAGAGATATTCAGAATGCTTCCAAGCATCAACAGCACTCACTACTTGAACATCAGTGCACCCTTAAGGAATTACAGGGGCTGACTCATCCAAGAATCTCGCAAGATTCACAGTAGTGAGGTAGAACAACATCTTTTGTTGCCATCTTTTAAAGTGTGAACCAGAAAATTTCTCTGGTTTTTCAGCATGGTTGGCCACAATTTGGGCAGCTTGGGTACCCACCAAAGGTCCCATGTTTGTAGAGACAGTATGTCCTACAGATTGAGAAACAGAAGCACCAACAGTGTTGGTAGTGGTAGAAGCAGAAGTTCCATTTGTTGAGAAGTTCATATCAGTAGCCATTTCTGAAATGAAATAGGCAAAGTTTTACTAAAAAACTTCTATGAACATAAAATAAACTAAAGAAGTAACTTTACAGAAAAGTAAATTATAACAAAAGTTTTAAGAAAACAGTTTTGTAATTCGAATTAATAGAATGGTGAAGAAGCAGAATCAGTTTTAAGATTGTAGGAACACCATTCAACAATACAACATTTTATTGATAAATAAAATTCGAATTACAACAAGATATTACAACTAAATTACCAATTAACTAAACAATACAAGAAAAGTAAATTATAACAAAAGTTTTAAGAAAACAGTTTTGTAATTCGAATTAATAGAATGGTGAAGAAGCAGAATCAGTTTTAAGATTGTAGGAACACCATTCAACAATACAACATTTTATTGATAAATAAAATTCGAATTACAACAAGATATTACAACTAAATTACCAATTAACTAAACAATACAAGAAAAGTAAATTATAACAAAAGTTTTAAGAAAACAGTTTTGTAATTCGAATTAATAGAATGGTGAAGAAGCAGAATCAGTTTTAAGATTGTAGGAACACCATTCAACAATACAACATTTTATTGATAAATAAAATTCGAATTACAACAAGATATTACAACTAAATTACCAATTAACTAAACAATACAAGAAAAGTAAATGAAACAGAAACATAAAAGAAAGAAGAAGGCAAAAACGGGCTGAGGGTTCTGTTAAACAGAGGTCCCTTAAAACTGATTTCGGGCCACCCAAGTGAACCCGTCAGTTTCCCAGGGTACAACAGCCTAAGCAGTGTGTACTGCCGGAGTTAACCTACAACCCGGAATATACCTTCAAGAACTGATAGAAGTGAAGTGAAGGAGAAAGAGTTTGGAAGAGAATCCAGGATGAAGTGTTGTTATTGTTTTTCTGATTATTGCAAAAGAGTTATGTATATACATCAGATTTTTAAGTGGAAAACACTTGTTAACCTTACCTTAAGAACATGTGTCACTTGTTGAACTAGTTAAACCAGGAACAAATGAACCCACTTAAGCCATAACAACTAACACTTGAGCCATACTGAGCCACCAAAGGCGGCTCTAAAGCGGCTCGCGGCGATGCGAGCGTGCGCCACTAAAACGCCTCATCGCCCACGCCCACGACCCGACCCGACCCCGGGCATGGGCGCATCGGGTGCTTCGCACCCTCCTTGCTCACTTGGGGTGTAGCCCCTTATAAGGAATTATTATTCCTCCAACACTCCTCCTTATAAACACACTTAATGTTTATACTTCTACCAATGTGGGACAAACCCACATTAGTTAAACACACTTTTAACTTCACTTTAACATATCTATTAACTTGAATATTTTATGTTATATTATTTAAACATATTAAATAATAATTATACATAAAATTTCCAACAGGATGTACCATTCTTAACTGTGTATCTGTACTTGCCATTCTCAACTGCCGCACAAAACCAGTGAGGTTTGCACCTTTTATAAAAATGAAGTGGAGTAGTTGGAGAGAATGAACTAGTATTTTAGAGAAATTATAAAAGCTAGCTCTTTAGGTGTTCTTTGTTTTTTCTATCGTCATGATTTTGTTTTATTTCTGCCATTGCTTTCGCCTTCTAATAGTCTTAATGGCCAGATTAATAGTTATATTTGGCTTTTGTTGTCTATTTAAACCCGAGTTCTTTTGGTACTTGAGTTATTCTTTTTACCTTGTTTCGTGTCAAAAACCAACAAAATGGCTGCAAATGATGTGCCATGTTGTGAAACTATGTTTTGGGTCTATTTAGCCTCGGCTGTTGGCTTGGTGGCTTTTGCTGGACTTATGTCGGGTCTAACCCTTGGATTAATGTCTCTTAGCCTTCTTGATCTTGAGGTGCTCATTAAGGCTGGTCAGCCTAATGACCGAAAGAATGCAGGTTAATTGGTTAAGCTCTTGATCTTTAGTTTACTAATCATTTAAGAATTTGGTTGTAATTTTACTTGCATTTTGTTTTTGCAGAAAAGATTATGCCTATTGTGAAGAATCAACACCTACTTCTATGTTCACTTCTCATATGCAATGCCATGGCAATGGAGGTACTTAATTTTTTTTAAATCAGTCATCAGGATATTTAATACCTTCAAAATCATGAAATCTCTCTTTTTCGTTGTGTCATCAAGGCTTTGCCAATTTTTCTTGACTCGATTCTTCTGCCTTGGACGGCGATAGTTATATCAGTAACCCTTGTGGTTGCTTTTGGTGAGGTAAGTTCTTCATTCTTTTCACCCGTGGCTAGTTATTCTTATTAACTTTTTCGTATGTAAGTATGTTGGCTATGTCCTTAGATTATACCTCAAGCTGTCTGCTCACGACATGGACTAGCTATTGGTGCAAAACTATCACCCATAGTTCGGGTGCTTGTCATCGTTGTCTTTCCCATAGCTTATCCTGTCAGCAAGGTATCTCACTTCATTTATGCTTCAGAACACCTCATCGATCCTTGCAAAGATATTTCTTTCATTTGAACCTCAAAAACTAACATATATATCAGCAACATAATAACACGATACATATAATAGTTCAATATTCTCGATGTAGTTTTTTCTTAGTTGGTGACTTGGAGAGTTCAAGCAGTAGAAGAAATGCTGAAGTTCTAACATAGAGAAAACTTTTCTGATTTAAATTTTGACAGCTATTAGATTACATCCTTGGTAAGGGGCATTCTGTTATTTTGAGACGCGCAGAACTCAAAACATTGGTGGATATGCATGGCAATAAGGTATTGTTAACGCACGAAGAGATTCAAATATATATACTGGGCTACATTTTTATCACTAAACTGATAAGTAACTGAGTCAACCAATTGTCTTTTCGTTTCAGGCAGGGAAAGGTGGAGAGTTGACAAATGACGAAATTACAATTATAACCGGAGCTCTGGATTTAGCACAGAAAACCGTCAAAGATGCTATGACACCAATATCTGAAATATTTTCCCTCGAGCTGAACTCCAAACTGAATGAGTATGTATATACTTGTCTTTTATCATAAAGTTTCCTTCTTTCTTTCCATCTAATAGTCAAGGCTGACAGCTTATAATTTCATAGGGACACTATGAGTTTGTTACTAAGCAAAAAGCATAGTCGAGTGCCTGTCTATTTACAAAGACCAGAAAATATAATTGGCCTTATCTTGGTAAGCAGTTTGAAGCTTCAAGTTATTTGAAATATTTAGAAAATAAAAGAAATATATAAGTGGCCTTAATTTGTGCTTTCGTTATTATTCCATATCGTGGTTTAGGTAAAACGTCTAATAAAACTGAGACCTGAAGATGAAGTTCCAATTAAGAATCTCAGTATTCGGAAAATTCCTAGGTACATCTTCTTTTTTTTTCATGATGAAATAGTTTGTTGGTTCTTATATTCTGTTAAAAAAGAGGCTGATATACTCTTTGGTTTAAATTTTCTATAGGATACATGAATGTTTACCACTGTATGAGATGCTAAATTTGTTCCAGAAAGGACAAAGCCATATGGCAGTTGTAGTAAGGAGCAAAAGTAGCGCGATAAAGACACATGTCAACTCAAATCTAACTCAAATTAATGTGGAGAAAACAGGTCTCTCTCCTAAGACGTGTATTTTCTTCATTTGTATTTCTAGCAATGACCAACTTGCATTACTTACAGGTCAGAATACAAAATTGAGTATCTACAGATCTTCCAGCGATCCTGCGTCTCAAAATTTAGCGCCAGATACTACTATTTCAAATGGTGTATTAGACTCGTTTCCAAATCCAGATGAAGAAATTATCGGTCTTATAACAATGGAAGATGTTTTGGAAGAACTTCTGCAGGTTGGCTATTAGTACTAATATTACCATCAAAGTTGTTATCATCTATAGAGCTCTTGGCTGTAAAGACGACACCACTATACACAAATTTGGCACCTTTGTGTTTCTTGAATATGTAGTTAGTCTATATTGATGCATTGTTTTTCTTTTATTTCTCATGACATATATCATTTTGAAGGAACCTATGCAAGATGAAAGGAATGAGTACGTTGACGTAGACAACATGTGAGTCTTTTGATAGAAGCATGTTTAGTAAGTTGAAACACGCCTCCTAACATATAAATTCGGTTTGTTTCTTTTGGCTTCAGAATGAAAATCAACATACTTCCATCTTCGTTAAGATCTGGAGCAGTGTCTGCATCTAATTTGGACTGGAAAAATCTTGTGGCATCTCCGGTTCATTCATCACCTTCTCATACGCCAATGTCTTCACACCATCAGAATTCTGCACCAACTTCACCGATGTCTCCATTTATTCAGTCACCTTTCAAAAAGTCAACTTTATATGCTTCGCCTACAAAATCTATACCAAACTCTCCTATGGGACCTGTCAGCAGCTCACCATCTTCATATAGGGTAAGCCACGATAATCACCACTTTACGTGTTACTACTAATAGTGAGAAAACAGTTGAGTCAGTTGGATTGGATAATGGGTCCAAACAAGATTGAGTCAAAACGGGTAATCTTTTGCACAGGTTGAAACAGGTCAGGTTGAGTTGACCCCAAAAACTTTTTGATTAACATGTTAATTTATTTCATTAATAGTTGGTCTATCAAGTATGGTTACAAGAATTATATTATTTTAATAATGGTTTAATGTTTTAAACAATAACTTTTGGAGGTTTTATGCATTGAAAAAACACATTGGCCGATATTCGACCCGTTTGACTTGTTCAACCCATTAGACCTGTTTTCATTCTAAGCTAATTTTGCTCTATTTCACCAGTTTGACCAACTCAGGTATCATAAGTACCTCCTACTAAGCTATACTTCTAATATGTTGCAGGTCTCAAGGAAATCGTATGAGAAGCTAGAAAAGCCCGGTATTTAATAGTTTCTTGATTTCATACAGCTCATCACCTTGACAATAAACGTACAACAGTATAATGTTCTGCATTGTTTGGAATTTAGCTGTTGTGAAATGAGTAATGCTAGAGTTTGAAAAAAAATCTGATTTGGAGATATTTATTCGGAACCAAGTTTCACGAAGTTAACGTTTAATGTTCTTTTAGTTTTCTGTTTACGGTAATGAAAAAAATTTGCTGCGGAATAAGGTAATTTTGTGGTCTGACTTTCCTTTGAATCAAATATGTCACACAACTTATATTGTAAAAAGAATAGAATATGCAAGTAAAGACAGAAAATTGTAACAAGCCCCAGCATATCATCACACACCATTCATTTTCTTGGATAAGATTACTTAGATAATAATAATGAAATAAACTCCCCTATTATATGAGAAGCAAAAACCAAGAGGAATATATAGCAAGCCATGAAATCTCTGTTTAATATAGAGCTAACATCTCAATACATTATATCTTCACCAAAAAGCTCAGCACCATTACTTCCCAAACTGGTTAAGAACCCATCGTACGTTCCAACAAAAACATGGAAGATTCGTGCAAAAGCGAAAGGGTTTAATAAGCCAAATCTAGATAAACAAAATTCAATGACAAATGTCGAAAAAATGAAGAAACAAGAAGAAGAAGCAGATGATAAAATACCAGATGTGGTAATGGGAAGAATGATAACTAGGATATTATTCAATGTTGGGGTGCCTTTGGTAACTGGTTTAGGCCTACTTCAAATGTTCAGTGTAATAAGAGACAATAATTTGATACAAATACCGCGTTGGCTGCCATTTTTGACAACTTTTATCACATTAGGAGCTTCAACACTTGGAATTGCTTATGGAACTTTGTCCACAAGTTGGGATGCTGATAACAAAGGTTCACTTCTTGGGCTTGAAGAAGCTAAGAAGAATTGGGTTGAGATGTGGGCACAAGACGATTCCGAGAACTCATAAGGTAGCAGATAGCTTAATTTTATCTTACACCATACAACATTACAGCTTGTAATTGTGTTTTGTTTGTATGGCATGGTTCATGAAACTTATACAGTTAATGCATGACCATTATTAGTATTGTGATTATATACTAGTGTCTGTGATGGAAATCAAGACTCAGAACATGTTAAAAATCCATCTAAAGTACTAATTAATTATTTTTTTAACGGCATTCTATCCTATTTTTAAATTATACGAATATCTGGAATGGAATCTAGGACTTCCGAGAACCCCTCCAATAATCCACCGCCACAAACGTAAAGAGTAGACTCAAACCCTGGTGAATCCTCCCAAGATTAAAAACTTTCCCAATGAGCCACCAACCACACTGCCAATTAGATTTGAATTCATGCCAATTCCTTTACTTGAATGGGTCAATTCGGGTTGAAGGCTGTCAAAAGTGTGAATTATTATGTGGCCTTCCTATTAAAAGTAATCTAAATGTGGTAATTACTAATAAGTATGATTTAACAGATTGTATACATTAAAACTGAACCTCTATGCTATTTATTATTTAGTGACCCTTATGTAGACTCATGTGTCAACTGAAATAGCTCCATTAGGGCCAGTTATGGGCTTATTGGACTGTTACATTTTCACTTTTGGTCTTTCCTACACTTGAGGTTATTAGCTAGTATTGTAATATCCCATTTGGGCAGCATCGCACGACGGTTTATAGGGGTAAACCCTGCCCTTTCAGGGCTTGAACATGGGTTTATCCAAGCCAAGCCCTCATAGAAGGACTACCTATATCTCAAAGTTGATGAAATGGAGATTCGAACCTGAGACCTATAGGTCATTAGGGGAACTCCAAACCACTACACCAACTCATCATTGATATTTGGGCAGTATCTATATCTCTATATCTATAGTTTTAACATTGACATGTGTAGTTATACTCTTTTGGACCAGCAGCATGTGCGCAGTAAAATGTTGTTAAGAAGAATGGTGGGTTTAACATTGGGATCTACTATAGTAGTAATTATTAAATGATTGAATCTGCAGTCAGTAACTGAACATCTATTGATTTGGAACCTATTAGGAAGGTGACTTATGTAAAGTCAACTTAAATAAATCCAATTAATTTATAAGTGGCTTGTAAAAGGCCAAACTAAATAATATTTATAGGATTATGAGTTCAGACAAGTTTTTCTGTTCCTCACACTTAAGTGTGAGTTCACACTACTTTTTTTTGATACTTTTTGTGAAAAACAAAAAGGAATTTAATTTAATAGTAAAAATACATCAAAAAGTAAAAACACAAAACTATCTTTTGGAATTGGTTTGCTTATTTAACCAAGATATATATCAATTTCTACACATGTCAAATACTCAAATTTGACCAAGTCATTTACTTTTGAAGCGATAGATTTGTTTGAAAATCGATATTCATTTGGCTCAAAAGAAAGTGTTTACGTTGTTATTCTTATTTGTTCAGCCAAAATAAGTATTTACATTGTTATTCTTTTTCTTTTTTTGTTAAGCCAAAATAAGCTTGGGTACATCCACAGTACGGATGATATCCCCATTAATGTTAGTTGACAATGACTTGCGCAAATTCAAGTGTCATTTTATACTGACTAAGAAAATAACAAGAATTCAAAAAACCACGGTCTTAACTACTACGAGTAACTTAATTAGTTGTTTAATAACTTTGATATTTAAATATAATCTTTTGGACATATAATAGCACATTATCGTGTATTTAGAAAGAAGTATTCACTACATCTATAATAATATTGTAATCGTATTAATCACATAATCTTTGTTCGATCAATTTAACCAACTTGTATATCCCAATATTTTATTGGGTAGT
This sequence comes from Erigeron breviscapus, assembly GCA_034093135.1. NCBI lineage: Eukaryota > Viridiplantae > Streptophyta > Magnoliopsida > Asterales > Asteraceae > Erigeron > Erigeron breviscapus. The sequence goes on along the minus strand of CM067167.1, from coordinate 153,801,328 downwards.
TGAAAATGATCCAGATATTATTATATTAAGTACCAGAATCTTCTGATCACTAATAAGTTGTTTTCTCATTGTGTATCTTGTCTTATTAAGTGGGCACTCATGTTAGTAAACTTAACTAACACCCTATTAAACTTAATAGTATAATATACGTCTAAGAATATACACAGGTATGATGTTATAGTTATATGATTTGTTATCAACACATGAAAGTATACAAAAATAACTAATTAAGATGTTCTATTTTCAATCCCACATTTAGAGTGTTTTGTCTTCTTTACGTTACCTCAAACTTTTTTTTTGAACGACAAATTTAGGCTCAGCAGCATGCCTCTTCATATACCCAACTCTAAATCCAGAGGAAACATGGGAAAACCCATGTCTCCATTCTTAGCATTTTGCTCACACCTAAACTTTGTAGTAGTTATATATATATGATTTGATGTACGTCTCTTTATATTTGATTTTTATATGTTATGTTGATATATGACTTGTAAAACATCAATACACGTCATGTTGGTATTAATAATCATTGTTATGGATATGTCTTTATTTGCATTAATAAGATTTGTTAAGAAAAAGTTTTTAATTTTACCTTCTGAAATTTATTAAATGTACATATTAAATCCCTGGTATGTGAGAGGTGCAATACGTAAGCTTGGGTACATCCGCAGTACGGATGATATCCCCATTAATGTTATGGGGAAATAATACGTAATGTAGATTTGTTAAGAAAAAGTTTTTAATTTTACCTTCTGAAATTTATTAAATGTACATATTAAATCCCTGGTATGTGAGAGGTGCAATACGTAAGCTTGGGTACATCCGCAGTACGGATGATATCCCCATTAATGTTATGGGGAAATAATACGTAATGTAGATTTGTTAAGAAAAAGTTTTTAATTTTACCTTCTGAAATTTATTAAATGTACATATTAAATCCCTGGTATGTGAGAGGTGCAATACGTAAGCTTGGGTACATCCGCAGTACGGATGATATCCCCTAATGTTATATGTTTTGTTAGTACACAGCTTATAAATCATTTTTATGTTATTTCCATTAATAAAAGTGTTATTAAGCTCAAACCAAATGGAATTAATGGGAAAAAGACGAAAATAGATGAAGGAGTTAAGAATTAGTTTTAATAAACAGTAGTTGGTTTCTATAGAAGTTATAAGATCATATTTGTAATTTCATATTCATTTTAAAATGGAATGAGATAGATACTAAAGTATCCTATAAGGTCAAAATGGTAGTTATGGGAGAAATTACATTCCTAATTTAGTGAACCATTTCACTTTAAAAAGAAAAAAAATAGTAATTTTCATTCTATTATAATAAACTACGAGTACTAGTTTCAACCCGAACATTTTAATTAAAATTTTAAAAAAAATGTAAAAAGATATATATGTAATTTTTGTTATTGATATATATAACTCTGTTCGGAGATACTAAAATGACTAACATAATAATGTATATATATGAGTACCTATTGCATTAACAAAACATAAAAAAACATTTCCTTATATTATATTATATAAAAAAAATTATGTTTAAAAAGATAAATTTAAAATAAGTATTTAACGGGCTATTTATCTTTTAAAATATTACTAATTAATTATAACATCATAAGCAAAATAAAAGTTTTTTGAAAAAAAATGTAGACATGTGCATTTTTCTAAAATAGTTCAAAAAGACAATTCTTCTTTATTATATACGAGAGAAAGTACCCGCGCGTTGCGGCGGTGAGATGGTGGAGGGTGATAAGTCATAGAGTGTGATAGGTCATAGGAGGTGATATGTCATAGAGTATGATAGTCAAATGCCTTAACCGTACGGGCTCCGCCCTCGGATTTAAAAATTTGTCGAAAGTATATCGAATGACATCTCTAATGAAAGAGCATGAAATTTTAATAACACCCATATAATTTTTATAATTTATCGATGTACGGTTTTTGAGATAAAAGATTTTGAATGAATTAGAGGAATAAAATGATTTATGGAGGAGAGAGAAAAAATGATTGTTGAGATTTGAGAAGAGGGAAAGGATATTCTCTATATAGATTTAAAAACCGTGCGTGAGATTCAGTGCCCTCTCACAACCCTTTTAATAATTTTGTGGGCCCCACACCACATGAGTCTCTACGTTTCTTCTGCCGACTTTTTTATTCTTTTTTTTTCCACTTTCTCTGATCTTTAGTTTTCTCTTTCCTTCTCAAACTATAGCGCATACACATACACACACAATCATCCTGTGAGTCCCAAATATAGATGGTTTAATACCCGACTGGCAAGTAATTCTAACTGGAAGATGACCAGTTCAGAATACGATCTAGATATGGATGAACAATACGATAAAGGTACTGAAAGTAAATGCAAGAAACAATAAGGGCTGAAACTATATAAATAATATGTATAGATCAAGTATGTAGCATTGAGACACGATGTATTTTTCAAGGTATTTGATTTATTGATATATAAACAAATACAAAGGTTGTTGCGGAACAAAGATAAACACCCAAGTGTAAATAGCTAAACAACCTAGAAATACAAGTGATCTAATGACTTGGAAATACTGTAACATTTGCCATTTTAGTCCATTACTTGTTATATATGATAATGGCAAACTTTATGAATATAAGAAAACTTTGGGTATTTTTGGTGCATATATATATATGTGTGTCGGACTAGTGAGATATTGTAACATCTGCTATCTGAATGATCTGTTTCGTTGTACTTTTAAAGAAACGAACCCGAAACACTCGTAACCTTACATCTAACCTAAGTTAAGTACTAACTAACTAAGATTAGTTAACTAAAATTAGTTAACTAAGGTTAGTTAACCAAGGTTAGTTAACTAGCCCATGGTATTGCAAAACTAAAATTAGTACTAACTAAAATTAGTTAACTAAAATTAGTTAACTAAAATTAGTTAACTAAAATTAGTTAACTAAAATTAGTTAACTAAAATTAGTTAACTAAAATTAGTTAACTAAAATTAGTTAACTAAAATTAGTTAACTAAATTAGTTAACTAAAATTAGTTAACTAAAATTAGTTAACTAAAATTAGTTAACTAAAATTAGTTAACTAAAATTAGTTAACTAAAATTAGTTAACTAAAATTAGTTAACTAAAATTAGTTAACTAAAATTAGTTAACTAAATTAGTTAACTAAAATTAGTTAACTAAAATTAGTTAACTAAAATTAGTTAACTAAAATTAGTTAACTAAAATTAGTTAACTAAAATTAGTTAACTAAAATTAGTTAACTAAAATTAGTTAACTAAAATTAGTTAACTAAATTAGTTAACTAAAATTAGTTAACTAAAATTAGTTAACTAAAATTAGTTAACTAAAATTAGTTAACTAAAATTAGTTAACTAAAATTAGTTAACTAAAATTAGTTAACTAAAATTAGTTAACTAAAATTAGTTAACTAAATTAGTTAACTAAAATTAGTTAACTAAAATTAGTTAACTAAAATTAGTTAACTAAAATTAGTTAACTAAAATTAGTTAACTAAAATTAGTTAACTAAAATTAGTTAACTAAAATTAGTTAACTAAAATTAGTTAACTAAATTAGTTAACTAAAATTAGTTAACTAAAATTAGTTAACTAAAATTAGTTAACTAAAATTAGTTAACTAAAATTAGTTAACTAAAATTAGTTAACTAAAATTAGTTAACTAAAATTAGTTAACTAAAATTAGTTAACTAAATTAGTTAACTAAAGGTTAGTTAACCTAAATTAGTTATCTAACCTAAGTTAAGTACTAACTAACTAAGATTAGTTAACTAAAATTAGTTAACTAAGGTTAGTTAACTAGCCCATGGTATTGCAAAACCATCAAATGGTATTACTTAACTTAACCATAAAACGAGAGAAAGTACCCGCGCGTTGTGGCGGTGAGATGGTGGAGGTGATAAGTCATAGAGTGTGATAGGTCATAGGAGGTGATATGTCATAGAGTATGATAGTCAAATGCCTTAACCGTACGGGCTCCGCCCTCGGATTTAAAAATTTGTCGAAAGTATATCGAATGACATCTCTAATGAAAGAGCATGAAATTTTAATAACACCCATATAATTTTTATAATTTATCGATGTACGGTTTTTGAGATAAAAGATTTTGAATGAATTAGAGGAATAAAATGATTTATGGAGGAGAGAGAAAAAAAATGATTGTTGAGATTTGAGAAGAGGGAAAGGATATTCTCTATATAGATTTAAAAACCGTGCGTGAGATTCAGTGCCCTCTCACAACCCTTTTAATAATTTTGTGGGCCCCACACCACATGAGTCTCTAACGTTTCTTCTGCCGACTTTTTTATTCTTTTTTTCCCCCACTTTCTCTGATCTTTAGTTTTCTCTTTCCTTCTCAAACTATAGCGCATACACATACACACACAATCATCCTGTGAGTCCCAAATATAGATGGTTTAATACCCGACTGGCAAGTAATTCTAACTGGAAGATGACCAGTTCAGAATACGATCTAGATATGGATGAACAATACGATAAAGGTACTGAAAGTAAATGCAAGAAACAATAAGGGCTGAAACTATATAAATAATATGTATAGATCAAGTATGTAGCATTGAGACACGATGTATTTTTCAAGGTATTTGATTTATTGATATATAAACAAATACAAAGGTTGTTGCGGAACAAAGATAAACACCCAAGTGTAAATAGCTAAACAACCTAGAAATACAAGTGATCTAATGACTTGGAAATACTGTAACATTTGCCATTTTAGTCCATTACTTGTTATATATGATAATGGCAAACTTTATGAATATAAGAAAACTTTGGGTATTTTTGGTGCATATATATATATGTGTGTCGGACTAGTGAGATATTGTAACATCTGCTATCTGAATGATCTGTTTCGTTGTACTTTTAAAGAAACGAACCCGAAACACTCGTAACCTTACATCTAACCTAAGTTAAGTACTAACTAACTAAGATTAGTTAACTAAAATTAGTTAACTAAGGTTAGTTAACCAAGGTTAGTTAACTAGCCCATGGTATTGCAAAACCATCAAACTAGCCCATGATATTCCTTAACTTAACCATAGTTATCAACAACCTAAACTAGTAACCATGGTAAATATATACCTATAAATACTACACCATTCCATGCCTTAAAACTTGTCAATTCACATAATCAAACTTCTTCTTCTTTAATCTCTATCATTCCAAGATCAATACTTGTTAAAGTTCAAGCATATCTTACACAACCTTTCATCATCCCAAGCTTTCGATTCAACCAAAGTTGTTTTGAATTCGTTGGTTTCAAAATTGTAAACACGACGTTATTATTGGGAATTCTTTCAAGAACTTATCAAAGCCTAGTTATAATGGCCACATGGAGTTAGGATTATTCCATATTCATCAAGTTTACAAGTCCAAGTTATAGTCGATTCTCTCAAGATCTTCTTTGGAGCTCATTCCTATATCGTTACTTTGATCTTAGAATTTATAATTCTCCAAACTTGTGAGTGTTTTTATAAAACCTTACTATACTTTGCTTTATGATTATATGACTATATGTTATGTATTGAAATGCTTGTCAACTTACTTTTATACTCAATTGATACATACCTACATTTAAATACAGTAAATATCCTATTAATACTATGCATCATCTGTGAATTATTTCGTATTGTCGATTTTCTGGTTTTTGGATAGAAAATATCCTTGATAAGCTTTAAACGAAAGCACTTCATGATCGCAGGCCTTTTGTTATATAGATGGGGGAGATAATGGGTTGTAGCCGGACTAGGTTTGGATTAAACGATTTAAAGTTCCTGCCCCCGTTGTTACCGCCCTACTAGATCCCTCCGTATAATTATCCGGGCATGAAGTGTATTTGTTGCACCTCCACCATTCATGGTATCTCTTCATTATATAATTAATACATTTTCGTATTAATTATAATACATACTATTTAAAAATACTTCAAAAGGATTTAGAAATATCGGAGGAATACTGTATATATCCTACGGATACGTATTACAAACGGAAAGTTACATCTTTACCCTACAGTTTCAAAGTTGTCATTTTCAGTCCTTATAAGTTTGACATTTGACAAATTAAACCCCTCAAGTTTCAAGAATGACAATTTAGTCCCTCAAGTTTCAAGAATGACAATTTAGTCCCTCAAGTTTCAAGAATGACAATTTAGTCCCTCAAGTTTCAAGAATGACAATTTAGTCCCTCAAGTTTCAAGAATGACAATTTAGTCCCTCAAGTTTCAAAAATGACAATTTAGTCCCTCAAGTTTCAAGAATGACAATTTAGCCCCTCAAGTTTCAAAAATGACAATTTAGTCCCTCAAGTTTCAAGAATGACAATTTGGTCCTTTTAATTTTTTGCAACATAAATGAGTTTTCATTTAGAAAATACTTGAAATGATACTTAAAGATAAATTCAAAGACTTATAAAAACACAGGAAGTAAATTACGTTGACAAGCGTATTAAAAAGATAACCTTATAGTTGTATGTCTATATTTGGAATTTAGCACGAATATAAATCAATTAACATTGAAATTAGGGAATACGTAACGTGCCAGTTGACTCACTCGTCATCATTGACTACATCAATCTCTTCTACTTTGCTGTTGAACTATCAAGAATAAGGTGAGTTTCGTAAACCCTCCCTACTCAATTGAGATTCGGGCTGAAAAGTGTATATGTTTGTTTAACTGTTGATTGTTGATTTGATTGATTGTATGATTGAATTGTTGATGTGGACATGTTAGCGCATTGTTTACGATGTAAGTCGCACCGTTAGCGCATTGTTTACGATGTAAGTCGCACCGTTAGCGCATTGTTTACGATGTAAGTCGCACCGTTAGCGCATTGTTTACGATGTAAGTCGCACCGTTAGCGCATTGTTTACGATGTAAGTCGCACCGTTAGCGCATTGTTTACGATGTAAGTCGCACCGTTAGCGCATTGTTTACGATGTAAGTCGCACCGTTAGCGCATTGTTTACGATGTAAGTCGCACCGTTAGCGCATTGTTTACGATGTAAGTCGCACCGTTAGCGCATTGTTTACGATGTAAGTCGCACCGTTAGCGCATTGTTTACGATGTAAGTCGCACCGTTAGCGCATTGTTTACGATGTAAGTCGCACCGTTAGCGCATTGTTTACGATGTAAGTCGCACCGTTAGCGCATTGTTTACGATGTAAGTCGCACCGTTAGCGCATTGTTTACGATGTAAGTCGCACCGTTAGCGCATTGTTTACGATGTAAGTCGCACCGTTAGCGCATTGTTTACGATGTAAGTCGCACCGTTAGCGCATTGTTTACGATGTAAGTCGCACCGTTAGCGCATTGTTTACGATGTAAGTCGCACCGTTAGCGCATTGTTTACGATGTAAGTCGCACCGTTAGCGCATTGTTTACGATGTAAGTCGCACCGTTAGCGCATTGTTTACGATGTAAGTCGCACCGTTAGCGCATTGTTTACGATGTAAGTCGCACCGTTAGCGCATTGTTTACGATGTAAGTCGCACCGTTAGCGCATTGTTTACGATGTAAGTCGCACCGTTAGCGCATTGTTTACGATGTAAGTCGCACCGTTAGCGCATTGTTTACGATGTAAGTCGCACCGTTAGCGCATTGTTTACGATGTAAGTCGCACCGTTAGCGCATTGTTTACGATGTAAGTCGCACCGTTAGCGCATTGTTTACGATGTAAGTCGCACCGTTAGCGCATTGTTTACGATGTAAGTCGCACCGTTAGCGCATTGTTTACGATGTAAGTCGCACCGTTAGCGCATTGTTTACGATGTAAGTCGCACCGTTAGCGCATTGTTTACGATGTAAGTCGCACCGTTAGCGCATTGTTTACGATGTAAGTCGCACCGTTAGCGCATTGTTTACGATGTAAGTCGCACCGTTAGCGCATTGTTTACGATGTAAGTCGCACCGTTAGCGCATTGTTTACGATGTAAGTCGCACCGTTAGCGCATTGTTTACGATGTAAGTCGCACCGTTAGCGCATTGTTTACGATGTAAGTCGCACCGTTAGCGCATTGTTTACGATGTAAGTCGCACCGTTAGCGCATTGTTTACGATGTAAGTCGCACCGTTAGCGCATTGTTTACGATGTAAGTCGCACCGTTAGCGCATTGTTTACGATGTAAGTCGCACCGTTAGCGCATTGTTTACGATGTAAGTCGCACCGTTAGCGCATTGTTTACGATGTAAGTCGCACCGTTAGCGCATTGTTTACGATGTAAGTCGCACCGTTAGCGCATTGTTTACGATGTAAGTCGCACCGTTAGCGCATTGTTTACGATGTAAGTCGCACCGTTAGCGCATTGTTTACGATGTAAGTCGCACCGTTAGCGCATTGTTTACGATGTAAGTCGCACCGTTAGCGCATTGTTTACGATGTAAGTCGCACCGTTAGCGCATTGTTTACGATGTAAGTCGCACCGTTAGCGCATTGTTTACGATGTAAGTCGCACCGTTAGCGCATTGTTTACGATGTAAGTCGCACCGTTAGCGCATTGTTTACGATGTAAGTCGCACCGTTAGCGCATTGTTTACGATGTAAGTCGCACCGTTAGCGCATTGTTTACGATGTAAGTCGCACCGTTAGCGCATTGTTTACGATGTAAGTCGCACCGTTAGCGCATTGTTTACGATGTAAGTCGCACCGTTAGCGCATTGTTTACGATGTAAGTCGCACCGTTAGCGCATTGTTTACGATGTAAGTCGCACCGTTAGCGCATTGTTTACGATGTAAGTCGCACCGTTAGCGCATTGTTTACGATGTAAGTCGCACCGTTAGCGCATTGTTTACGATGTAAGTCGCACCGTTAGCGCATTGTTTACGATGTAGGTCGCACCTACGAACTCACCAACTTTATGTTGACGCTCTTTAGTACACTTTTCAGGTAATCAAGTTAATTAGAGACAAAATGGATGATTGCATGCTTACTTGCTAGGATTGGACTAGCTTTGGACTTTCTGGATCCATGATCCTTACTTCCCTTTTATGGGTTACTTTTAGGATCAACTACTATCAATTAAATTGCCTTTTATTATTGATTGAACATGTATTTCAATGAATGTTGATGATTGTATACGTTTGTACAAGTTTAAGGATTGTTTCAATCCTATGTTTTCATATAGTTGACTCTACATAATTCCCATGTCGTGCTGTGCTTTTCTAAGTGATACCCCATGATTCCGCCATGTTGGGGTGTTACAGAATGGTATCAGAGCCGTGGTTGTAGAGAATTAGGTGGATTGACCTAGTCTATAGCCATTGCACCCACATTTCATATTAGCATGCATGATAGGAAATTTTGTGTGCAACGTGAACTGCATGATGCATAAAAATGTTTTAAACGGAGTTCGTAGGATACTTATGATTTGATGACTTGATTGTTATGTGACAACTTGATGGACGTATATGATAGTGTCGGGATAACACCGTGAATTGTGGAATTATATGATAGCCGCTGGTATACTCTGTATACATACCCGGTCAACACTTAGAGAACATATCGGAACCGAGTTTTGGACATCCATTCTATATATTAACGGTGTGGAGGGTTAGCCGATGGTACACCCTGTATACAAACACTTTTAATGTGTCGAATGTTGAAGTTAAAATTCGGACTATGCTTTACCCACCTTGTTATGACTTGACCCCTTTTATTTATATAGTGTTGAAAGTTTCGTGATTGTAAATTATATGAATAATGATAAGTTATTATGAATTTGACATGATGGCATGATAGCTAAGACATTAGTACATTTGCCTTAGTATTATGATATGACTAATGTATTGAGAACTTGAACCTTAAATGATATGTTATGAACTTGAATTTGAACAGTATGTCATAAATTCGAACTGAAACGATATATTGTGAACAAGAGCTTGACTGATGCGATATGAGTTAGAACTTGTTAAAATTAGTGTGGAATTGAAATCTATGTTAATTGAAATAGTAGTACAGGTATAGGGGATTTTGGATGAGTTGGTAATGTGATGGGCTGGCCAATGGTATGTCTTATATTATAAGCATTACCGGATGGCCCATGTCTAAGCTATATTATTTATAATTGTCTACAGTTATCAGTCATTGTTGGAATAACAGTATGAGAATAAGATCTAGAATACATGCTTATTAAGGTCTTAGATACTTATAATCTATAATTGTAGACCAAAGAATTATTATGAACTATAGACTAAGTTCAAATTTATAGCTATGATTGATTGATAGGATGAGACAAGAATTTTTGGAAACTATGGTAATTAAATAAGTAAAATACTATGAAATGGTTATGTGATCTAGTGCGAACGAATGATTGGAAATACTATTAATATGAATATTGAGATTAATTTAGTAATAATTAGCTTGTGTTCAAGGAGATGGCTAGAACAAGAACAAACATAATGGTCACGAGAAGTTAAGTAATTAAAGGATTATATGAGTTCTTCTGTATAGATGATATCAGTAGAGTAAAGTCCCTCAGATTTCATTGTTAGTAGACTTTATACTTTGGAGTAAAATATATTATTTCACTACGATGTCTGCTTATATAACGTAAGCAATGATGTCAGAGAACAATAATGTTCAAAATAGCCGACAAAGAATAACTTCTCGCCAATAAAGCCAATTAATTAGCATTATTATATTTAAATCTAGAATTAAATGAGATAAAGTTGAATAACTTTATCAGAATAATTTAATGAAACCAATAATAGGGTAGACTATGAACAGAAGTAGAGCGGGTAATTGGAATGCGAGAACTTTAGTATAAATATATATTGCACAATCTATATATATAACTCGCCATAGTAATTGGATGCAATAAAGAAATAAAAATAAAAATGGTGAAATCGGCCGTCCCCGGGATCGAACCTGGGTCTAGGCCACACCCTTTCGCACATTTAGCCAACCGCGCTAAATGCCTAGTGTTGTGAAAGTTCTCTTATGATTAAATATAAGCATATGTACAACAAATTCCTTAATTCACGCATATATTGTAAGTTCATATGAATTTTATTTCCTAAACAAAATTTCTCGAGGAAGGAAAAACAAATGAGAAGATTTGACTACAAGCTGTTTAAGTAATTAAACTTTGAGAAGTTGAACGGAAAAGCTGTAAGAGTGTTCTCTAAGATAGAGAATATTGAAGCAGTCATTTCCACTAATGAGCATGAAGTCGATTATCAAGTTAAAAATGTTGCTAGAACTTTTAACTGGGGAATAGTTTGAGTAAGAGTCGTGAGAGAATCGTCGTGCATATGGAAAAATTGTTATAATTTATAAAATTGAATAAATTATAAACTTGAACAAAAGTAGGAATCTTATTTGATCGAACATAGCAAGCCAATATTACAAACATTAATAATACATTCGTTCTCAACTGGAACATACCCTGGACTAAGTGGCTCGGTGTGGCTTGGCTAACTCTTGCTCAATCTGCCTTAAGAAGTTGGTATTACTGGAATCCTTGGAACAAATCTTCCAGATGTTTGTTAAGAAATGAGTAGAAGCCTTATCGATCTCGCTTAAACGAAAGAACTTCTCATCCCCATCCTCTGAAGTGTAGAAGATCCCAGCAGGCCTACTTAAGACCCTTCCTTCCACAAACACTATGCCCTTTGGAAGCTGAAGATTTAACAAGGCATCATCGTCAGCTGGTGGAAGCATATCGGGAGAGGATGATGAGGCGCCAACAGTTCTTAGTCTTTTCATAGGTCTTTGAGAAAGTAGAGGAGTGCTACTTTCGTCGCCTCTAAGAGTAGTGTCTTCTTCTCCCATAGTTTCCTGTAGATACTTCCTTAGACTTACTTCACCTTTAGCCATTTTGGCATACCACTCAGCTTCTCTTTTGCTAGCAAGTTCTAATATGTTGACATGTTGACTTGCTGGTATTTGCACCTCAAAACCTGTTTCTCCTGCTTCTGCAAGTAGTAGTTCCTTAGCTAACTTCAGAGAAGCCTCTTCCTCTATCGCTTGTATTTTCTGACGTTCTATAATCTCTTTGAGGATCATGTCTTGAGAACTACTTCGGAGTATTTCAAAATTTTCATGAAATATAACAGGAGAAGGTGATGACATAGGTCTCTTTCCCTTGAAAACAGTTGGGTCAATTGTTGCTTCAACTTCTTCAGATTGTGAGAAATCAGCAAGTTGATACAACAACCCTTTAATTTCTCTAATTTCTGCTTCAAGTTTTGTTTGTTTATCGATAGATTTTCTCAATAGTGCTCTATCAGCTGCTAGGAGAAAAGGAGTGCTATAGTGTATTTGGTCAATTTGGGAAGTAAGAGACTTAAACGAGGTGGTTTGTTCAGTAGTAAGTGATACTATAGTACTGTTAAGTTGTTCAATTTGCGTTGACAAAAGCTCGATTGAATGTTCAAGTGCAATAAATGTGTGAGTGGCCATGGCTTAGTTGAGAAAGAACGATGGTTGATTTGGATGTGTGGAAATATAGTTTCACACAAAGGAAAATGTAAAAGAGAGAAGGAATTAAAGCTAATTCCTTACATGTGTACTTTTAAGGTTAAGTATATAAGTCTTTTGATGTGACTTATCATACCTTATTCCCAACCTTTACTTTACCTTGTACCTTTATTAATAGTTAAATCTATTAACTGGGTAAAGAAATGTAAAGTAAAAAGTCTTCCTCGTAATCAGTGTAAAAGTGTGTAAATACTTTTACACTGAGATGCTTCAGTCTTCGATCAGGTAGAATCAGCTTTTGAGCTCCACATCTGAGCTGATTCTCTTTCTTCAGACTTCAGTCTTTGACTTCATTCTGAACTGTATTCTGATACGTTGATCTGAACTGAAGTGAAGCTTCAGTGAATTAATTCTGAGCGACCTCAGAATTCTATACAAGTATTTTTCACTGAGCTTCAGCTATTTCTGAACAAATTATACTTGGTCGATTTTCGACCTAATAAATTCCCCCTATTTGTTCTGAAATAGTGCATGCATCTCAGACTTCTATCTATACATGTTTGTAAGTCTGAAATGCAAGTTTTTGTTTAAGTTGTAAAAATTTTCTAAGTACATCTTATAGATCATTAATGTCTCAGAATTTTACTTGTGGTTTTTCTAACTTAAACCTATCATCTACTTATAAGCTACAAAATGTAACATATATATACAAACTGAAGTGTTTGTTACATTTGCAAATGTTTATACAAGTACATGATTATCTGAAAAAGAAACTACTTCTTGGCAGGCCTTGAACCAGAAGGTGCTTCAGTAAGTTTCCTCTTCAGCGGATAATGATCCTTCTTTCCAAACAATCTGCCTTCAATCTCTACCTTGGCCTGCATCTTTTGTTGTATTCTTGATAACCATGCACCAATCAAAGCAGATTTCGGCTTCCCCCTCAGTATTTGGATCATCTCCCTATGCTCAGAAATCCCAAACTCGTGCACTGAAACCTGATTATACTCTTCAGCTGCTCTACCTTCTCTTTTTACAATCAGATCAAAAAGCCTCAATCCATCAGCTTTTGTTACCTCCATATCAACTATTTTAGCTGGATGAGATCGATGCTTCAGATAATGCTCATATTGATCCTTCTCATGCTTTCTTTGGAGCTCAACAGCATCATCAGAGATTGGTTTGAAGGTGGAGAGATCAGCATCACGAATATTTTTTCTTGATGATCTTGGTCCAGTCACTTTGGGCTTTGTGGGTGGTCTTGACAGTTCTTTTTCAACCTTCAGAACTCCAGCCAGAATTTCCTTCTTTTTAATTGCCATCTCTTTTTCTCTGTTTTTCACCAAGTCCTCAATGGACATCTTGAATGTGAGATGGTCCAGCTTTTGTTCTAAGGGAGAATAATTCACCCCATATTCATACTCGAGCATATCAACAACAGCTTTCTGCACTCTTGGATCATTTTTAATTTTCATACTCGAGCATATCAACAACAGCCCTGCACTCTTGGATCATTTTTAATTTTCAGATATCTTTCAAGTGAGAGACCAAGAGCTGCAACATCAACATGATCAAGGGTTCCCATTTTCTGATGTTGAACCCTTTCTCTTTCCTTATTTTCTGTCCACATAATGAATTGATTAGAGACTTGCTTCTGCAAAGCCTCTAATTTCTTGCTATCAGCATTAGGATCATGAATGGGATAACCGTGTTCATCAACATTTTCACCAACCACCAAACCAGAACCCTTAGAGTCTTTCTTTGTTGGTTCTTCCACCACTGGGGCCTTGCCCTTATCTTTCTTAGCAGGTTCAGAAGCTTGTACTTCAGAATTCTGAACCTGTTCCCCCTGAGCCGAGGCACTACCAGATTGCACCTCAGCCTACTTCTTGGTTGCTTCTATCAATTCTTGAGTACTTGCAAGCAGACCAATAGGCACATTTCCCCCTTTGGGGACCTCAGAAGGCATCTTTGCATATAATTCAATGACAGACTGTATGTCCTTCAGAGGTTCCCAACTCTGCTACAGAAGGCAATCAGAAATGCCTTTTGCCATGGTAGAGAACTGATCCCTTAATCTAAAAGATGAATTAAGGTTCAGTGCCTCTTGTTCTTTTAGTTCCTTCAGCATTTTTCTATCCTCTTCAGTAAATGAAGCAGGGGGAGGAGGAGCAACTACTTGTTCTTTCTTGAGAAGGGTCAGAATCTCATCTAACTGCTTGGACTGGCCCTTAACAACTTCATCAAGAGTAGATACAGATTTTTGAACTTCAGCAACAGCCTTATCTACTTGCTTGGAAGTATCCTTGGTGAGTTCTAAGACCATCCTTCGAACCCTTTCTCTTTCCTTATTTTCTGTCCACATAATGAATTGATTAGAGACTTGCTTCTGCAAAGCCTCTAATTTCTTGCTATCAGCATTAGGATCATGAATGGGATAACCGTGTTCATCAACATTTTCACCAACCACCAAACCAGAACCCTTAGAGTCTTTCTTTGTTGGTTCTTCCACCACTGGGGCCTTGCCCTTATCTTTCTTAGCAGGTTCAGAAGCTTGTACTTCAGAATTCTGAACCTGTTCCCCCTGAGCCGAGGCACTACCAGATTGCACCTCAGCCTGCTTCTTGGTTGCTTCTATCAATTCTTGAGTACTTGCAAGCAGACCAATAGGCACATTTCCCCCTTTGGGGACCTCAGAAGGCATCTTTGCATATAATTCAATGACAGACTGTATGTCCTTCAGAGGTTCCCAACTCTGCTACAGAAGGCAATCAGAAATGCCTTTTGCCATGGTAGAGAACTGATCCCTTAATCTAAAAGATGAATTAAGGTTCAGTGCCTCTTGTTCTTTTAGTTCCTTCAGCATTTTTCTATCCTCTTCAGTAAATGAAGCAGGGGGAGGAGGAGCAACTACTTGTTCTTTCTTGAGAAGGGTCAGAATCTCATCTAACTGCTTGGACTGGCCCTTAACAACTTCATCAAGAGTAGATACAGATTTTTGAACTTCAGCAACAGCCTTATCTACTTGCTTGGAAGTATCCTTGGTGAGTTCTAAGACCATCCTTCGAACCCCTTCCTCAACCTTTTCAGCCACGAAAGCTGAAATCTGAGCAACAAGATTCTGAGATAGCTCAGACTTCAACTTCTCAATCACATCAACACTAACAGCAGACCCAAGTTCTTTCTCATTTCAATGTCATAATTGATGGGCCTTGGCACTTGGTGAATTTGTGGGTGTAAGTGTTCGAGTTGTGGTTGAAAACGTGGTGAAGTAACATATGCAGGTGTAGAGCCAGGTGGAAAATATGGATGTTGGTGTGAAGTTTCCGGTTGGCGATATGGTTGTTCAACAATTATATTTTGGATTTCTTGGGGAGGTTGGACGTCTGTGAGGCCGAAGGTTGGCTCAGAATCAGAAGACTGATTCTCCTCCAGTAAGCCCTCATCAAACTCAAAGTCAGCAAAGGAATCGAGATTCCCTTGAGGTGGCTTATCTTCATCCCAGAGGTCAGTTAAAACTGCAGTCTGATCAGATATGCCCTGGTTCAGATCACTGGTACCTGAACCAGCTTCTGGTTCAATAACTGCTACTGCAGATGCATCATCACCAGATTTATTGGTTGGCTCAGCCATAGCTTCATCGCCAGAGACAGTAGACACGGGGATTGCCTTAATGATTCTCGTACCGTCATCAAGAATCACTTCATCGGCCGTAGAGTCTGAAATCTCAGTCTCAGGTGGTGTCACACCAAAGACTTCATCAATTCGTGCTGCAGAAGAGTGTGATATTTGTGAAGTTACAGGGGGTGCGCGTGCAGACACGGACTCTATTGTGTGCTGGGCGGACACACTAATATTTTCTTCACCATCTCCTCCTAAAGAAGTTTTGGAGATGGCTGCTTGTGGGTTTCCCTTTAGACTCGATTCCTCTGGTTCTTGTTGGGAAGATCCAGAGGGGTTTGCTTCGGTACTAGTGTCCTTGGGCTGTGAGGACTGCTTAAATTTACGTCGTTTTAAAACGCCCTTTGGAGATCCTGAGGGATCTTTTGGGAGATCCTCAGGTTGGTCAATGGATGAGGGAGGTGGTGGTTGGGTAGAAGAAGTTGCTGGGGTTTTAAACAACTTCAACATTTGACTACCAGGTGCACCAATGGGTCTCGCATTCTTTTGCGACCCGCTCGGTGACCTTTCTGAGCCAGCCGGTCGTGCTGTTTCAGTTTTATTTATTACCTGAAGCATTGCAGCGGAGAGCTCTGGTTCTGGATCTGAAGTAGACAGCTTTGATAGATCCCTACAGAACTCTGTCGCTGAAGATTCAAGCCCCTCAAAATGATACGCATCTCCAAGCATGTTTATGAAGCAGATGCTCAGAAATCTAGGGAATGAGATATGTGGACTTCTTTTCCCTTTTAATTTTGTAATCAGCTGAGAGAAAAGTATCTCAGCAAAGTCCACCTCAATCCCATGCCACAAGTAATACCCAATTTCTACTTGTGCTAAGGAAATTTGGTCCAATCCACCCCAGTTTCCTCCTAGGCACTCGACAATCTGAGTCCAAAAATATCTCCAACAGTTTCCAAATCCAGACAGAAAGATGTGTCCAGATGTCTTCAGATTGTCGTCTGCATCAACCATGTCATTATGACCAGTGGCCTGCAGTACCTCCCTAAAATTAACTCCTTTAAGCCTTTTAGCATAGGCTAAAGAGGAGGGAAGGTAGTTCAAATGAAGGGCCTCC
The DNA here is from genome assembly GCA_034093135.1 of Erigeron breviscapus. Taxonomy (NCBI): domain Eukaryota; kingdom Viridiplantae; phylum Streptophyta; class Magnoliopsida; order Asterales; family Asteraceae; genus Erigeron; species Erigeron breviscapus. The sequence goes on along the minus strand of CM067167.1, from coordinate 153,784,138 downwards.
CGAAACCCATCAAGTGAAAGGATATACTGCTTTGTGCCTTCTTGTAAAGAAAAAGCAATGGATTTTTCATCCTTGCTCAAAGTAGCAGTATACCAGAATTCAAGTAAGTATCGATGATACATTACCTGAGGATCAGCAGTCAAGGCGTAATGGAGAGGGGATTGTTCAAGAAATTTATTTATCCTCCCCATTAAAGTTTTGCCTTTGGCATTCAGTGCAGCCATAAAATTATTCATATTGAATCTAAGGGTCGACGCATCGAACCCTTTTGGCCATTGAGCACTGGCCTTGACTACCTTAGATGGTTTGTATTCGAAAGCTATTAAAGATTTGACTACTTTAGCCATTATATCTACAAGGGAAAACTGAAAGTGAAAGATGAATTTAGGGTTTTGGAGTTATGAAGGAATGAGAAGAATAGAGAGAGAATGATGATTGGGAGTAAATGAAGGAGAAGTAAATGAAGGAATTGTGTTGGGAAAGGTATTTATATTTATGATGGAATACAAAGGGTTTTCCAAAATAAATAAAATAAAATGATTTTGAAATTCAAACCCAAAAATGAAATATTATTTTATTTGAAATCAGTTTTGATCGGGTTTGAAGTCCGAAAATAATTTTTTGGTATACGTCCGCATTTAATGCAACGACGGCTATGACCCCACACTTTCACAAAACTTTTCAACATTTTTCAGAAGAAGTGATCATTACTTTCCATTTACGGCGCAACTTGTGTGACACGTCAGCAAAAAGCATCATTATTCAAACGTTAAACAGTAACCTTCACGTGTACACACAATGACCAAGTATCCAAAATACATTATAAAGGACAGACTTATTTCAGAAATAATGTACAAAATCTGAGCATGATCAGAATCAAGGAATCTGAACCATCTCAGTTTACACAATTATTCTGAAATCATTTCAGAAATTCTGAAGCATTTCAGACAAAATATTTTTCTGAGAGCAAAGTTCCCCCTTAGAGAAAAACTCTTTTAAACATAAAAATATTTGACACTTCCCCCTGAGGTGATGCTATACAGGATTTAGCATACCTAACTCACTAATGAGATGTTTAAATGTTTTGACATCCAAGGGTTTTGTAAAAACATCAGCGAGTTGTTTATCAGTGGGAATGAAATGAAGTTCAATGTCACCTTTAATAATGTGATCTTTAATAAAATGATACCTGAGGTCGATATGCTTGGTTTTGGAGTGCATGACAGGATTGTGAGAGATGGCAATGGCACTGGTGTTATCACAAAATATTGGAGTCTTTGTATACTTAACACCATAATCAGTTAGTTGGTTCTTCATCCACAAAATCTGAGCATGATCAGAATCAAGGAATCTGAACCATCTCAGTTTACACAATTATTCTGAAACCATTTCAGAAATAATGTACAAAATCTGAGCATGATCAGAATCAAGGAATCTGAACCATCTCAGTTTACACAATTATTCTGAAATCATTTCAGAAATAATGTACAAAATCTGAGCATGATCAGAATCAAGGAATCTGAACCATCCCAGTTTACACAATTATTCTGAAATCATTTCAGAAATAATGTACAAAATCTGAGCATGATCAGAATCAAGGAATCTGAACCATCTCAGTTTACACAATTATTCTGAAATCATTTCAGAAATAATGTACAAAATCTGAGCATGATCAGAATCAAGGAATCTGAACCATCTCAGTTTACACAATTATTCTGAAATCATTTCAGAAATAATGTACAAAATCTGAGCATGATCAGAATCAAGGAATCTGAACCATCTCAGTTTACACAATTATTCTGAAATCATTTCAGAAATAATGTACAAAATCTGAGCATGATCAGAATCAAGGAATCTGAACCATCTCAGTTTACACAATTATTCTGAAATCATTTCAGAAATAATGTACAAAATCTGAGCATGATCAGAATCAAGGAATCTGAACCATCCCAGTTTACACAATTATTCTGAAATCATTTCAGAAATAATGTACAAAATCTGAGCATGATCAGAATCAAGGAATCTGAACCATCTCAGTTTACACAATTATTCTGAAATCATTTCAGAAATAATGTACAAAATCTGAGCATGATCAGAATCAAGGAATCTGAACCATCTCAGTTTACACAATTATTCTGAAATCATTTCAGAAATAATGTACAAAATCTGAGCATGATCAGAATCAAGGAATCTGAACCATCTCAGTTTACACAATTATTCTGAAATCATTTCAGAAATAATGTACAAAATCTGAGCATGATCAGAATCAAGGAATCTGAACCATCTCAGTTTACACAATTATTCTGAAATCATTTCAGAAATAATGTACAAAATCTGAGCATGATCAGAATCAAGGAATCTGAACCATCTCAGTTTACACAATTATTCTGAAATCATTTCAGAAAACTGTTCACACATTTTGTTATTTGTAGACCCAAACACAATATCATCAACATAAACTTGCACAAGTAAGATATCACTTTTATCATGCAATATGAATAAAGTGTTATCTATTACACCCCTTTTAAAACCATTTTTCAGAAGATGTTTAGTAAGAGTATCATACCAGGCTCTAGGTGCTTGTCTCAGACCATATAAAGCTTTGTTCAGTCTGTACACCCAATGAGGTCTTTCTTCATTTATGAACCCTGGTGGCTGATGCACATACACAACTTCTTCCAATTTACCATTCAAAAATGCACTTTTAACATCCATCTGATAGACTTTGAACTCATGATGAGCTGCAAAAGCTAAGAAAATTCTGATAGCTTCTAGTCTAGCAACAGGTGCAAAAGTTTCATCAAAGTCTACTCCTTCTTCTTGTGAGTAACCCTTTGCAACAAGTCTTGCCTTGTTTCGAATCACGTGACCATCTTTATCCATCTTGTTTCTGAAGACCCATCTTGTCCCAATTGGTTCTTTCTTTAGATTACTGGGACAAGGAACAAGTTCCCAAATATCGTTCCTTTTAAACTGATTAAGCTCATCTTGCATGGCTTCAATCCAGCTAGGGTCATTCATAGCCTCGTTAATCTTCTTCGGTTCTATTAGTGATAAGAAGCTGACATTTAAGCATTGATCGCTTGTGGCTCTTCTGGTCTGAACCCCACTAGTGGAATTTCCAATGATTTGCTCGATTGGATATGCTCTTGTCCACTTAGTGTAATGACCAGGATGAACAATGATATCAGTGCAAGAACTCCTCTGAAATACTTCAGGAGGTGCTTCAGAAAAGACTACCTCAGTCTCATCATCTTCCTCCTGCAGATCATGATTTGCATCATGAAACTGTTCAGATTGGGGTACTTCAGTGGAGCCTGATATCTGTGGTGAAGCAGCATGTACATCTGATCCAATAGTCAGTTCAGAAGGTAGTTTAAAACTGACTGGAGGATAGAATGGAATGTTGCTTGACTTGATTATTCTTGGTTCTGAACTGAGATGTTCAGAAGCAGGTTCAGGTGACTGATCAGATTCAGCAATAGGATCAGAATCACCAAAACTTATTGGACTTTCTGAGGGTGGTACAGGAATAGAATTCTTAAAGATTGCAGAATTAGATTCATCAAAGGTAACATGAATTGACTCATCAACCTTTTCAAGTCTCTTGTTAAAGACTCTAAAGGCTTTGCGATTTGATGAATATCCTAGGAAGTACCCTTCATCAGCTTTTGCATTAAATTTTCCAAGCTGACTGGAATCATTCAGAATGTATACTGGGCATCCAAATACATGGAAATATCCAATATTAGGCTTTCTATTTCTGAGTACTTCATAGGCTGTCTTCTTGTGTCTTTTGACATAGACAGATCTGTTCTGAGTGTAGCAAGCAGTTGCAACAGCTTCAGCCCATAAATTCTTAGGAAGACCAGATTCATTTAGCATACTTCTAGCGGCTTCAATCAGCGTACGATTCTTTCTTTCAACAACACCATTCTGCTTTGGTGTGTGGGCTGAGGAGAAGTTCTGAGATATGCCAGTTTCAGTGCAGAAGGACTCCAGAGTGGCATTTCTGAATTCAGTGCCATTGTCACTTCTGAGCTGACAAACTTTTCGCTTATACTTGATTCCAGATTCATTCGCATCCGCCCATCTAAGAGATTTCTTCGTGCCGGGTCGTGAGCTATGTGGAGCGATAAAAAAAATGGGATCTATTGGGCTTTCACCTGCACTGCCTTCGCCTAGGACATTAGAAAGGGCGAGAAAGGGCTTGCTGCTGGTTCGGAACTCCCCTATCTATTTGAATTGATTTACAGCGCCTATTTTCAACAGCCTTCGATGGTTATACGGGTATCCAAAATACAAACGAGATGGATGTTTGTTGTCCCAACCATTCTTTTAGTCCCAAGCTTGCGAAAGAAGGGGATAGATTTCCAGAAGAAGATGCCATTCGTTTGATGAGAAATAAAAAGGAATATCGAAAATTCGAGTGGCTAAAGCTGAAGCAGCTCGAGTAGGAGTTCTTGGAGATGAAAAGAGAGGAATGAGATGCTGCGCTTAGGTCCCTCTCGTCTTCTGCACCGGCTACTGGGAAAAGAAGAAGGTATTTCCTTTCTTGGTCTATTCGTATCTATTCTATTTATCATTGCTTTTATAGAATCCTTTTCTATAGAATCTTTTTCTAAGAATAAAAAATATTATTATTTATTTATATTTATTTAGAATTTAGAATAGAATATATATATATTTAATATTTATATACGTTTTTTAATTTTCATTTTAACGACGCTGAGAGCCCTCACAGCCCAGGCACAACGACGCAATTATCAGGGGCGCGCTCTACCACTGAGCTAATAGCCCGTCGTGCGGGCCCCCACTGGGGGCCCACATCTGCAAATAATTCTCGATCTGAAAACACAGAGACAAAGGGCTGAGTTTTGAATAGGAAAAAGAGTGGATCTGCAGGGTCCCAAAGATTTCAATGAATACAATAGGATTTATGGCTACACAAACTGTTGAGAACGGTTCTAAATCTGGTCCAAGACGAACTACTGTAGGGAGTTTATTAAAACCCTTAAATTCGGAATATGGTAAAGTAGCTCCCGGGTGGGGAACGACCCCTTTGATGGGTGTCGCCTGCGGCGGATGTCAGCGGTTCGAGTCCGCTTATCTCCAACTCGTGAACTTAGCCGATACAAAGCTATATGATAGCACCCAATTTTTCCGATTCGGCGGTTCGATCTATGTATTCTTCTCTTCATGTATGTGGGCTGCCTGCCCCTTCCCGAATAGACGAACAGGAACAAGCTGAAGAAGCGAGAGATATTTGAGATTCCGTAAGTAACTTAGTGAGTGCTTTCTAAGGGAAAAAGAAAATGAAATACGAACAACCGCGCTGGTCGTTTCTCGGAATCATTTTCAGAAATAAGAAAAAATGCAAAAAAGAGTAAGAACTACTCTACTTTCTTTATTTATCCTTGTAGTCTTAGTAGTCTTATTGTATTTTCTTGGAGTCCGGTGCGGACAATTGGAGTTCGTTCATGCCTTATTCTTGAAGGTTACTCTTTCTTTGGGGGTTCGATCTCTCTCTGTACTCCTACTTAAAGTAGGGTGTTCTGGTTTTATTATTTCGGCTATTGGTTTTGCTGTGAGGGCGATCCTCGCTACCGAAGCCACGCCCTATGTAAGTATGGTTTTACCAGCTGAGGAAAGGGCTTCCTCGCCTCTACCCCCTATTCCCAGCCCTGGGAGTACAGGCTCATCTTGGATTGAAGAGACTTATAGGGGCGGGGCGAGCCGGAATGAACCTTCGTCCTCCAGCGTAAGCACCTCAGCTGACGACAACTCAAATGGTGATCAAGCTTCCGGCTCCAGAGCCAAAAACGCCTTGGACCAAAGGCTGGAAGAACTTCTCATAGAAAATGTGCGAGAAAGAGAGGGGGATCTCGCGGCTGGCCAAAGAATTTCGGACGTTCGGGAAGACGTCAAATCGGATTTCGCTGTCTCGAACAAGGCAGAAGAATTTCGACTTATCTCCGAGGTCAAAAAAGAAGCAGGAGCTCAGAAAGAAGATTGCCCGGCGACCAATTCCACTTTTAATTCGGTTAGGGAATACCAGGTTCACGTCCAAGATGGACGGGGCGGAGGGAAACCTAACGATTGTTCCACTCGAGAAGGGGGGAAGACCCATGGATAGGAGGAACCATAGGAAAAGAGAGGAGTACTCAACGGGGATAAGAGATCCCCCGGGGTATGCATGGTAGGTTTTTTTACGAGATGGCTCGCTTTTGGGAGGTAGACTTGGGCAGCAAGCTATCTGTTCGCGGAAAGCAAAAGTAGCTCGAGCCAAAGAAAGGAAGATATTTCAATAGTAAGAGAAACAAGAGAAATAAATGATTCAATGATCTGATCAAATGTTGATGATAGTAGGACAATACATAATCTCAATGCGGAAGATCTTACTTGGGGAACTCCATGGGTATATCCTCATCCACTGTTGTATGCTTGTGGCGATAAACCGTGGGTTCCACTTTAGGGAGTATGGGGAGCTGTCAGCTACGCGCCATTGTTGGTTCAGAGGCAGTTTGAGTCTCCCTCAGACTTTTGGGTTAGATCAGCTAGAGTTTGACTACGGGGCAGAGGATTCAGTTCGGAAGGTACGTGAGATTATCAGTGCATGGAAACAATTGTCAAGTATGAACTTTTCCAGGTGTGCCAACCAAACCCCAGAATATGTTGTTTGGAGGAGTTCACGGCGGCATTGTGTTACCATTTGCTGTGACCGAAGCTTTCCTTCAGAAGCTGAGATTGTCAGGCAGGAATTTGATACTAAGCGAAGCGAATGGGAACAAGGGAGGCATGGGATGGCCTTCCTATTCAAACTACCGACTCTAGAACAGCTCAAACAGTAAGCCCACTTCCCTTTCCAGTTGAATTAAGACTTGAATGAAGTTTATGTAGACTGAAAGCTTAGTAAACTAGCCCAATATTAATTCATGTAACTAGTTAAAGAAGAGAAGAGCTAGCACGAATCGTCTTTGCAGCGTAAACTCCTGCTAAATGAATGCCTTTGGCTTTGAAAGTCTTTCTGTTCCTGATTCAACTCCTTCATGCCATTGATTGATGCAAGTCTTTTTCCTTGTGTAAGAGATATTCCATCAAGTTTATGTAGACTGAAAGCTTAGTAAACTAGCCCAATATTAATTCATGTAACTAGTTAAAGAAGAGAAGAGCTAGCACGAATCGTCTTTGCAGCGTAAACTCCTGCTAAATGAATGCCTTTGGCTTTGAAAGTCTTTCTGTTCCTGATTCAACTCCTTCATGCCATTGATTGATGCAAGTCTTTTTCCTTGTGTAAGAGATATTCCATCAAGTTTATGTAGACTGAAAGCTGCCTAAACTGGATCAATATTAGGAGGAACCATAGGAAAAGAGAGGAGTACTCAACGGGGATAAGAGATCCCCCGGGGTATGCATGGTAGGTTTTTTTACGAGATGGCTCGCTTTTGGGAGGTAGACTTGGGCAGCAAGCTATCTGTTCGCGGAAAGCAAAAGTAGCTCGAGCCAAAGGCGACAGCGAGGCCCCTAGTCCAATAGCATAGAAAGACGCACTTGGGCTGGGGGGGAAAGAAGAGTGGGCATGTGGGCTTCTTTCGCTTTTTGGTAGTCGAAGATAGAGTCAGGTTCCGAAGAAAGAGTAGATAGACGAAGGAAAAGAATGAATCCAAGGCGGAAGCAATTGAAATTGGATGGTTGAAGACCCAGGGAATGGCGTAGGGACATTACTAAGGAACAATGGGTGGCGTTTCTTCATAATCTCAATGCGGAAGATCTTACTTGGGGAACTCCATGGGTATATCCTCATCCACTGTTGTATGCTTGTGGCGATAAACCGTGGGTTCCACTTTAGGGAGTATGGGGAGCTGTCAGCTACGCGCCATTGTTGGTTCAGAGGCAGTTTGAGTCTCCCTCAGACTTTTGGGTTAGATCAGCTAGAGTTTGACTACGGGGCAGAGGATTCAGTTCGGAAGGTACGTGAGATTATCAGTGCATGGAAACAATTGTCAAGTATGAACTTTTCCAGGTGTGCCAACCAAACCCCAGAATATGTTGTTTGGAGGAGTTCACGGCGGCATTGTGTTACCATTTGCTGTGACCGAAGCTTTCCTTCAGAAGCTGAGATTGTCAGGCAGGAATTTGATACTAAGCGAAGCGAATGGGAACAAGGGAGGCATGGGATGGCCTTCCTATTCAAACTACCGACTCTAGAACAGCTCAAACAGTAAGCCCACTTCCCTTTCCAGTTGAATTAAGACTTGAATGAAGTTTATGTAGACTGAAAGCTTAGTAAACTAGCCCAATATTAATTCATGTAACTAGTTAAAGAAGAGAAGAGCTAGCACGAATCGTCTTTGCAGCGTAAACTCCTGCTAAATGAATGCCTTTGGCTTTGAAAGTCTTTCTGTTCCTGATTCAACTCCTTCATGCCATTGATTGATGCAAGTCTTTTTCCTTGTGTAAGAGATATTCCATCAAGTTTATGTAGACTGAAAGCTGCCTAAACTGGATCAATATTCACCCAATCCCATGCTTATCTCACTTCTACTTCTCGTGGTGCTTTGCGATAGGAAGGAATGCCCAGTATACTACTTGAGCCGAGTGATCACAGGTCGGGGGGGACAAGGTACTCAGTTGTGGAAGGGCACTGCCTCACATTAGTCTTTGTTACTCAGAAGTTGCGTCACTACTTCATGTCCTTCACTGGTGAGTTTCCCCGGCTCTGCTTTATGGTTCTTTCTCTCGCTAAACAAGAGCTCTTTCATTGAGAAGTTGGTCCTGGGGCTTCAATCATTTCTTTAGTTGACCCCGCAGAAGAGCTTGTTTCATAATCAGATAAAGGAATTGGGACAAGCCAAGGATGATGCAAAACCTTTGGCACCAGCTAATCCTCTTCGGGGATATAGAGGAAGGAAGTCAACCCTCGTAGCCAGAGCTCAAGTAAACCAATGCCTTGTAAGAGTCAGTATTCTACCCTACCTTATATCCGTAAGCCAAACCCTATCCTCCAATGAGTCTACTCCGCTTGGGAATGATAGTTAGGATATTGGAATTGAAGGATAGAAGTAAAGGTAAAGAGAGAACATAAGCAGCAAGGGATGGAGAGGAGGTTGTTGCACTCGAATGGAAGTATAGTATCACTAGGCCTGGTACGGGATATAAGGCTTTTCCAATTCATTCTTATCTGCCTCTTTCCTTATCTATTTCCCTCTTAGCTTTCTTCTATTTGAAGACTAGGTTTGGTAGTGCTGGTGTTTACAACCCGGTAAGCAGCAAGAGAAAACAGACTACAGACTGAACTTGAGATAGAACTTCTTCCGATAACAGAACTTCAAGTCATAGCAACCCGAAAGAAAATAGAATATGGGATTCACTTATTAACCGTACTTTGAGCTACCTACAGGAGGTAACTGAAAAGCAAAGACAG
>CM067167.1:153546491-153773714 GCA_034093135.1 Erigeron breviscapus | reverse complement strand
GAAGACTGCATATGAACTTCTTAGGGGGAGAAAACCTGAGATTGGTTTCCTAAGAATGTTTGGTAGTCCTTGCTATATTCTAAATCAGAAAGACCATCTTGGAAAGTTTGATGAGAAATCAGATGAAGGTATCCTACTTGGATATGCAACAATGATGAAGGCCTACATAGTGTACAACAAGAGAACTAAAACAATAGAGAACTCTGTTAATGTAAGCATTGATGAAGGTTGTTCTAAGCCAGACTGCTCTCCTCCAGAAGATGAAGACTTCAATTTTGAAGAACTGGCTGTACCTGAGAATGAGCCTCCAACAAATCCTCCAGTTGGAGCTGATAATGCTCAAACTCAGGGGGAGCAACTCATTGAAGAAGAAGAAGATGTTCCAATCTTTGAAGATGCACAAGCTGATCCTACTCATACTGAAGTTATTGTTCAGAATCCATTAAATGACTCTCCAACTGGCTCAGACTCCTCCATTCCTATCCAAGCTGATCAGCCTCTTCCTCAAGCTGATCATGCTGGACCATCTAATCTGAATCAGTCCATTGTCCCAGTTACTAGATGGACAAAGAGTCATCCAATTAACCAAATCATTGGTGATCCACTCTCTGGTGTAAAAACAAGAAGAAAGGCAACATGCAATTTCTGCATGTTTGTCAATTTTGTAAGCAAGATGGAACCAACTAAGGTTGATGAAGCTTTGGAAGATCCCTCTTGGGTTAATGCAATGCAAGATGAGCTAACACAGTTTGAAAGAAACAAGGTTTGGGAACTTGTTCCAAGACCTCATCACAAGACTGTGATTGGAACCAAGTGGTCTACAGAAACAAAATGGATGAAAGAGGAGTTGTAACCAGAAACAAAGCAAGATTGGTAGCTCTTGGTTACAGACAAGAGGATGGAATTGATTATGATGAGACTTTTGCACCAGTGGCAAGATTAGAGGCAATCAGAATGTTCTTGGCCTTCTCTGCTCATAAGGGTTTCAAAGTCTATCAAATGGATGTGAAGAGTGCATTTCTTAATGGAAAATTGGAAGAAGAAGTCTATGTTGAACAACCTCCTGGTTTTGAAAATTCAAAGTTTCCTGACCATGTGTTCAAGCTTGACAAAGCTCTCTATGGGTTGAAGCAAGCTCCAAGGGCATGGTATGATACTTTGTCTAAATTCTTATTGGCTAATAAATTCAAAAGAGGTAATGTTGACAAAACTTTGTTTGTGAGAAAGTATAATGGTGATATTCTACTTGTACAAATCTATGTAGATGACATAATTTTTGGGTCTAGCAGTGAAAGACTTTGCAAAAAGTTTTCTGAATTAATGTCTAAAAAGTATGAAATGAGCATGATGGGAGAACTAAACTATTTTCTGGGTTTACAAGTTAAACAGACGAAAAATGGAATTTTCATAAACCAAGGAAAGTATGTTAAAGATCTCTTAAACAACTTTGGTTTTAGTGATTGCTCACCTATGAAAACTCCTATGGGAACTGGTGATAAGCTGGATGAAGATAAAAATGGCAAATCTGTTGACATCACAGCTTATAGGGGTATGATAGGATCATTACTTTACTTGACTGCTAGTAGACCAGATATTATGTTTGCTACATGTCTTTGTGCAAGATATCAAGCTAGTCCTAAGGAATCTCATCTTAAGGCTGTGAAAAGAATCTTTAGATACCTTAAAGGTAGTCCCAATCTGGGTCTTTGGTATCCCAAAGACTCAGGGTTTGATCTAATTGGCTATTCAGATTCTGACTTTGCAGGCTGTAAGATTGACAGAAAAAGTACTTCAGGAGCTTGTCAATTGCTTGGCAATAGACTTGTAAGCTGGTCCAGCAAGAAGCAGCATTCAGTTTCTATTTCCACTGCAGAAGCTGAATATGTTGCTGCAGGAAGTTGTTGTTCTCAAATTCTTTGGATGCAATATCAGCTTCAAGACTATGGTGTCACTGCAACAAAAACTCCTATATTTTGTGACAGTACCAGTGCCATAGCAATTTCAAACAATCATGTGCTTCATTCAAGGACCAAGCACATTGATATAAGATATCATTTCATCAGGGATCATGTAATGAAAGAAGATGTTGAACTCCTATTCATTCCAACAGACAATCAGCTTGCTGACTTGTTCACAAAGCCATTGGATGAATCAAGGTTCAACTACCTCATAAGTAAGTTAGGGATGCTTAATTTGTAAAATGTAGTGAGCTAAGTAATAGCAAATCTGACCCCTTAGAGTTATACTAAAATTTTGAGGGTAAGCTGTGTCAGACCCAGACTACCCTTTCATACTTGGTGCATGTCAAGTGAAAGAGGGTAAGCTGAATCTGACCCAGATTCGTGGTTATTTTTGTTATTAAATATCTCAGTGCGTTTTATTACTTTCATTATTTTATTAAGTGTACTTGTTTGATCCTATTGGAGTGTGACACGTGTAGTGGTCCTACCGGTTACTGAAAAAGTACCACCACTACTTGTTAATCCTCCAATCAAAATCTTTCTCTCTCCAACTTTTTCAAATAAGATATTTTGGGTTTTGTATATAAGTTTCATTTAACCTAAATCCCAAATCACTTGTTCATATTTTCTTAAAATCATTTTTTTTTCTCAAATCTGATTACTGTTTTATCAAATTTAATTTCTTCTAAAATTTGTTTTCAAAATGGCATCATCATCTGTTTCGATTCATTCTAATGATTCTCAATCTAGTTCTGAACCTGAAAGTCTATGCCCAGCTCCGATTAGCGCCAACAAGCTTTCACCTTATGTGGTGGGAGATAAGGTAGTAGTGGTTCCGGCTGATCTTGATAATGGTAAAATCAAGATTGGCAGTCTGGTTTATGCCAATATTCATCCTCCTTCATGGGCTAAAGGATACGATGAGATTGTGGCTTTCTTATGGCATCATCCATTCGGCAAGGTGATGATTGAGAAGCTAGACTGGGTGTTTCAAGATCTTTTGTGTGAACTTTGGGCGAGCTGTGTTGTGAAACAGAATAAGAAAGGAGATGCTGCAATCTATGGCTCAATCCTCAACGGTAAGAAAAAGGTATATATTTCTTACGAGAGGCTTAGGTCTGCTTTTGAGCTGTCATATATGCCTGATGATGAATATGATGTTGTTGTGTCTCATATTGAAGCCAAAAATGTTTTACAAGAAGTTGGATATACTGGTCCATTGGCTTTAGTAGTTAAAATGAAACATTTAACTGGTATTTGGAACTACTTATTGAGCACAATTTCTAAAACCTTACAAGTAAAGGCAGGCAGCTTTGATCAGCCTAATGTCCTAGAATTGCAAATTTTTCATGCAATGGTCACCATAACCAGAATAGATTTTGCTGCTTTAATCTTTAAGGACCTTGTTGATCGCGTTCATAAGAAGAGTCTTACCATACCTTATGGTAGGATTCTTGCTCTTATCATTGAAGCTATTCTTGACAATGATTACAGTCTGGCAACTGGTCAGACTGTGGAATGCAAGTCTATCAATAACAACATCTTCAATAGTCCAAAGGTATCTGTGCAGGGTCTGACCCGAGCAATGCAGATTTACCTTGATTTTTGAAGGAAAAGAGAAGAGGAACAAGAAGCACTTAGGGAAGCTGTCCCTTCTTCGACGCGATCTGGGTCTGACACTCAATCTGCTAATCAGGGGGACCCAGGTACACATGCTTCTGAACCCTCAAACTCTTCTGAATCTATTCAAAATTCTACTCCTACAAAAGAGGGTGAAGGGTTGGCCAAAACATCAGCCTCCCTAGCCACACCTTCGTCCATTCGCTCAAAATCCGATTCTAAAAGACCCCTTGTTGAGGACTTAGTACCTCTCAAGGCCAAAAAGAAAAGATCGAATAAGAAATCTGTGTCAGCTTCTGGGGTTGATATTGCTTCATCCAATCTTGAGATCCCCCAAGGTGCAGGGAAAGCTAAGGAACGTTCCAAAGCTGTCCCTGTCACCCAAGCTGACAAGCCGAAAACACCACGCCCATCTGCACTCTCCCAAAAGAGTGTAGACGAGTTAAAGGGAACACTTACTACTACCCAACCCTCCAAACAGGGTGAAGGTATTGAAAGAAAGACCTCCTCCCAAGGTCATACTGTGTCTAAACCGAATTCACCATCATCAGCCTCCCAAAAGGTTGATGATATCATTAAAGGGGTAACAGAGGATCTAGCCCAGATCCAAAGTGAGTCAGAGTCTATGCACATCATTTCTGAGGATGGTCAGCCAAAGGAGAGAAGTATCGAACGCATTGGTGACACTGCTTCTCCTCCCCAAGCTGATCAGACTCCTTCTATCTTACACTCTGAGTCTGCACAGGCTGCCAATGCCCCTTCTATGTCACAAGGAGGGGTACAGGCCTTAATTCTCCCTAAGGATACTTTGGTGCAACAACACACCTCTGTTGAAGGGCAATCAATTACACAAAACATTACACCTGCAGAGTCTGTGTCTGCATCTGTCCTTGGACAGAGGGATTCTGCAGGTTACTTGGCTGTCTTTAAGGCAGTCATGTTAGCCCTTTGTGCAGCAAAGGGAACCATTGATGGTCCTCTCGATGTCAATGAGAATCTGATCACTATCTCCAGAAGTGATTCTTCATTCGATCATGAGTTTGCCCATCCATCCTCAAGGGATGCTCTGATGGAAGAAGCCAGTGGAGGAGTTGATCAAGATATAGATCAACACATTCCCACTGGCCCTCAGCCTGAACTAAACGTAAATCTTTCTCAGGCTGACCAACTCATCATCAATTCTGACAAATCTACTCATGAGACTCACTCTCATGAGCAAATGTTCCAAAACTCCTTAAACCTCCACCCCCTTCTAAATATGCCCAATGACCTTGATGTTAAGGATTGCAGGCTGCTCTTTCCAGAGTCAGTGGCTTTTAAGCCAACTGCAAGTTCTTCCCAAGCTGCCACTATCTCATTTTTAGATGTGGTGGGTCAGCTCACTGAGTTCATTTCAACCTCTAAGGTTGAGAGCTCAAAGCTGACCGAATGCTTGGAAAAGATCCAAAAGGATCAGGATTTGACGGATAAGAAGGTGGATAAGCTGAGTCAAGATCAGACTGCATTGGAAGATTATGTTAAGAAAGCAGTTGATTTGATGCAGCATAACCAGAGCAAGCTGACAGAGTCTCTTGATAATCTTACAAAAGCAGTAAATGAAGAGAATGAAAGGAACAAGAGTACTCTGGGTCAGATTGAGAATGCTGCAACCAAATTTAAAAGGGAAGTCACCATAGAACTTCGATCTTCAAACAAGTCACAAGCTGACTTCAAGAATGATCTGATTGAAGCTTCTAAGGGTGTTAAATCAAAGATTAAACTCCTCCATGAAGATTATGTTGAGCTAAGAAGAGCATGCTGTCTTACCAATGTTAAAATTGACTTGATCAACCAGGATCTCAAAAACTTCCTTGTTTCTCCAGTGAGCTCTTTCCCTGATGATGATGACAAAAAGGGGGAATAGAATGCTACTAAGAGAAAGAGGAGTGCAATGAGTGAAGCTGAAATGGAGCTAGAAAGAGAAAGGCAAAAAGCTCAGGTTGACAAGGACATTGAAGAATACCTTGAAAGATTGAAAGTAAGACAAGAAAAGGCCAGAGCTGAGGAGGCACAAAATGATAGAAGATTGGTTGTGCATGGTTCTAGGGTGGAAGGTGAGAAGGAAGATGTGGAAGAGATTAAAAGACCAGAATCTGAGTCTGGTGGTGAAACTGTTGGAAAATTGAATGAAGAAACTGAAAAGGAGAGTGATACAACCAAGGGGGAGACTGTTAATGAAATGGGAGATATAAGGAAGGAAGTTTGTGTTGAAAAAGAAAAGAAAGTTGAAAAGAAAAGAAAGTCCTCCCAAGCTGTTCCTGTGCAAGCTGTGCCAACTCAAGTTGACCCAGCTCCCAAAGTACAAATTGATGAATCTTCATCTAGTGAAGACACAACCACTCTGTCCCAGTTTATGATCAAGAAAAGAACAACAGAAGCTGGGTCAAGTGGTGTGAAGATCTTAACTGAAAAGAAAAAAATTTGGGAGATTGCAACTGAAACTGCTCCACAGCTTGGGGTAACAGTTGAGATGGCATATAAAATGATTAAGGAGGACAAACTAGAAAGAGAAAGAATTGCTGCAACTAAGTCTGATTCTGAAATTGCCAAGGCTGTTCAAGAACAATTGAATAAGGAAGATGAAGAAGATCTTGCAGCCATTGGCTCTAAAAAGAAAGTTGTGAGCAAAGGAAAAGGAAAGAAGAAAGTGGTGGTTAATTCTAAACCATCACAGAAGGTTAAAGATGTGAAAGAAAGTGTGAAAGCCCATAATTGGTTTGATGCCTTGGAGAAAAGACAAGTTACTGAAAAGATTCATTATAGAAGGCATCCAGAACCAATCCTCCAGGTTCTACTGAAAAGGCGAAAAGGAAAGAACATTCCCAGCATGAGGTTTACAAGGAGAGGTTATGAAACTAACTGGGAAACCCATGATCTTGACAAACTGCTTGATCTAGGATACACATAGTGGGTAGAACTACATAACATCATTACTGGTATGTCTGGAGTTCACAAAGAGACAGTCTTGGAAGCCATTGAGAAGAAGTTAGATGCTGTTGTGAAGTACAAGATTGATGTCTCTGGCCTTCCAAGACCAATTGCATATGATATGGATTATGAAGATGAGTCAGCTGAGCCACTGAAGAAGAAAAGAAGAAGGTATGAAAGGATTGATGCTCCTGGAGGTGACCATTCAGTTTTTCTCCAAAACTTGTCTCCTACAGAGTTGCTAGCACAATTATCTTCTGGTGCAATTAACAAGATTCTTGATAATCTTAATCTGTCTCTACCTACTGGTGTCAAAGATGCAAGATGTGGGAAGTTCATAACTGAACCTGAACATGGGATGTACTTTGTAGATGCTAGAGGGAATTTGGTGTTTCAAAGGACTGCTGAACTAAAACAGGTACCATCTATGCACCTATTCACCTTATACAGATTTTGCAGAAACTTTAGTGAAGAAGGTAATGGGTATGAGCAGTTCCTTATAGATGAAGGGTTAGATAGGCAATTAGATGTGAGAATTGCTCCATCATTTGAGGTTAAGCAAGAAACTATTGAAATGCTTGGAGAATAGTGATGTAACATGTAATATCTTTGATTTATTCTCTATATATGCAAAGGCAGTTGTACAAATCTAGTTTCTTGGTTAAAATTTCATATCAGATTGAAAAGAACCCAAAAGATTCAAAGGGTCACAAGCTGTTAGTCATATTTTCACTTGATTCTTTGTAAGCTGATAGTTAGAAGTGTAGTTGGGTTTTGTCATCATCAAATAGGGGGAGATTGTTGAGTCCCAATGTTAATTGTAATTTAATGATGACAAATCTGACCTATAAACACTTAGTAATCTTTTGGTTCTTGTAATCTGATTTGGGTCAGACTAAGCTGACACAACTTACGATCTGTCTCTGACCCAGATCATGCTTCATACTTGTAATTGTAATATCTTATGGAAGCAAGTGTTATTCAAGCTGCATCAACAATGTATTAGCATTCAGTCCAAGTGGAAGAGGAGGATTGAAGATAGAAGACCAAGATGTTAGTGGAAGACAACTTGGGATTAGCAGTCAGCTTGGAAACACTTAGGCAGATTGGTGCCTTGACAAACGGCCCAATCTGTGTCTAAAAATCAAGTGAAGATAAGGACAAATGACGTGACTAGGAAGATTCCTAGGATCCAGGTTGGTGGTTGTTTTACATATGCGTGTGCATACTCCTATTGGTAGATGAAGAATGTGCGTCAGTACGTGGGGGACCACAAGTACCATGAAAGGCACGATTGATTATTCCTTCATCAACCACTGATTGAAGAACACGTAGCTGCAACGGACACCTAATGAAGGAGCGCTTGTGCCTATAAAAGCCTCATTCATGGATTACATATGTGTGACATTTCCTGAGAATCATTCTTCACACAAGTTTCTCTGCTCTTACACACAGCTTAGTCTGTACGAGATCAGCTTGGGATGATTCTCTTGAGCTGAAACTGATTGATTGTTGTTTGTCATTTCATAGGGTTGTTTAGATATCTATAGGCTATCTTTATTCCGCAACAACCATGTAATTCTTTGTATAGATTATTTCTTAATAAAGGATTACATTTGAAAATAACAATCTGTGTTCAAGAATGTTTTTATTTCTTTATTGCTTTACTGTTTTAATGATTCCTGCACTTTACTTACTTGCTTAATATTCATTGTCTGAATCTTAAAACGTTTTGTATCAAAAAGTTTGTAAAGATTGTGAAAAGTTGTATTCACCCCCCTCTATAACTGTTCTGTGTTCAATATACTTTGGTATATTGATACACCGTGGGATGTATCAGGTTGTTTAGATATCTATAGGCTATCTTTATTCCGAAACAACCTTGTAATTCTTTGTATAGATCATTTCTTAATAAAGGATTACTTTGAAAACTACAATCTGTGTTCAAGAATGTCTTTGTTTCTTTACTGCTTTACTGTTTTAATGATTCCTGCTCTTTACTTACTTGCTTAATATATATAAACGGAATCTTAAAATGTTTTTATTTAAAAGTTTGTAAAGATTAAGGAAAGTTGTATTCACCCCCCCCCCTCTACAACTGTTCTGTGTACAATATACTTTGGTATATTGATACACCTTGGGACATATCAATTGGTATCAGAGCGGGGGTTAAGAATTAACTTGACTTGATCCTTGCATATTTCCCTTAATAGTAAAGCATTATGTCATCCTATATTGATAATGGTTCTTCAACCCGACCACCAAAGTTTGATAAAGATGATTTCAGTGGGTGGAAAGGTCGAATGTCTTTGTTCCTTGAATCCATCGATAACAATATGCCTGACATCCTTGCGGATGGTCCTTATGTTCCTACACAAACTATTGTGGTAGAAGTTGTGGTCAGGGAAGGTCAACCAACCATTCCTGCCACAGTCAAGTCTATTGTTAAGGACAAGGCAGATTGGGGGGATGAGGATAGGAGGTTGGCAAACTTGGATGTGAAGGCTAGAAATTTCATTGTCCAAGCTGTGCCCAAAGACCTTTACCATTCTATTAAAATGTGTTCTACATCTAAGAAAATGTGGGGTACATTGACTGTCATGTTTGAGGGTTGCTCTACTTCCATGGAATCCACAATTACTACATTGACCAGGAGGTATGAGAGATTTTTCTCTTTGAGAAATGAATCCTTGACTGACACTCATACCCGCTTTAATGCTTTGGTAAATGATTTAGCTGCTGTTGGAATTGTTAAGAAAAATGAGGTTTTAAAGAGTAAATTTCTTGATTCATTACCACCTAAATGGAACAACTATATTTCTTCTGTTAAATTAAGTTCTGTTTATCATGATCTTGATCTCCCTGGACTTTTTGGTTTGCTTCATAACCAAGAATGTTCAGAGGCTGAAAAGTTAATTGCTATGGGTGATTCTTATAGTCAGCCTGCTGCTGCACTTGTTGCTTCTATGACTGAACACCCTAGTTCAATTAGTAATGAGATCATTCCTTGTGTTAATGATAATATTCCTGATATGTCTAATCCTAACTCTGTTTGTGCTGAATCTGAATGTGATGAATCTGATGGTGATGAACTAGCTAATGAAGTAGCTATGTTGGCTGAAAGGATCAGAAGGAGATCCTTTAATAAGTTTAAGGAAAAGGAAAAGGTGGCCAAGCTGACAAGACCAAGAAGCCATTTGACATGTCCAAAGTCACTTGTTACAAGTGTGGCAAGACTGGACATATGGCTGGAGATTGCAGATCTAAAGAATCTACTCAAGCTGTGCCACCCAAAGGTGGAAGAGGTGAAAAATACTCAAAGCTCAAGACTAAGTACAAAGCCTTGAAAGCACAAGTAGCTGAGCTGACTGAGAAGGTGAACAAAAGTGAAAAGAGTCTGGTAGCCAAAGACTGGGCTGAAAGTGCCACATCATCTGATGATGAGCTGTATAAAGATGCCAAGTGTTTCATGGCTAAAGAAGCTACTCAAATATTTGTTGAAGATCTGGTGAAAATACAACAGCAATCTGAGTCAGCTCACCAGGCATCTACCAGTCAGACTGCTCCACCTGAGGTAACTTCTTTTTCCAATCTCTCTGATAATGAGAAACTGTCCAGACTGAATAAACTTGGTGATGAGGTTCTGCTACAAAAACACTTTAATCAAGAACTCAAAAAGGAAATACATGTTTTGAAACTTGATAACAGCTCTAAAAGTCACACCATTGAAAAACTAGAATATGAAGTTAAAGCTCAAAAACAATTAAACTCCATTTTGGTTAAAGAAGCTAAAACTGCAGAAGAAAAGTTTTTAAAGGTTAAACAAATTACTGAAACATGGTGTATAAGATCCAAAAGAGTTGCTAAGTGTGTGAATGACCAAATACCTCATCAGATCCAAGCTATTTTTGATGGTGATTATGATAGGGCCATAGCCATTGCTGAAGTATGTGCTATGGAGCCTTGTTATCAGCCTCCTTCACCACCCAAAGTCCAAACCAATGGAATAATTCTAAACCAATTAAGTTGGTTCAGAAATCGGGTATTATGTTTAAAGATCCTGAAACCATTGGTCAGACCATTGCTGATAAGGTTGTTGAGTTAAAACCTGAAGAAAGTCTTGACTTGTCCAAGCTGACCATTACCCAATCTGAATCAGATTCAAAGACTAAAACAAACAAGGGTAGTTTAAAGAAAAATAAAAGAAAGGTTAGAGATCATAGTGTTCCTAAAGAGAAATAAAGCTTTTAAAGAGTAAGAAGTCTGGTTCTCTAGGAAATGAGTCACAAACAAAATCTGAGTCTGTTTCAAGTAACACCAAGTCTGACTCTGACAAAATGATTTCAAAATATGTTGAGTCCAGAACTGATAAGGTGTTAATGGAAGCAAATTTTCTTAAGAATGTGTCTGATCCAAAAACTGTTGATCAAAGAAAATTGAGACCTGAATGTAAGAAATCTAGAATAGGCAAAGGTTTTGTTCAAAAGGAAACTCTAAATGTTGCTAGAAAGAACTTTGAATCTGGTAAAGGACAGACCAAGCAACAATGGGTGTCAAAATGTGATAAAAGTCTAAGTTCAGTTACCCAATCTGAGTCAGACCAGAAGGTCAGCTCTGGTGAACCCATCTTTGGATGGGTTCCCAAAAAGAACTAATCTCTTATCATAATTGCAGGGCGGTCATGACGATAATACCTGGCACTTGGACAGTGGATGTTCAAAGCATATGACCGGATGTAAGTCCCTGCTATGTAGCTTTAGGATTCGCGCTGGTCCTAATGTTACTTTTGGAGATGACTCTCAAGGAAAGACTGAAGGATTTGGTATACTTTCAAATGGTCCCCTTACTTTCAGAAGGGTCTCATATGTAAATGGTTTGAAGCACAATCTGATCAGTGTGAGTCAGTTGTGTGATGCTGGTTATGAAGTGAGATTCAGGTCTGATAAGGGTATTGTTCTTGATTTAGAAGGCAATGTGGTTCTTATTGCAAAGAGGGATGAGTCTTTGTATTCTTTTGACATGAGAAATCCAACTGTCACAAAAGAAGTTTGTTTCATGTCAAAGACTCAAGATGAGCTGAATTGGTTGTGGCATAAAAGGTTGTCTCATATGAATTTCAAAGACATCAACAAGCTGTGTAAGAAAGAGTTGGTGTCTGGTCTTCCAGTGATCAATTATGAGAAGGACAAGCTGTGTGGAGCTTGTGAGAAAGGCAAGCAACACAAAGCTACTTTCAAATCTAAAACATGCTCAACCATTGATAATTGTTTGGATCTACTTCATATGGACTTATTTGGACCAATTAGTACTCCATCATTCACTGGAATGAGGTACTCCTTGGTAATTGTTGATGAGTATTCAAGATACACCTGGGTTTTCTTTCTCAAACACAAGAGTGAAGCTGCTGACAACATTATTCATTTCATCAAGCAAGCTGAAATTCTCTACAAAAGGCCTGTTAGGCAATTAAGGAGTGATAATGGTACTGAATTTAAGAATATCACTCTTAATTCTTTTTGCAGTGAAAAAGGAATTTCACAAGTCTACTCAGCTGCCAGAACTCCTCAACAAAATGGTGTTGCAGAAAGAAGAAACAGAACTCTTATTGAAGTTGCCAGATCCATGATGGCTCAAAACAATGTCAAGTCTCATTTCTGGGCTGAAGCAGTACACATAGCTTGCTTTACCCAGAACAGATCCCTTATTGTGAAAAGACACCAGAAGACTGCATATAAACTTCTTAGGGGGAGAAAACCTGAAATTGGTTTCCTAAGAATGTTTGGGAGTCCTTGTTACACTCTGAATCAGAAAGACCATCTTGGTAAGTTTGATGAGAAATCAGATGAAGGTATCCTACTTGGATATGCAACAATGATGAAGGCCTACAGAGTTTACAACAATAGAACTAAAACAATTGAGAACTCTGTTAATGTAAGCATAGATGAAGGTTGTTCTAAGCCAGATTGCTCTCCTCCTGAAGATGAATATTTCAATTTTGAAGAACTGGCTGTCCCTGTTAATGAGCCTCCAACTAATCCTCCAGTTGGAGCTGATAATGCTCAAACTCAGGGGGAGCAACTTATAGAAGAAGAAGAAGGTGTTTCAATCTTTGAAAATGCACAAGCTGATCCTACTCCTACTGAAGAAATTATTCAGAATCCATTAAGTGACTCTCAAACTGGTTCAGATTCCCCCATTCCAGTCCAAGCTGATCAGCCTCTTCCTCAAGCTGATCATGCTGGACCATCTAATATGAATCAGTCCATTGTCCCAGTTACCAGATAAACAAAGAGTCATCCAATAAACCAAATCATTGGTGATCCTCTCTCTGGTGTTAAAACAAGAAGGAAGGCAACATGCAATTTCTGCATGTTTGTCAATTTTGTAAGCAAGGTGGAACCAACTGAGGTTAATGAAGCACTGGAAGATCCTTCTTGGGTAAATGCAATGCAAGATGAGTTAACACAGTTTGAAAGAAACAAGGTTTGGGAACTTGCTCCAAGACCTCATCACAAGACTGTGATTGGAACCAAGTGGATCTACAGAAACAAAGTGGATGAAAGGGGAGTTGTGACCAGAAACAAAGCAAGATTGGTAGCTCTTGGTTACAGACAAGAGGATGGAATTGATTATGATGAGACTTTTGCACCAGTGGCAAGATTAGAGGCAATCAAAATGTTCTTGGCCTTCTCTGCTCACAAAGGTTTCAAAGTCTATCAAATGGATGTGAAGAGTGCATTTCTTAATGGAAAATTGGAAGAAGAGGTCTATGTTGAACAGCCTCCTGGTTTTGAAATTCAAAGTTTCCTGACCATGTGTTCAAGCTTGACAAGGCTCTCTATGGGTTGAAGCAAGCTCCAAGGGCATGGTATGACACTTTGTCTAAATTCTTATTGGCTAACAACTTCAAAAGAGGTAATGTTGAGAAGACTTTGTTTGTGAGAAAGTATAATGGTGATATCCTGCTTGTACAAATTTATGTAGATGATATAATATTTGGGTCTAGCAGTGAAAGACTTTGCAAAAAGTTTTTTGAATTAATGTCTAAAAAGTATGAAATGAGCATGATGGGAGAACTAAACTATTTTCTGGGTTTACAAGTTAAACAGACTAAAAATGGAATTTTCATAAATCAAGGAAAATATGTTAAAGATCTCTTAAACAAATTTGGTTTTAGTGATTGCTCACCTATGAAAACTCCTATGGGAGCTGGTGATAAGCTGGGTGAAGATAATAATGGCAAATCTGTTGACACCACAACTTATAGGGGTATGATAGGATCATTACTTTACTTGACTGCTAGTAGACCAGATATTATGTTTTTTTACATGTCTTTGTGCAAGATATCAAGCTAGTCCTAAGGAATCTCATCTTAAGGCTGTGAAAAGAATCTTTAGATACCTTAAAGGTAGTCCCAATCTGGGTGTTTGGTATCCCAAAGACTCAGGATTTGATCTAATTGGCTATTCAGATTCTGACTTTGCAAGCAGTAAGATTGACAGAAAAAGTACTTCAGGAGCTTGTCAATTGCTTGGCAATAGACTTGTAAGCTGGTCCAGCAAGAAGCAGCATTCAGTTTCTATCTCCACTGCAGAAGCTGAATATGTTGCTGCATGAAGTTGTTGCTCTCAAATTCTTTGGATGCAATATTAGGTTCAAGACTATGGTGTCACTGCATCAAAAACTCCAATCTTTTGTGATAGTACCAGTGTCATAGCAATTTCAAACAATTCTGTACCTCATTTAAGGACCAAGCACATTGATATAAGATATCATTTCATCAGGGATCATGTAATGAAAGAAGATGTTGAACTCCACTTCATTCCAACAGATAATCAGCTTGCTGACTTGTTCACAAAGCCATTGGATGAATCAAGGTTCAACTATCTCATAAGTAAGCTAGGTATGCTTAATTTGTAAAATGTAGTGAGCTAAGTAATAACAAATCTGACCCCTTAGAGTTATTCTAAATTTTGAGGGTAAGATGTGTCTAACCCAGACTACCCTTTCATACTTGGTGCATTTCCAAGTAAAAGAGGGTAAGCTGAGTCTGACACAGATTCGTAGTTATTTTTGTTATTAAATATCTCAGTGCGTTTTATTACTTTCATTATTTTATTTAATTTACTTGTTGATCCTATTGGAGTGTGACACGTGTAGTGGTAACAGCCGGTTACCGAAAAAGTACCTCCACTACTTATTGATCCTCCAATCATAATCTTTCTCTCTCCAACTTTTTCAAACGGGATATTTTGAATTATGTATATAATATCGATTTAACCTAAATCCCAAATCACTTGTTCATATTTTCTAAAATCAATTTTTTCTCTCTAGTCTGAATACTGTTTTATTAATTTTAAATTTCTTCTAAAAATTGTTTTAAAATGGCATCTTCATCTGTTTCTATTAATACTAATGATTCTCAATCTAGTTCTTCATCTGAAGCTGAAAGTCTATACCCAGCTCCAATAAGCGCTAATAAGCTTTCACCTTATGTGGTGGGAAGTAATGTAGTAGTGGTTCCGGCTGATCTTGATACTGGTAAAATCAAGATTGGCAGTCTGGTTCATGCCAATATTCATCCTCCTTCATGGGCAAAAGGATATGATGAGATTGTGGCTTTCTTATGGTATCATCCGTTCGACAAGGTGATGATTGAGAAGCCAGACTGGGTGTTTCAAGATCTCCTTTGTGAATTTTGGGCGAGCTGTCATGTGGGACAGAACAAGAAAGGAGAGGCTGCAATCTATGGCACAATCCTCAATGGTAAGAAAAAGGTATATATTTCTTATTAGAGGATTAGGTCTGCATTTGAGCTGTCTTATATGCCTGAAGATGATTATGAAATAGTTGTGTCTCATACTGAAGCCAAAAATATTTTACAAGAAGTTGGATATACTGGTCCATTGGCTTCAGTGGTTAAAATGAAATATTTAACTGACATTTGGAATTATTTACTGAGCACAATTTCTAAAACTTTACAAGTAAAGGCAGGCAGCTTTGATCAACCTAATGTTTTAGAATTGCAGATTTTTCATGCAATGGTCACTATGACCAGAATAGATTTTGCTGGCTTAATTTTTAAGGACTTAGTTGATCGTGTTCATAAGAAGAGCCTTACCATACCTTATGGTAGGATTCTTGCTCTCATCATTGAAGCAATACTTGACAATGATTACAATCTGGCAACTGGTCAGACTATGGAATGCAAGTCTATCAACAATAACATTTTCAATAGTCCCAAGGTATCTGTGCAGGGTCTGACCCGAGCAATGCAGATCTACCTTGATTTTTGCAGGCAAAGAGAAAGGGAACAAGAAGCACTTAAGGAAGCTGTCCCTTCTTCGACGCGATCTGAGTCTGACACTCAATCTGCCAATCAGAGGGACCCAGGTACACATGCTTCTGAACCCTCAAACTCTTCTCAATCTATTCAATCTTCTTCTCCTTCAAAAGAGGGTGAAGGGTTGGCCAAAACATCAGCCGCCCTAGCCACACCCTCATCCACTCATTCAAAATCCGCATCTAAAAGACCAATTATTGAGGACTTAGTACCTCACAAGGCTAAAAACAAAAGAACGCAAAGGAAATCTGAGGCAGCTTCTGGGGTTGATAATGCAACATCCAATTTTGAGATCCCCCAAGGTGCAGTGGAAGCTAAGGAACGTTCCAAAGCTGTCCCTGCCACCCAAGCTGACAAGCCAAAAATGCCACGCCCATCTGCACTCTCCCAAAAGAGTGTAGACGAGTTAAAGGGAACACCTACTGCTACCCAACCCTCCAAACAGGGTGAAGGTATTGAAAGAAAGACCTCCTCCCAAGGTCATACTGTGTCTGCACCTAAATCACCATCATCAGCCTCCCAAAAGGTTCATGATATCATTAAAGGGATAACAGAGGATCTAGCCCTGATCCAAAATGAGTCAGAGTCTATGCACATCATTTCTGAGGATGGTCAGCCAAAGAAGAGAAGTATCGAACGCATTGGTGACACTGCTTCTCCCCCCCAAGCTGATCAGACTCCTTCTCTCTTACACTCTGAGTCTGCACAGGCTGTCAATGCCTCTTCTATGTCACAAGGAGGGGTACAGGCCTCAATTCTCCCTAAGGATACTTTTGTGCAACAACACACCTCTGTTGAAGGGCAATCAAATACAAAACATTACACCTGCAGATGTCAATGAGAATATGATCACTATCTCCGGAAGTGATTCTTCATTCGATGATGAGTCTGCCCATCCATCCTCAAGGGATGCTCTGATGGAAGATGCCAGTGGAGGAGTTGATCAAAATCAAGATCAACACATTCCCACTGGCCCTCAGCCTGAATTAAACGTTAATCTTTATGAGGTTGACCAACTCATCATTATTTCTGAAAAATCCACTCATGAGACTCACTTTCATGAGCAAATTTACCAAAACTCCTTAAGCCTCCACCCCCTTCTATATGAGCCCAATGACCCTAAAATTTAAGGATTGCAGCATGCTCTTTCCAGAGTCAGTGGCTTTTAAGCCAACTGCAAGTTCTTCCTAAGCTGCCACTATCTCATTTTCAGATGTGGTAGGTTAGCTCACTGAGTTCATTTCAACCTCTAAGGTTGAGAGCTTATAGCTGACCAAATGCTTGGAAAAGATCCAAAAGGATCAGGAACTGACGGACAAGAAGGTGGATAAGCTGAGTCATGATCAGACTGCATTGAAAGAAAGTGTGATAAAAGCAGTTGATTTGATGCAGCAGAACCAGAGCAAGCTGAAGAGTCTCTTGATGGTCTTACAAAGGCAATCAATGAAGAGAAGGAAAGAAACAAGAGTACTCTGTGTCAGATTGAGAATGCTGCAACCAAGTTTACAAGGGAAGTCACCATAGAACTTCGATCTGCAAACAAGTCACAAGCAGATTTCAAGAATGATCTGATTGAAGTTTCTAAGGGTGTCAAATCTAAAATTGGACTCCTCCATGAGGATTATGTTGAGCTAAGAAGAGCCCGCTGTCTCACTAATATCAAGATTGACTTGATCAACCAGGATCTCAAAGGACTCTTTGCCACTCCAGTGAGCTCTTTCCCTGCTGATGATGACAAAAAGGGGGAGAAGAATGCGAAGAAGAGTGCTATGAGTGATGCTAAAATTGAGCTAGAAAGAGAAAGACAACAAGCTCAGGTTGACAAGGATATTGAAGAATATTTTGCTAAAATGAAAGAAAGACAGAATAAGGCCAGAGCTGAGGAGGCAGACAATGATAGAAGAATGGTTGTTCATGGTTCTAGGGTGGAAAGTGAGAAGAAAACTGCAGAGGAGATAAAAATACCAGAATCTGAGTCTGGTGGTGAAAATGTTGGAAATCTGAATGAAGAAGCTGAAAAGGAGAGTGATACAACTAAGGGGAAGACTGTTGATGTTGAAATGGGAGATATAAGGAAGGATGTTGGAGTAGAAAAAGTTAAGAAAGTTGAAAAGAAAAAGGAGTCCTCCCAAGATGTCCCTGTGCATGCTGTGCCAACTCAAGCTGACCCAGCTCCCAAAGAACAAATTGATGAATCTTCATCTAGTGAAGACACAGCCACTCTGTCCCAGTTCATGCTCAAGAAAAGGCCAACAGAAGGTGGGTCAAGTGGTGTGAAGATCTTAACTGACAAAGAAAAGGATTGGGAGCTTGCAATTGAAAAAGCTCCACAGCTTGGGGTAACAGTTGAGGTGGCATACAAAATGGTTAAGGAGGACATATTACAAAGAGAAAGAATTGTTGCAACTGAGTCTGATCCTGAAATTGCCAAGGCTGTTCAAGAACAATTAAATAAGGAAGATGAAGAAGATCTTGCAGCCATTGGTTCCAAAAAGAAAGTTGTGGCCCAAGGGAAAGAAAAGAAGAAGGTGGTGGTTCACACTAAACCATCACAGAAGGTTAAAGATGTGAAGAATAGTGGTGAAGCCCATGATTGGTTGGAGGCTCTGGAGAAAAGAAAAGTAACAGAAAAGATCAACTATAGAAGGCATCCAGAGCCAATCATCCAGGTTCAATTGAAAAGGAAAAGAGGAAAGCCTATTCCAAGCATCAGATTCACAAGAAAAGGATATGAGACAAGCTGGGAAACTCATGATCTTGACAATCTGTATGAGTTAGGTTACACAGAGTGGGTTGAATTGCATAATATCATCACTGGTATGCATGGAATTCATAAAGAGACAGTCTTGGAAGCCATTGAGAAGAAGTTGGCTGCAATTGTAAAGTACAAGATTGATATCACTAGCCTTCCAAGACCAAAAGCATATGATATGGATGATGAAGATGAGTCAACTGAGCCACTCAAGAAGAAAAGAAGAAGGTTTGAAATGATTAATGCTCCTGGAGGTGATCATACATTTTTTCTCAAAAACTTGTCCCCTTCAGAGTTGTTTGCACAATTATCTTCTGATGCTGTTGACAAGATTCTGAATAATCTTAATCTGTCTCTACCTACTGGTGTTGAAAATGCAAGATGTGGAATGCACATCACTGAACCTGAACATGGTATGTATTTTGTGAATGGAAGAGGGCAACTTGTATTTCAAAGGACTGTTGAGCTAAAAGAGGTACCAACTATGCACCTTTTTACCTTGTACAGATTTTGTACTATTTTTAGTGAGCAAGGCAATGGGTATGAGCAGTTCCTTATTGATGAGGGGTCAGATAGAAAAGTAGATGTGAGAATTGCTCCATCATTTGAAGTTAAGCAAGAAACTGTAGAATTGATTGGGGAATAAGTTCTTATTGTAATACTTTGTTTTCCTCAATATATGCAAGTATTTGTACAAATTCAGTTGTCTTGTCCCAATGTTAATTGTAAATTTAATGATGACAAATCTGACCTATAAACACTTAGTAATCTTTTGGTTCTTGTAATCTGATCTGGGTCAGACTAAGCTGACACAGCTTGCGATCTGTAACTGACCCAGATCATGCTTCATACTTTGTAATTGTAAAATCTTATGGAAGCAAGTGTTATTCAAGCTGCATCAACAATGTGTTAGCATTCAGTCCAAGTCGAAGAGGAGGATTGAAGATAGAAGACCAAGCTGTTAGTGGAAGAAAGCTTGGGATTAGCAGTGAGCTTGGAAACACTTAAGCAGATTGGTGCTTTGACAAACGGCCCAATCTGTGTCTGACAATCAAGTGAAGATAACAACCTGGGTTGAAGATAAAGACAAATGACGTGACTAGGAAGAATCCTAGGATCCAGGTTGGTGGTTGGTTTTACATATGCGTGTCCATACTCTTATTGGTGGATGAAGAATGTGCGTCAGTACGTGGGGGGACCACAAGTACTATGAAAGGCACGATTGATTATTCCTTTATCATCCACTGAATGAAGAATACGTGGCTGCAACGGATACCAAGTGAAGGAGCATTTTCGCCTATAAAAGCCTCATTCATGGATTGCATATGTGTGGCATTTCCTGAGAATCATTCTTCACACAAGTTTCTCTGCACTTATACACAGCTTAGTCTGTACGAGATTAGCTTGGGCTGATTATCTTGAGCTAGAACTTATTGATTGTAGTTTGTCATTTCAGAGGTTGTTTAGATATCTATAGGCTATCTTTATTCCGCAACAACCTTGTAATTCTTTGTATAGATCATTTCTTAATAAAGGATTACTTTGAAAACCACAATCTGTGTTCAAGAATGTCTTTGTTTCTTTACTGCTTTACTGTTTTAATGATTCCTGCTCTTTACTTACTTGCTTAATATATATAAACTGAATCTTAAAATGTTTTTATTTAAAAGTTTGTAAAGATTAAGGAAAGTTGTATTCACCCCCCTCTACAACTGTTCTGTGTACAATATACTTTGGTATATTGATACACCTTGGGACGTATCAAAAAGTGTTGTCAAAAAGGTTAATTTTATGCCTCCAGGTCGAATTAATGGTTGATGTTCATATGGGATTCGATTAAAGGGTTTAAAAAGTTGGTTTTTGGTCGAACTGCGCTTTGTGCGGCGCACAAGGCTTTTGTGCGGCGCACAGATGCAATTTTTGAAAGATGGATTTCTGAAGGGTGCCCGTTATGCGGCGCATAGAAATTCTATGCGGCGCATGGGTGGTTTGCTCAGAAAATTGGATAGTTTCTGTGACGAATTTGGTTGATTTGTGCGGTGCACAGCCTTTCCATGCGGCGCACAAATGCTTAATATGGTTTTGTGCGGCGCACAAATGGGTTTAGTTTGGTACCTAAGTTTTGTTTAGCTTATAGAACGTTCTTACACTCATTATAGGTAGTCGGGAGCACTTAGCAAGCACCGTAAGATACTTTAACTCATTGGTAAGCTGTACCAAGGTAAAATACACTACTTGTTAAGTAGAAATTTGAGCTAGATTTGTGCAAAAATGGAGTTAGTGTGTGAAAAGGTGAAGTGTGTGTTTTGGAGGTTGAAGATGAAGATCAGAGAGAAATATGGTTGAATTATTGTGATTAATTAAGGAAATGGGGGAAAAGCTTACAATTTTGGGTATGGAAAGGAGTATTTATACACTTGACTAACTTTCACTAATACTCCTTCCATTGTTAAAATAATTACATTTTAACACCATTTTTGGATTTCTAACATTCTTCCCCTTGGTGTTGAAATGTAATTCATGCACGATATCATCTCTAAATACGAATTTGTTGATGAAGGTCTTCGAAGCTTTCTCATTGTCTTCAAGATCTTCCATCAAACTTGGCTTTACGTCTTTAATCTTCACACTTACCTTAAAGATGTATCTTTAAGTCTTGAACTTCTCAGAGTATGAGCATTGCGGAAACTTGATCTTGGCTCTTTAGATTTGAACATGATAGCCTCTTCTTGACAATCTTAACTTTGTCACACTTCCCCTTAATTAATGAATCTTTCTCTTGAAGCTTTTGGACAAACATTTTTTTTTTCATCACAAACTTCCCTTCGATCAAACAATCATATTTGCGTACCACCAACGCTTATGTATAGGGTGTACCCGCGGCGTACCCACCACGTTGGCGATAACTATCTTCAAAGAATAATTTGGGGATCACTTTAGTCAACAATTTATCTTTCTTCCCCTCAACTGATGAATTCTTCTTTCTCCCCATCAAAATTCAAGAAAGCAAACAAACTTGTTCGACTTCATTATCCTCTTTCTTCCCCTCATGATGAATGTGTGGCTACATGTTCATCATGTCTCTTTGAAGTCGAAACTGGGAATCAACCATTATGAAGTAGTAGTCCAATAAACAACATCTTTAGCCCGGGTTATACACTGACATGTGTATAAGCCATCTTCATCGAATCACTTATGAACAACCTTTGGGACCCATTTTTGTGTAGGCCCAACGGTTTTTGTCTTGACATTCCAAATGTACGTGTCATCGATTCGACGAATGGAATCTGCAGTCCATGGTGGGTGAAAACTCGAGGTTGTTGAAAAGTTGAGTTTTTGTGGACGCAGTGGAGATGCAAAGACATTCACTTCTTGCACGGTAATTGGTTTTGGTGCAAGTTCATAGAGTTGCCAAGTGAGTATTTGATTGTCTTTGACTCAGTTGACTTTGGTTTGTAGACAGGTTTCCATTTGATCTTGGTCAACTGAGCTTTTGCTTGAGAGATGAACTGAGAGTTGTCTTCAAATGATAAGAATGGAATGAGTGTCTGTGTTCCATCAATAGTAGGCTTCGAAGAATACTTTCTATCCTTGAATAAGGCATAGTTAGTAAATTGAGAAGCTTTACGTTCAGCAGGTGATGAAACTTTGATCTTTGAGTTCTTTGGGATGGACTCAGTGCAAACTTTCTTTGAAGCATCAAGTTTAGTTGGAAGTATTGGACTTGCATCATGATAAACTGATCCATCATCACTTTGAGTGTCACAAGATGTTGATTGTGTTTGCAATTCCATCTCAAGTTCAGAGATTCTCTTTTGTAGAGATGTTTCATTTGATTGAAATTGCAAACAATTCTCTTCAAGAGTCTTGATTTTCTTGCAAGCATCTTGTCTCTCCTTCTCAACTTTGTTCATCTCATCAATAAACTTTCCCTCCATGGTTAAGAAAATGGATGTCTCATTTTGTAACTGAATTTGAAGACTTGAAATCTTCTCTTGCAAAATAAGTTCTCTTGATTTGCTCTCCAATATACTATCATTCAGCTTCTTGTTGGAAGTTTCCAATTCTTTTGACATTTTTGAAATCTTGGACTGCAAAAGATCATGTTCTTTTTGAACACTTTCCATGTTGGACAACTTTAGATCATTTTCATGTTTGAGCTCTTTGTTTTCTTCTTTGAGATGTTGAACTTCAAGTTGGAAATTGTGGTGTTGTTCCAAAATATTAAGAAGCTTTTCCAAATTAGCTTGTTTTCGTTCATATTCAGCCACAATACAATTCGTTGAACGATACTTGTCACCACATGAACAAGTTTGAGTACCATGATAATGTATCTCTTTCCAACTTGGTTCTAAGCCCGTTAAATCTTCTGTTAAGGAATGAATAAAATCTTTGGATATTTCAATTGACATTTTGTTAAGCAAAGGGTGAAATGAAATGAAAGGTAGTTGTGATTGAAATTGAAGTGAAAGAATTAAAATTGAAATTTGGAGATTTTGTACTTCAGGTTCAGGTTTCCCTCCAAATTTTTTTTCGCCGAAATATGTTCTCACGAAACTTAGAATTTCATGTAAACTTTGGATATCATGATCATAGGAAAAATTTGATAATTTCTAAAAATTTTCGCCAAAACCGCGTCGATAACGGATGAAAATTGGCCTAAAATTTTTTTTTTTTTTTTTTTTTTTTTTTTTTTTTTTTTTTTTTTTTGAATTGGAACGATCTTGATGAAGATCTTGGTGAAACGATCTTGATGAAAGTATTCAAAGGAACTGGGACGATCTTGGTGAAGCTGGAACGATCTTGGTGAGAATCGTTTTAGGTGAGATCGTCCTAAGCAAGATCGTTCTAGGTTTTTGGTGAAATTTTGGCTAAGTATTAAAAATGAAACGGTCTTGAAGACTGGGACGATCTTGAATGAAGATCGTCTTGGAAAATTGGTGAAATTTTGGCTAAGTATTAAAAATGAAACGGTCTTGAAGACTGGGACGATCTTGAATGAAGATCGTCTTGGAAAATTGGTGAAATTTTGGCTAAGTATTAAAAATGAAACGGTCTTGAAGACTGGGACGATCTTGAATGAAGATCGTCTTGGAAAATTGGTGAAATTTTGGCTAAGTATTAAAAATGAAACGGTCTTGAAGACTGGGACGATCTTGAATGAAGATCGTCTTGGAAAATTGGTGAAATTTTGGCTAAGTATTAAAAATGAAACGGTTTAGGTGAAGATCGTCTTAGGTGAAACGATCTTGGAGAATCGTTTTAGGTGAGATCGTCCTAAGCAAGATCGTTCTAGGTTTTTGGTGAAATTTTGGCTAAGTATTAAAAATGAAACGGTCTTGAAGACTGGGACGATCTTGAATGAAGATCGTCTTGGAATTTTGATGAAATTTTGGTTAAGTATGAGAAATGAAACGGTCTTGAAGACTGGGACGATCTTGAATGAAGATCGTCTTGGAAAATTGGTGAAATTTTGGCTAAGTATTAAAAATGAAACGGTCTTGAAGACTGGGACGATCTTGAATGAAGATCGTCTTGGAAAATTGGTGAAAT
This sequence comes from Erigeron breviscapus, assembly GCA_034093135.1. Taxonomy (NCBI): domain Eukaryota; kingdom Viridiplantae; phylum Streptophyta; class Magnoliopsida; order Asterales; family Asteraceae; genus Erigeron; species Erigeron breviscapus. Next base: position 153,749,518 of record CM067167.1, on the reverse strand, counting down.
TTTGGCTAAGTATTAAAAATGAAACGGTTTAGGTGAAGATCGTCTTAGGTGAAACGATCTTGGTGAGAATCGTTTTAGGTGAGATCGTCCTAAGCAAGATCGTTCTAGGTTTTTGGTGAAATTTGGTTAAGTCTTAGAAATGAAACGGTCTTGAAAACTGGGACGATCTTGAATGAAGATCGTCTTGGAATTTTGATGAAATTTTGGTTAAGTATGAGAAATGAAACGGTCTTGAAGACTGGGACGATCTTGAATGAAGATCGTCTTGGAAAATTGGTGAAATTTTGGCTAAGTATTAAAAATGAAACGGTCTTGAAGACTGGGACGATCTTGAATGAAGATCGTCTTGGAAAATTGGTGAAATTTTGGCTAAGTATTAAAAATGAAACGGTTTAGGTGAAGATCGTCTTAGGTGAAACGATCTTGGTTGAAGTTCGTTCTGGGTAAAAAAAAATGAGACGATCTTGGTATGAAGATCGTCTTGTTTTCTTTCTTCAAAACTTCTAAGTGTATGAAACGACCAAACCAATCCTTTTGGATTAATTAGCCAGAATCAACACTTCCACAACACACTCTTAGCTAAAACGATCTTGTTAGGATCGTCTTAACAAGCCACAACTTACTGAACTAAAACGATCTTAGGAAGATCGTCTTAGTCATCTTCTTCATCTGAACACGAACAGCAGCAGTTTTCTCCATTAACAACATAGCAAAGCTTCAATAACTTTCGATTTACTAGGAGTTAGATCACGAAATAACTTCCAAACTGTTTTAATTCACGTCCGAAACACGAATTTGAACAAAATTCAACACAAAACACAACAGATTCAAATCCCTGAAATTACGCGCCAAAACTCAAAATTCAATCTAGAGATTTAGATCGAATTGGAACTTGAAACTTGACAGGATTATGTTTACAACTATCACGAATCTATTGGTGAACAAATAAGTGTGATTTTATGTGATTTGAGAGTGTGAATTTTGATGAACAGTGAAAACGATTTTGAAAAAAAATTCGAAAATTGAATGAAAATTGCAGCAAATCGAGCTATGGATCGTTCAGATTAACTGATTTTGCTCTGATACCAATTGTTAAAGAAATTTGAGCTCGATTTGTGCAAAATGGAGTTAGTGTGTGAAAAGGTGAAGTGTGTGTTTTGGAGGTTGAAGATGAAGATCAGAGAGAAATATGGTTGAATTATTGTGATTAATTAAGGAAATGGGGGAAAAGCTTACAATTTTGGGTATGGAAAGGAGTATTTATACACTTGACTAACTTTTCACTAATACTCCTTCCATTGTTAAAATAATTACATTTTAACACCATTTTTGGATTTCTAACAGTACTTTGACACGCTGAGGGTTCAACAAAATCATGGTTTTCATATTTTAACTTCCCTAATGATATATTGTTTGCTTAAGGGTATCCGGGGTTACACGGGAGGTGATATGGGCTATGTACTTGACTATTGAGACCTGAAATGCAGTCCCAATGATATGTGATGTGATGTTATGCTATGAAATGATATGTAAGGTCTTGTGATGTAATGAAATGTGACACATGTTGATGACTATTGAAATGTGCATGAGTGTATGGCTTGTTCATCTAGTTCACTAGACTCTTTAAGTTGCCATGCCACGTGCACGTTTAAGGGCCCAAACGTAAAAGATGAATATGTGTTATGTTTAGGTAATGTGGTCACCTAAACTATATGTAATGTAAATCAAGCTCGTATTTGATGTGAAAGTGTTAAGCTTAACCCGTACTTGCCCTTGCCCGGCGGGTGCGTATATGTAGTTGCTTGGGTGGCTCCTTGCAACATAATTACGTGGTTTGAGTATCTCCGGGTGGAGTGATTACCCACCAATGTCTTGAACATACGGACTACTTCTGGATTGGCTTGCCATTCCTTAACGACACTGATGGACCGCTGAAAGGCTTATCCATCCAGTCGGGTGTGAGGTTCCCGTTAGGTCTTATGACCGCCTACACACAAACTTACACCTTATATGATATGCGTGACTTAAGTCACACCTGAAATGATGTTATATGTGATGATGAAAAGATGATTAGGCACAACTAAGACGAACGATCCTATATGAATGATGTTTATGGCTATATGAGATGCTTTATGATGATGTGTGCCTTAATGATGAAATACACCTTTTATTAAGTTTTAATTGGACAAACGTTTTCATAATCTTGTGTTATCTTACTTAGCTAATTCATTAGCTAACACTTGTTTCTTGAAATGTGTTGTTCCCTCAGGTTTAGCAAGCTTTGAGTGTTGATGAATAAAGAGCGAGGCATGGGTAGATTGCTTGAAGATGATCATAGTTTACCCATAGTGGCTGCTCCTTTAGACCTTTGATTTGTGTTAAGATTTTTATGAATTGTTAAGACTTGTGATCGGTTGTTTTATGTTGGGCAACCGATGGATTTCCATTTAGACTTGTTTCAATGATATGGCAAGTAACACCATTTAATGAATAAACCAAACTGAATTTATTGGTTTGGACTTTTAAATGTTTGTTCCGCTTTCTTTGACACCGTTAGGTGAAAATTTTTGGAAATCCTTATTTTTAAATGATGGGTGTTACAAGTTGGTATCAGAGAAATGGTTTAAGTGAACCAAGAACTATAGGTTTCCCCTAGGAATTGGACTTAAACCGATATAGGACATGTAGGGCTTAAGTAGGTATGCTTAGCCATTGAAATGAAATGCTTTAGGACGGGTTTGGGAGTGAGTGAGAGAGTAGGTTAAGGCTTGGTTGTGTGTGTGTTTTGCTGAAATTTGATGTTGCATAGCCTTATTCACTTTATTCTCGCTTTAACTCTTTCTAACCGCCGTCATTGCATTGTAGACATCATGGTTAACACTCGTACCAGCAGTCAGCGTGAGAGAGCTGCTCCAAGCAATGCTCCAGCTGATTTGAATGGGGCTGGAAATGGTGTTAACCAAAGGCCTCCTCGAAGGCCACTTCCGGGTGCACATCCTATAATGTCAGAAATTGATAGGGCAAACCCAGTGATTGAGCAGATTCCTACACGAGCTGAAATGCATGTAGAGTTGAGGGCTATTCGAGCTCTTTTGATGAGGAATGAAGAGGAGTTAGCTCAAATGAGAGCTGAAAGAGAAGCTAGCTTGCATCGGGATGAGCATACAGATGGAAACTATTCCAACCGCTCAAACCGTGCCGAGCCATCTATTGTAAGGTCATTGGTTGCTCCTGAGAATGTGGTTGCTGATGTGAATGGTGTGGAAAATGTGGTGGAGCCTCGTGTTGTGGTTGCCCCTCGTGCTAATAACTTTAAGTATGAGAGTTTTTAGAAGTGTGGAGCAAAAGCATTTGATGGTACTCAAGATGCTGTAGGTGCCATGGAATGGTTGGATGATATCGAGGTTGTGTTTGCTTCATGTTATTGCCCTGAGGATATGAAAGTATTGTGTGCTTCCCGTATGCTAAAGAAGAATGCTCGTAATTGGTGGAGGGCTGCTACTATTTCTTTGACTCCCGAGGTGCTAGCTGCTATGCCTTGGGGTACATTTAGGGAGAAGTTTTTGGAAGAATATGTGGGTACTCGTGAGTTGAGGTTGATTGAGAAGGAATTCAGAGCTTTAACCGCTAAGCCCGGTGCCATAACTGAGTATGCTCACTCATTTATGGAAAAGCTTAAGTTTGTTGGTCACTTGGTTCGTAGAGATGTTGATCAGGTTGAAGCTTATTGTGATGGTCTCCCTGCTAGTTATCGTGGCCTTTGTAGGCAACATACTACATTGTCTGCTGCGATTAAGGAGTCCAAAAGGTTAGATGATGATTTCAGGTCTGAAAAAGTGGTTGATAAAGCTGAGGATAAGAAGTCTGGGTTCAAGAGAAGGTCCAATGGGTCTTCGAATTCTAATAAGAAGTTCAAAGGTAGTTCTACTTCGAATGGGGATAAGGATGAAAAGAAGAGTAGCACATGGTGTTCAGCTTGCAAGTCTTATCATGATGGTCCATGTTCAGACAAGACCAAGAGGTGTGACAAGTGTGGTAAACTGGGCACGCCGCAGCTGTTTGTAAGGACAAGACTCGTTGCTATAAGTGTCAAGAAACGGGTCATATTTTTTGATTGTCCTCAGATGAAGAATGATGGGAAGAAGACGGCTGCTCCAAAGCCAAAAGTTCGTGCTCTTCAGATGACCGTGGAAGCTGCTAAGGACAACGATGAGGTAGTAAGCGGTACCTTTCTTGTTAATTCTAAACCTGCTTCTGTTCTTTTTGATTCGGGTGCAAATAGGTCTTTTGTGTCTACATTGTTTGCTCCTAAGCTTGAAAGAGTTACTACTCCCCTAGATTGTTCTATAGAAGTAGAGATTGCTAATGGTACTATTAGTGACATATGTGAAGGCTATGATGATTGTTCTATTAAGATTGAAGGTCGTTCTTTTCCGGTCCAGTTATTGCCTACCACTTTAGCCGGTTTTGATATAGTGATAGGTATGGATTGGTTGTCTCAAAATGATGCTACTATAGTATGTTCTCAAAAGATAGTTCGATTTTCTACTCCAGATGGTAAAGTCATTTCCGTATATGGAGATAAGTAGAGGAAAAGAAGCATAAAGAACATTAATTTGATGAAGGCTCTCAAGTGCATTCGACAGAACAAGAGTCACTTTCTTGCCTATGTCATTGATGCACGAAAGGAGAAGTCTTCCATTGCTAATGTTGATGTAGTTTCTGAGTTTTCTGATGTCTTTCTCGGATGATCTTCCCGGTATTCCTCCCGACCGAGAGGTCACTTTTCAGATTGATCTTGTACCCGGTGCTACTCCTATTGCAAAAGCACCATATCGTTTAGCTCCTACAGAAATGAAAGAGTTAATGTCTCAACTTCAAGAGCTACTTGACAAAGGTTTCATACAACCTAGTTCCTCGCCTTGGGGAGCTCCAGTTCTCTTTTTCAAAAAGAAAGATGGTTTAATGCGCATGTGCATAGACTACCGTGAGCTGAATAAGCGAACGGTTAAGAATAAGTATCCTCTCCCGCGCATTGATGATCTCTTTGATCAACTCCATGGTGCTTCTTACTTCTCTAAGATAGATTTGCGGTCCGGCTATCATCAAATAAAGGTAAAAAAGGAAGATGTAGCAAAGACAGCTTTTCGTACACGATATGGGCACTATGAGTTTCTTGTCATGCCATTTAGGTTGACAAATGCTCCAGCCGCTTTTATGGATTTAATGAATCGGGTATGTCGCCCATTCTTAGATCATTTTGTGATTGTCTTCATTGACGATATTCTGATTTATTCAAAGTCTGAAGCCGAGCACCGTGAGCACTTAAGAGCCGTTCTTGAGGTTCTTAGGGAGAAAAAGTTATATGCAAAGTTCTCTAAGTGTGAATTTTGGCTTCGAGAAGTTCAATTTCTCGGGCATGTTATCTCTTCCGAAGGTATTAAAGTTGACCACGCCAAGATTGAAGCTGTCTCTAAATGGGAACAGCCAAAGACACCTACGGAAATCAAGAGTTTTCTTGGTTTAGCGGGTTATTATAGGAGGTTCATTCAAGATTTCTCCCGTATAGCCAAGCCTATGACCGAGCTGACAAAGAAAGGGGTGAAGTTTGTGTGGGCTGAAGCTCAAGAAAAGGCTTTTCAAACGTTAAAGACCAAGTTATGTGAAGCCCCAATCCTTGCCTTACCCGAAGGTACTGATGATCTTGTTGTTTATAGTGATGCTTCTATTTCAGGTTTGGGTTGTGTTCTTATGCAAAGGGACAAGGTCATTGCTTATGCTTCGCGTCAGTTGAAGCCTCATGAAAAGAACTACCCGACCCATGATCTATGAAAAGAACTACCCGACCCATGATCTAGATTTGGCTGCGGTAGTGTTTGCTTTGAAGTTATGGAGGCATTACTTGTATGGCACTAAGTGTACCTTGTACTCCGATCATAAAAGTTTGCAATATGTGTTTTCACAAAAGGAAATGAATGTAAGACAAAGGAGATGGATGGAACTTCTGAAAGATTATGATTGTGAGATTAAGTATCATCCCGGTAAAGCTAATATGGTGGCGGATGCATTGAGTAGAAAGGGGTGCAGAATTTTTCTTGTAGATTGATGAGCATGGTTGTTCAAGCTAAGTCGGGGTTACTTGATCGCATTAAGGAAGCCCAAGTTAAGGCTTTATTGAAGGAGAACATTGACAAGGAAAGTATTGGAAAGAAGAAACGCCTTGAGATGGAAACGAACAGCCGTGGTTTCCGGACATATAAGGGTCGAATTTGGGTACCATTGCTTGATGGTAACCGAGAATTGATCCTAGAAGAAGCTCATAGGTCAAGATATTCAGTTCACCCCGGTGTTACAAAGATGTATGCAGACTTGAAGCCTATTTATTGGTGGCCGAACATTAAGTGTAAAGTCCCTCACACGATGGTTTAACCCACGAGTGTAAAATAACAAGACAAGTATGAACTAGAATCGGACTAGTATTACTTCAATATAAATATGCAAGAATATAAACAAAGTAATAAATGACTTTAAACAATATTTAAACAAGTAAATAAATGGTGGAACACGAATGTAGTTTTCAAGTGTATTTTCTTTATTGATGTATAAACAAAATACAAGATCGTTGCGGAACCTAGATATTACACGTATGTAAGTATCTAAACAATCTTTGAATTACAAGTGATCTATACTTGCTAAATAAACTCCTTTGATCGATATACTTAGAGTTGTGAAGTATAGCTGTTTAGATCGAAAGTATTTAAGCAAGTTCACCAATTTGCTAAAAAGTGATTTTCTCAAAGAAATGACTTTGTATTTATAGGCAACAAAATTCACCAGTGAATTTTGTGCCGTACAAATATGGTTGGATACATTTAATGATCCAACAAGAACATTAAATGTATTGGATAAGGAATAAGGATAAAGTCACATCAAGTGCAAGTGTATCCTTTTATCCAACCACCTTAACACACGTATACTTTGGTAAAGAACAAGTGGGTTGTTCTTTGGAAAGTGTGTAAAGGCTTAAAGTCAATCCTCGATATCAGTGTTCAGACTTGTAAGTCTAGAACACTGACAATCCTCCAGTGTACAGATCTGGTAAGACTTTCCAGTGGACTCCGCCATTTGATAAGTCTTCTTTCTTCAGACTTCAGTCTTTGACTTCAGTCAGAATGTCTTCAGTAGAGTAGATCTGGACTGGGGTGAAGTCCAGTGAGCTAATCTGGAGAATACTCCAGATTTCCTATACAAGTATATGCTCACTGATCTTTAATTATTTCTGGACAAATCTTCAGAGGGACTCCAGATTCCAAGTCTGGAGTAGGTCCAGCAGAACATGTTTTCTGGTCAGATCTTCAGTGAGCTCAAGTAGTCGAGTCTGGAGCGAGTCCAGCAAAACATGTTTCTTGACAAACCTTCAATAAGGTTCCAGTAGTCCAGTCTGGAGCCAGTCCAGTAAGTCTGGACTAAAACTGGACCTAACAAATTCCCCCTATTTGTTTAGAAATAATGCAAGTATTTTCAGGCTTATAGATATACAAATTTGTATGCCTGGAAAACACTTGGTCGATTTAAGTCTAATCTAAGTTACTGAAAAACACTTTATAGATCATGAGTGTTTTCAGTTTCATCTTTTAAGTTCTAACTTAGACTAAATCTGGTCATTTACTTATAAAAATAAAAAATTGCAACCATTATTACTTTCATCAAAAGGAAAATAATTACAACTTTCATAAGACAATTAATTACAATAAGTACAATGATAAAAAGATTCAGGCCCTTCTTTTTGATGGCTGCCCTGGTGCATCTTCAGTGGCCTTCCTCTTTGGAGATGGAGATGATGGAACAGACACTGGTGGTCTCAAACCCAACACAGCTTCCATTTGTTGAATTCTTCTCCAGACCTTCTCGATTCTCTTCATAAAGGCCTTCACATCTGGAGAGAGATCAGTTTTACCTTTAAAGGTCAATCCTATCTCTTTCAGTTCAGTCCATCCAAAAGCTTGGACTGAAGTATCCTTCCTTTCATCTGTAAAGTTACCCTCTCTGGTCAACTTCACATTGAATCTGGTCATTCCTTGATGAATTTCAGCCAATTTGATTTCAGCATTAACAATCTTTCTTGCATTGGCCCTGAAATTCATCATTTCATCATATTTTGCCTTCTGCTTAGCCAAGTGAACCATTTCTTCAGTTTCCCTGGATACACCACTCTGTTGTCCTTCAGTGGACTTGTGATGTTGATTAATTCTAAGAGTAGTATCCAATGGAATGAAGGTGCTAAGATCACCATCTTTTATTGCCTTCACTTGTCTGGCAGTAAGCTTTGGTAGACCAGTCATCCTTTTCCTGTATTCCAACTCCAGAGCACCAGCATTTCTTCTTATCTTTTTCTGGAGGCTTACAAGGTCCTCCTTTCTTTGTCTGATCAACTCTGGAATTGTAACACCATAAATCAATGAGTCATATACCTGTTCTTCTTCAGCGTAGAACGAGCGTACATGGACATCATTCAGTGCATCAAGACACTGATGAACTCTGGGGTCATCTTTCATCCTTTTGAAAACTTCAATTTATGCCCAACCTTCCAGCATTATAGGAATCCAGAGTGCCCATTATAGCCATCTCCCTTTGATGGGCCAGCAGTTCATTCTTTTGATTTGTCTTGAAAATTTCAATCATGATGCATTGTTGTTGTAACTTCCTTGATGTTTCATTGTCAACATCTTCAATCTGCTCTTCCTCTTCACCAGATACAACCTTTTCTTTTCCTTTGACTGCCTTCAGTGTGGTAGGAATATCTGGGAAGGTTTCAAACTGGGGTTCACTAGCTTCAGTACCAGTAACCTCTTCTTCAGTCTGCACACTGGCTTCAGTGCCAAGTGCTCTCTGGGCTAATCGTGCACTGGCATCAGTACCAGTCACTTGTTTTCTTTGATTAATGCTTTCAGTAGCAACAGCCCTTACAACTTCTTCTTTCCTCTTTCTTATCAAACTTTCTTGGACACCAGATGATGGAATAGACAATTTTTTCCCCTTGGAATGATCTCTAGTCCTGGACTTCAGATCATTCCACAATTCTTCCATCATGTGCCTGTCCAGAGAACCAAAAGTTCTTCCTTGTTCTGGCATGGAAGCAGTCATACCAGTCTTGAGTGCCTGGACTTCCCTTTTAATATTTTCAATTTCTTCTGGCAAGTCCTTTGGCAGCTCAACCTCAATCATCTGAACAACTTCAGGCAACAAGTTCTCTTGAATGTTTCTTAGAACAGAATTAGAGATATCATCAGTGATTGTCTTCAGCATATCACCCCTAAATTTTCTAATAATTTCATCACTAAGGGTGCTGACAATATCATTCTGATCTAATGTTGACCTGTTCTCCAGAGAACCAACCCTTGTAACCAGTTTCTCAACCTCTTCTTTCAGACCTGCCAGTGGTTGAACAATTTGACTATCCACTGCAGTCTGAACAGAATTCACCAGTCTGGACTCCAAACCCTGGACTGCCACTTTAAAGTTTTCAGAATTTCGATTGGTGGCCAGTACCAGCTCATCTAACTTCTCGAACACTAACTTCTCATTCCCAGCGAAGAGGTTCATTTCTGATGCTAAGTTGTTTGATAATAAGGACTTGAAATCAGAAATAACCTGGGAAGATGACTGAAGTGATCTCTCCAGGTCCGCCACCTTACTAAGAAGGCCTTGGACCTCGGTTGAAGAAGAAGTGGAGACCAGAGGGTTGTTCCAGATGAGAGGTCATTCTCTCCATTACTGGTACTTGTGCCCAGACCTCTTCAGATTCAACATTTGAGTCTGGCACACTTTGTTCGGTTAGATTGACTGGTGGTTGAGATTGGATTGTTGGTGGATTGAAGTATGAAGTTGTTTGTGGAATTGAAGGTGGTGGAGGTGGTGGCATGTTCGATTCTGGTGGTGGTGGAGGCATTTCTGGTTCTGGTGGTGGTAAGTTTGTTTCTGGTGGGGGTGGTGGCATTTCTGGTGAACTTTCAACTTGTACATTTTCTTCACCCAGAAAATTCATATCAATATCAAGGTTCTGCCCTTCAGAAATGGGAGAATCAGCCTCTTCCCAAAACATATCACCAGTAGATGTATTAACCTGTTCACCAGCCTGGACATTCAAGTCAATCTGAGCCTCTTGCTCACCAGATGCTTGTTCTTCAATCTGAACCATCTCCTCAACAACTTGAGCAATATCATCTTGTACAACAGCCTGGACTTCAGTATCCACTCTCTGTTCAAATTGTACACCAGATTCAATATTCTCTTCTTCAAAGATAGGAGATCCATCAACATTAATTGTATCACCAGGATGGGTTGATGGATTTACCTGGACTCCACCTCGCATCAGACGCCTATGTGATCTTGGTCGTCTGGAAAGCTCAACAATCGGTTGCATACTTTCTACAGGAGCCACTTGACTGATAGGTTGAACCATCTCTACAACCTGGACATCTTGGTCACCAGAATGTTCTTCAACAACTTGAACACTTCCTGGTGCCACAATCTCTTCTGCCCTTTGAAATGAGAGCATGGACTGAGGAATATCTACCTCACCATCTCTTGACTGTAGGTTGTTCAGATCCCTTAAAAACTCACTCATGGAAAAATGAGTAGTATTAATATTGTATTGGTCTCCTAGACCACTTCTGAACATAAGGGAAAGAAAACGAATAAATGGAACGTGTGGTTTTCTCCCTTTTGCTTTCAGTCTATCCACCAAATCATTGAACAAAATTTGAGCGAAGTCCACTCTTATCCCAAACCACAAACAATAGGCAATCTGGAGCTGCGTTTGATTTATCTGATCAAGACCTCCAGAACTACCTCCTAGACACTCTACCAATGAGTGAAGAAAAATCTCCACGAATCTGTCAGCCTACTCATATAAATTGTTCCTTTTCTCAACAACTGGCCTTGGTCATCTACAATTTCTGTGTGCCCCATCAACCTGCACACTTCCCTGAAATTTATGCCAGTAGGGAGTTTGATGGGCAGCTCATTCTGGTCATGGTAGTTCAACTGTAAAACAGACCTGAGCAAATTCACCGAAAAACTCAAAGATCTGGTACCTCCATTGAGAGTGTAAGAAATTGATGAAGTTTCTTCATTATAGAAAGCGGAGTACCAGAATTCACATAAGTAGTCATGATACATTCTCCCTGGATTTAGGGTTAATGCACCATACAAAGGGGATGAGAGAAAGAAAGTATTCAATCTCCCAATGATTGATTGAGCAGGATGAGAACTGGAAAGTTTGGCCATCCAGTTATTCATATTTATTCGAATAGCTTTGGCTTCAAGAGTAATATATCTCGGTTTAACAACATCATTAACCGGAGCATATTCGGCAGATAAGAGATTTTTGGGTGCCATTATTGATTTATAGATGAAAATGAAATTGAATGAATTTAGGGCTTATGAAGGAGAAATTAATGAATTTGCAGTTAATATGAGAGTTTGATGATTGGAAAAAGAATGAAGAAAGAAATTAATGAAGGAATTTTAAGATTTGGGAGTAAATGTTCGAAGTAAATGAAATTGAAAGTGAAAGTGGGTATATATAGGAGAGAAATAATGTGGAACTCAAACGATTAATTTGAATTTATCAAACAAAGTTTTTGATCGGGTTTTGAGATCCGCATTAATTACATCACATCACACATAAATGCATGACGGTTTACAGCCCACAAAACAGTAACAACTTGTACTTTTTGTTTTCCCAAGGTAAAAAGACCATCATTGCTTTGAAAAATTTACATGCCACGTAGGATTTATAAGATAAATATCTTTGAAAAAGTTTGCTTACGTGGCACACACAATGACCAAGTATTTAAAAAAAGTATTGTGACATAATTCAGTCCATCTGAAGGTTGACTAGACACTCCAGTATCACTGGTGGATTAGTCCAGTGAAGCATGTACTGATGGTACACTGGAGGGACACTCCAGTAAAGTACCAGTGAAAACCATTTTGAAAGACTGGTAACCTCAAACATGCACGTCAACTAATATAGACAAATGAGAGGGACACATTTACAAGGAGACATAAGTCAACTCAAACACGCACTTCAACTTATCTAGTTACCAGTGAGAGGGACACATCTACAAAGCACCAGTAATATTTTCTGGACAATTTGTCCAGTAAGAAAATTTTGTCCAGTGAGAAAATAAATTAATAAATTCCTTTTGAACTTTAAACATTTTTAAGAAAATATATCTTTCAAAGTCTTCCCCCTGGAATGTTGATCCAGAAATAAATTTATGAATCTTTAAATCAAAGATCCTTAGTAGTACACAATGGCGTTCAATACTAAGGTTCCAGATTTAAGGGTTTAACATTCCCAACTCACCAACAAGATATTCAAATGTTTTGACATCCAGTGGTTTAGTAAAAATGTCAGCGAGTTGTTTGTCAGTGGGGATAAAATGGAGTTCAATGTTTCCTTTCACAATATTATCACGAATGAAGTGATACCTTAGATCAATGTGCTTGGTTTTGGAATGCATGACTGGATTGTTTGAGATAGCAATGGCACTGGTATTATCACAAAAGATTGGAGTCTTTGAATACTTAATACCATAATCAAGCAACTGGTTCTTCATCCAGAGTATCTGAGCACAACAACTGGCTGCAGATACGTATTCAGCTTCAGCAGTGGATAATGAAACTGGAGTTTGCTTCTTACTGGTCCAGCTGACCAGTTTGCCACCTAGGAAATGACATCCACCAGTTGTGGATTTCCTATCTATCTTACAACCTGCATGATCTGAATCTGAATAACCCATTAGATCCATGCCTGAGCCTTTAGGGTACCAAAGACCTAGACTGGGGACACCTTTAAGGTACTTCAGTATGCGCTTTACAGCAAGCATATGAGATTCCTTTGGATTAGACTGATATCTGGCACATAAACATGTTGAAAACATAATATCTGGTCTACTGGCCGTTAAATACATCAGTGAACCAACCATGCCTCTATAGACAGTGGTGTTCACTGGTTTTCCATCTGGATCCGAGTCCAGTGTCAGTGGTGCAGAAATTGGAGTTGGTTTAGATGGTGAAGAATTCATATCGAATTTCTTTAAAAGATCTCTAACATATTTTCCTGATTAATAAAAATTCCATCTTTGTTTTGTTTAATCTGGAGTCCAAGAAAATATGTTAATTCACCCATCAAACTCATTTCATATTCAGTGGACATGATTTTAGAAAATTTCTTGCACATGTTTTCATCAGTAGACCCAAAAATTATATCATCAACATAAATTTGTACCATTAACAGATTACCTTTCTCATGAAGAATGAATAAGGTATTGTCAATTGCACCTCGTTTAAAACCATTTTTCAACAAATGTTTAGTCAGAGTATCATACCAGGCACGTGGGGCTTGTCTGAGGCCATATAGCGCTTTGTCCAGACGATATACCCAATGTGGATGCTTGTCATCAACGAAACCTGGAGGTTGTCTGACGTAAACTTCTTCTTCAAGCTTCCCATTCAAGAAAGCACTCTTTATGTCCATCTGGTAGACCTTGAACTGATGATTAGCAGCGAATGCTAAGAAAATTCTGATCGCTTCAAGTCTAGCCACTGGAGCAAAAGATTCATCAAAGTCGACATCTGACTGGCAGTAGCCTTGTGCTACCAGTCTGGCCTTGTTTCTTATTACGTGGCCATCTTCATCTACTTTGTTTCTGAAGACCCATCTTGTTCCAATTGGTTCTTTCTTTCCAACTGGGAAAGGAACCAAATACCATACCTTGTTCCTTTCAAACTGGTGAAGCTCTTCTTGCATAGCAGTCACCCAGTTTGGATCTTCCAGAGCCTCGTCAATCTTCTTTGGTTCTATCAAAGATAGAAAACTGACGTATAAGCATTGATTACTGGAGGCTCTTCTGGTCTGAACACCACGACTGGAGTCACCTATGATCTGATCAATAGGGTGAGCTTTTGTCCATCTGGAGTACTGACCAGGATTGTTACTGACAACAATATCAGTGCAAGAATTCAGTTGAGTCTCCTATGGAGTTGCTTCAGGAGGAGGTTCTTCATAGACTACTTCAACATCTTCATCTGATTCATTTAAATCACGATTTGCATCATGAAATTCTTCATATGAAGGCATTTCTTGTAGTACTGGTTCAGTTTGGTCACCAAAAGACATTTCTGGTAAATTCTCAACTGACACTGATACTGGAGGAGTAGTACGCACATCTGAACCAATATTAATTTCAGAGGGTAGTTTGAAAATAATAGAGGGATAGAATGGAGAACTACTGGAGAGTTTCTTTTTCTGAACAGGTTCCAGATCAGGATGACTGGAAGCTGAGTCTGGTGAATCTTCATTTTTGTCGTTTATTGGATCAGATTCACAAAAGACAATTTGTGTTACTGGGGGAGTGTCAGGGACTGGCTTCTTGTTGATTGCAACATTTGATTCATCAAATGTGACATGAATTGACTCATGGACCTTCTCCAGTCTCTTGTTATAGACTCTGAAGGCCTTGCGAATGGCTGAATAGCCTAAGAAATACCCTTCATCAGCTTTGGCATCAAATTTGCCTAGCTGACTGGAGTCGTTCAGGATGTAAACTAGACATCCAAAAACGTGAAAATAACCAATATTTGGTTTTCTATTTCTTAAGACTTCATAGGCTGTCTTTTTGTGTCTTTTGATGTACACTGATCGATTCTGGGTGTGGCAAGCAGTTGCAATTGCTTCCGCCCAGAAACTGGTAGACAGTCCAGATTCAGCAAGCATACTCCTGGCAGCTTCTATCAGCGTTCTATTTTTCCTTTCCACAACTCCATTTTGTTCTGGAGAGCGGGCTGAAGAGAAGTTCTGGGAGATGCCAGTGTCAGTACAGAATGACTCCAGAGTTGCATTCTGGAATTCTGTTCCATTGTCACTTCTTAACTGGCACACTTTTCGACTGTACTTGAGCTCAATTTGCTTGATAAGACTGATGATTTCAGCAGCAGCTTCACTTTTGGACCTCAGAAAGATCACCTAACAATATCTGGAGAACTCATCTATGATCACCAGGGTGTATCTTTTACCAGCACGAGTCTGAACGTTCACTGGACCAAAAAGGTCTATATGAAGCATGTGAAGTGGTTCAGTAATGCCGAAATTCTGTCTGGTCTTGAAACTGGTACGCTTTTGCTTACCCATCTCACATCCTGGACATGGTCTTTCCTTTTTGAAGGAAATTGAAGGTATCCCATCTGCAAGTTATTTTCTGGACAACTTGTTAATGTTTTTGAAGTTTAAATGGGATAACCTTTTGTGCCATAACCAGTTTGTGTCTTCATCAGCTTGAGTATAGAAACACTGCTCTGAAGGAGAGCTTTCCATATCCATCACGTACACATTCCCTTTTCTGGGAGCAATCAACACTACCTTCCAGTCCTTGTTGAATACGATGCCCTGAGCAACATTGAATAAGACTTGATAGCCATCGTCACACAGTTGACTTACACTGATCAAGTTATATTTCAAACCATTCACAAATGCAACTCGTCTGAACTTGACTTGTCCATTGTTCAGAACACCATATCCCTCAGTCTTCCCACTACCATCATTTCCAAACGTGATGGAGGGTCCATCAGAAATGGTGAACTCCTCCAGTAGGGTCTTACATCCGGTCATCGTCCTGCCAGCTGCACTGTCAAGATACCAGATATACTTCTTTCGATCGCCCTACACATACACCAGATATTTATCAGTTAGATTTGGGAACCCATCGACTGATGGGTTCACTGGACCCTCCCTTATAGGTCCCTGGGGCAATCTGGTCTAGTTCACTTACTTCAACAGTAGTTTTTGTTGAAAACACTACTGGAGTTGATAGTTTAGAAACCCTTTTCTTTTTCTCAACTGGAGAAATAAATTTGTCTTTCTTTGCAAAAGGTTTAGTATTTTGTCTAGGGCCAGATGAAGTACCCTCAATAAAGTTTAGTCTTGCATTAAACTTTGAATTTGACGAGTCAGTGTTTGAATCTGGCTCTCTAACCTGGACAAAACATTTTCATCAGATGATACCTAAGCCTTTCCAGTTGTAGGCTTAGGTAGGGGATTGTTCTGAGGCAAAGGTCTATTTTGCTTAACCTTTTTAACTGGAGCAGTCATCTGGACAACTCCAGTCTTAACCTCTGGGCAAAGAACTGGGAGAATATTGGCCTTGGGAGTTACAGGCTCATCATGAACAGTGGTGGGCCTGAATCCCTCTGGTAATCGATCGATTACTGGTATTAATGATGCTACATGAGTATTTCCATCTAAATATGCACGTTTTTGAGTAGGAAATTGATTTACTCCAGCATCATATGGCTTTCTAGTTTCATGCCATGATTTAATCACCAGTTTTTCTTTTTCTAAAATGATCTCAAGATCTTGTTTTTCTTGGATCAATTGTTCAGTTACCAGAATCTGGGCTTGAAATGCCAGTTCAATGTCTTGAAGTTCTTTAAATTTTGATTTTAAGGCGGCCATTTCAGAGGAATCTGTTTCTAGACCATTTAAACTGTCAAATCTAACAGTTTCACAAAAATTAAATCAGAATTTAGAGCTTCAGCGATGTCCAATTTCAGTTCAGGATTAGTTTCAAGATCATACTCACTAACCTTTTTAATGACAATGTCGACCCAACGACCAGATGTGACATCATCCTTCACCAGATGCTCTTGATCTGCCAGAGCCATAAAACAACAATCTCTTTCCTCTTCTTCATCGACTGATGAATCATCAGAGGGAACCCATGCTTCTTCAGTGGTTGCTATCATGCATTTGTTATTGTCTTCAATCTGTTTAGACAAGAGAGCAATTTGAGCCTTAAGCTTTTTGTATTTCAACTTATAGCTATCATCAGGCTTGTTAAAAGAAGCAGTTGGACCAGACTGGGAGACAAACTGACTGGACCTGCACTCTTTCATGAAATGACCTTTTTGCCACACTTAAAGCATGTCAGATTGGTCTTGTCAGTGGAAGAACTGGGTGCATGTAGTCCAGTGGGCCTATTTGCTCTGGCCTTAAAACGGTTAAACGTTTTGGCCATCATTGCAACCAGGTCATCACTGTCAGTTTCATCACAGTCTGGAGAGATATCATTACAGACTCCAGAATCGATTAGTTCAGACATCATCTTCTTCATAGAAAATACATTCTCAGAAGATATTAATGCCGCACAAGGTGGTGCATTATTAGTGACCACTGTGGAACTACTGGAAGCATGATTAAAAGAATCTTTTTCTGCCTCAATCCTCTGGGCTTGATTTTCTTCAGTGAATCTGAAGGCTCCATACAATGTTGACAAAGTATGGGAATGCAAGGTTTTTCCTTGCCTCAAGACCAGAATCATGTGAGACCATTTTGTTGGAAGAATATCACAAAATTTCTTCAAAAGTATATCCATTTTGTTGGAAGAATATCACAAAATTTCTTCAAAAGTATATCCTTGTCTTTATCTACCCCTAGTCCTCTTAACTGGTTTATGATGCTCATAAATCTGGTGTAAGTACCAGTAAGGGACTCATTGGGGAGAGCAAAAAATGACTCATATGTAAGTATCTAAACAATCTTTGAATTACAAGTGATCTATACTTGCTAAATAAACTCCTTTGATCGATATACTTAGAGTTGTGAAGTATAGCTGTTTAGATCGAAAGTATTTAAGCAAGTTCACCAATTTGCTAAAAAGTGATTTTCTCAAAGAAATGACTTTGTATTTATAGGCAACAAAATTCACCATGAATTTTGTGCCGTACAAATATGGTTGGATACATTTAATGATCCGACAAGAACATTAAATGTATTGGATAAGGAATAAGGATAAAGTCACATCAAGTGCAAGTGTATCCTTTTATCCAACCACCTTAACACACGTATACTTTGGTAAAGAACAAGTGGGTTGTTCTTTGGAAAGTGTGTAAAGGCTTAAAGTCAATCCTCGATATCAGTGTTCAGACTTGTAAGGTCTAGAACACTGACAATCCTCCAGTGTACAGATCTGGTAAGACTTTCCAGTGGACTCCGCCATTTGATAAGTCTTCTTTCTTCAGACTTCAGTCTTTGACTTCAGTCAGAATGTCTTCAGTAGAGTAGATCTGGACTGGGGTGAAGTCTAGTGAGCTAATCTGGAGAATACTCCAGATTTCCTATACAAGTATATGCTCACTGATCTTTAATTATTTCTGGACAAATCTTCAGAGGGACTCCAGATTCCAAGTCTGGAGTAGGTCAGCAGAACATGTTTTCTGGTCAGATCTTCAGTGAGCTCCAGTAGTCGAGTCTGGAGCGAGTCCAGCAAAACATGTTTCTTGACAAACCTTCAATAAGGTTCTAGTAGTCCAGTCTGGAGCCAGTCCAGTAAGTCTGGACTAAAACTGGACCTAACATTAAGGGAGAAGTTGCACATTTTGTTGAAAGATGCTTGACTTGTGCACGTGTAAAAACTGATCACAAAAAGCCATATGGAATGTTGCATCAGTTGGAAATTCCGGAATGGAAATGGGATCATATAACTATGGATTTTGTGACTAAGTTACCTAGAACTCCAAAGGGAAATGATATGGTATGGGTTATTGTGGATAGGCTGACGAAGAGTGCTCATTTCTTAGCAACACGCCAAGATGTACCACTGACCAAGATGGTGAAGATGTACATAGATGAAATTGTCTCCAAGCATGGTGTTCCTTTGTCTATTGTTTCAGATCGAGACACGAGGTATGTATCTAGTTTTTGGAAGAGTCTTCAGCGAGAATTGGGTACTAGAGTGAATTTGAGTACCGCCTATCATCCTCAAACGGATGGGCAAAGTGAAAGAACAATTCAAACATTAGAGGATATGTTGAAGGCTTGTGTATTAGAGTATGGTGGAGCATGGGATGATCACTTGAAATTGATTGAATTTGCTTATAATAATAGCTATCATGCAAGTATTGGAATGCCACCATTTGAAATGCTTTATGGTAGAAGGTGTAAGACTCCAAGTTGTTGGATGGAGCCGGCGAAAAGCAAATTACAGGCCCCGAAATTATAGAAATCACAGCTGAAAAAGTTAATGTTGCAAAAGAAGCACTTCGTGTAGCTAGAGAACGACAGAAAACTTATGCCGACAAGAAAAGAAGGCCGGTGGAGTTTGAAGTTGTTGATATGGTGATGCTGAAAGTTTCCCCATGGAAAGGAGTTATTCATTTTGGAAAGAAAGGAAAGTTAAGTCCGCGGTTTATTCGACCATTTAAGGTTCTGAAACGTATCAAAGATGTGGCGTATCAACTGGAATTGCCTCCAGAATTGGATGAAATCCATAATACATTTCATGTCTCCTATTTGAGGAAGTGTTTGGCGGAGGAATCTAGTGTTATCCCTATTGAAGATGTGAGCATTGATCCGAGGAAAAGAATGATTGAGGAACCGGTAGCAATACTTGAAAGAAAGCAAAAGAAACTACGCCGGAAAATGATTGACCTCGTGTTGATCAAATGGAAGCATAATCATGGTAAAAGCCTAACGTGGGAAACCGAATCAGTGATGAAGGAGAAGTATCCTGAGTTGTTCCTTTCTGGTGAGATTCTGGGGATGAAATCCTCTTAAGGGGGAGGTAATTGTAACATCCTGAACTTTTCGTGCTTGACTATTTGACTTTCCGTTAGTTAACGTTAGGTTCGTTAAGTTATGTGCCTTATATGTGATTATGAGATTATGTGCTTATGTGTTTAGTGTGAAATGAGTAATGTGATGTTTAATGAAAGTAATCAAAGTGACACTCAGTAATTAAGTACTTGTTAGTGTGCTAAGACTCCCGGTAGAAAGATAAGCTAAGAAAGTTAAGTTTAGAAGTTGAGGGGTCCTAAGTGTAAGATTAGTAATGGCTGGCCAGGGATTAGAGGGCAATTAGGCAGCCCTAATTGTCACAAATCTGCTGTAACTAGTGCGTGAGAAAAGCCCTAGCCGATCCCTTCCCTCTCCAAGCAAAGATCCATTCGTTTCGTGCCGTTTTTGATCAAGTGTTGTTTAGATCTCGAGTCCCCTACATCAAGTGCAGGTAATATAGGTATAATCCTCTTTGAAATCTGATTATTTGAGTCATAGATGAGTATTCAACCCAGGCCATGGGGTGTGGGTTGGGTTATTTGATTAAACGTTTACCGATTTCATGTTATTCGGGTGTTTGAATGAGTGATTCATGTTGTAAAGGATTAAAGGATTGATTGATGGATTAAAGTCATTAAAAGTGTTGTCAAAAAGGTTAATTTTATGTCTCCAGGTCGAATTAATGGTTGATGTTCGTATGGGATTCGATTAAAGGGTTTAAAAAGTTGGTTTTTGGTCGAACTGCGCTTTGTGCGGCGCACAGATGCAATATTTGAAAGATGGATTTCTGAAGGGTGCCCGTTATGCGGCGCATAGAAATTCTATGCGGCGCATGGGTGGTTTGCTCAGAAAATTGGATAGTTTCTGTGACGAATTTGGTTGATTTGTGCGGTGCACAGCCTTTCCATGCGGCGCACAAATGCTTAATATGGTTTTGTGCGGCGCACAGGACTTCCATGCGGCGCACAAATGGGTTCAGTTTGGTACCTAAGTTTTGTTTAGCTTATAGAACGATGTTATACTCATTATAGGTAGTCGGGAGCACTTAGCAAGCACCGTAAGACACTTTAACTCGTTGGTAAGCTGTACCAAGGTAAGATACACTACTTTGACACGCTGAGGGTTCAACAAAAGCATGGTTTTCATATTTTAACTTCCCTAATGATATCTTGTTTGCTTAAGGGTATTCGGGGTTACACGGGAGGTGATATGGGCTATGTACTTGACCATTGAGACCTGAAATGCAGTCCTAATGATATGTGATGTGATGTTATGCTATGAAATGATATGTAAGGTCTTGTGATGTAATGAAATGTGACACATGTTGATGACTATTGAAATGTGCATGAGTGTATGGCTTGTTCATCTAGTTCACTAGACTCTTTAAGTTGCCATGCACGTGCACGTTTAAGGGCCCAAACGTAAAAGATGAATATGTGTTATGTTTAGGTAATGTGGTCACCTAATTTGATGTGAAAGTGTTAAGCTTAACCCGTACTTGCCCTTGCCCGGCGGGTGCGTATATGTAGTTGCTTGGGTGGCTCCTTGCAACATAATTACGTGGTTTGAGTATCTCTGGGTGGAGTGATTACCCACCAATGTCTTGAACATACGGACTACTCCTGGATTGGCTTGCCATTCCTTAACGACACTGATGGACCGCTGAAAGGCTTATCCATCCAGTCGGGTGTGAGGTTCCCATTAGGTCTTATGACCGCCTACACACAAACTTACACCTTATATGATATGCGTGACTTAAGTCACACTTGAAATGATGTTATATATGATGATGAAAAGATGATTAGGCACAACTAAGACGAACAATCCTATATGAATGATGTTTATGGCTATATGAGATGCTTTATGATGATGTGTGCCTTAATGATGAAATACAACTTTTATTAAGTTTTAATTGGACAAACGTTTTCATAATCTTGTGTTATCTTACTTAGCTAATTCGTTAGCTAACACTTGTTTCTTGAAATGTGTTGTTCCCTCAAGTTTAGCAAGCTTTGAGTGTTGATGAATAAAGAGCGAGGCATGGGTAGATTGCTTGAAGATGATCATAGTTTACCCATAGTGGCTGCTCCTTTAGACCTTTGATTTGTGTTAAGATTTTTTATGAATTGTTAAGACTTGTGATCGGTTGTTTTATGTTGGGCAACCGATGGATTTCCATTTAGACTTGTTTCAATGATAAGGCAAGTAACACCGTTTAATGAATAAACCAAACTGAATTTATTGGTTTGGACTTTTAAATGTTTGTTCCGCTTTCTTTGACACCGTTAGGTGAAAATTTTTGGAAATCCTTATTTTTAAATGATGGGTGTTACAAGTGTGAAAGCATACATCGCTGACATACAAGGGGGATCCTGGCTATAAGTGACATCAATGGTCTTACATAATACAACGCATTTTGGGCGTATTGGCTGTGGATGAGAGGAGAACTCCACAGTCCAGTGTGCTCGGGCGGCAGCAATGCCAAATGGGTGACCCTTCTCCTGCGGGCAAAGTGGACAATATTGTGTTGTGGTAAGGCGGGGTGTTACACCTAAACACTCATCATATAGTTTCATCTTAACGTTTGGGCCCTTAAACGTGCACGTGTCATGGCAACTTAATAAGTCTAGTGAACTAGATGAACAAGTAATGTAATCATGCACATTTCACAATACATCAACACATAACCACATCTCAAAGTATTTCATATCATATCATAACATCTCATAGCGATACATATCATCTCATAGCCATACATATCATCTCATAACAATACATAGCATTCCATAGCATCTCATAACAATACATATCATCTCATAGCCATACATATCATCTCATAACAATACATAGCATCTCATAACAATACATATCATCTCATAGCAATACATATCATCTCATAGCATCTCATAACAATACATATCATTGGGGTAGCATTTTAGGCTTCGATATACATCTACATAGCCCATATCACCTCCCGTATAATCCCGAATACCCATAAGCAAACAAGACATCATTTGAGGAAGTTATTATATGAAAACTATGTTTTGTTGAACCATCAGCATGACAAAGTTGTGTATCTTACCTCGTAGAAGCGCACAACAAATGATAACGTAAGTTACCGAGCTTTGCAAGTATTCCCGACTACCTATAACGAGTATAGAATCAATAATCTAACATAAATGAGGCCTAATTAACTTTTAGAACCTATACACGTCATATGGATACTTATATGACACTTAAACACTTATTTTAAACCTTACAAGTCTGAAAGACACTTTATGAGTCTCATGTAAAAGCCATGAGTCGCATATTAGCAAACAGTGAGGAGTATAAATCGACCCATACCAGTTTATGGGTCTCATACCCCTGTATGAGTCTCATATTTACAAAAATGAAAACATAAATTAGCCATGAACAGTATAAATGAGTCTCATACCCTTTTATGAGTCTCATATTAACAAACAGTGGGAAAACAAAAATCGACCATAATTAGTATATGAGTCTCAAACCCTTGTATGAGTCTCATATTCTGTGCGACCAGAGAACCTCTTTTGTTCTCCACTTCAAACTCCTTCTAAACGAATTGCAAACGATCCCAAATCTCATGAACGACTTTTAACTCTTAAAATCCATCATTTTAAGACTCTAATGATACCATGAAAACAACCTTTAACATCCGATTGATTTGCAATACAATAACAACGATTTTAGGTTACCGAACCGATCAAAACACACGTTTTCGATATCAATTGATCCTCTAATGACCTAGATCAGTTATGGAACGAATTATATGATTGAAAATACATAAATCAAAGTTATTATACCTCTAACACCTGAAGATTACAAGAAGGATGCAAAAAGCTTGATCAATCACACCCGAACCAACATGTTTTGGAGACTTTTGCAAAGGAAATCGAATCGGGAGAGGGAGGACGGTTTGGAGAGGCCAATAACTGAAATTTTGATTATGATTAGGGCTAAAGGAACCCTAATCTGCTGGACCAAACTTTCCAAAGCTTACACTTAAGTCCCTACACTTCACATCTTTACATCTAAGGCTTAAACGACTTAACGGGAATAATTACCGACACATTTAACAGATCTTAAACATCTTTGGCATCTTAATCACATTAACATGTACATCATTAAGGCATTAAAGCCTCACATATAAAGCATATTAAACACATATAAGCATTAAATCTCCTAGAGACTTAACGGACACGAGGTGTTGACTTAACGACTCAAGTCAACCGTTAAATAAAAGTTCGAGATGTTACAATCATGTATTTAAAGAGTCGAAACAGTTACTTTTGATACGAGGTTGTATGAGCCCGTGTATCATATATTCATATGTTGACATGTTGTGCTTATGTGACGTAGCCATGTTGATTTGGCAGCGCATTAGTAGTTGGTGTAACACGCCCTCTGTTTATTTGGAGGATGAGCCCGTGGATCATTTGTTGTGCTCATGTGAGGTTTCCATGGTAATTTGGTAGCGTATTAGTAGTTGGTGTAACGCACCCCTTGTTTATGTTTTCCGTTCACGACTTGTTTGATCTTTATAAGAATGTTGGGTTTGGAAAGAAGTCTAAGGTTGTATATGAAAGGGACTGTTTTCGTGCCTTGCTGGTGCATTTAAAAAGCTCGAAATGAAAAAAATTAAAATGATCGGATTCTTGTGTTATAGGAATAGACTAAAGAATTGTCTAGTTAAATGGAAAGAATGATGTAATTTTGTTTTGATATTCACCATTATCCGGTGAACTTTCTCTGATATCGTATAACGACCGAAGGTTTGAGAAACAAAATATATAATTAATATAATATCAATATCAATATCAATATCAATAATTAATTAATTAATTAATTTAGTATGCAAAATACACATAGTGAATCGAATAGCTTAACATATTGAAAACAAACCCGGCGTGTACATACATTTTCTTTCTTCTGACCATCGCCATATATATCTATCTCTATCTCTATATCTAGGGTTTTTTTTTCTCTCTTCATTTTACCTCCTTTAATCATCATCAAAATTCAAAACCCTAATTTCTTTTTAACCCCATTAATTAAACATCTCAAACTCTTTCAGGTTATTATTACAATACATACATAATTTCCTTATTTCAACACACATATATATATATACATAAAACATTATATTATATATATATATATAATATTAATTTATATATATAGTTATAAATTATTTTATCGGCAAAAGAAATAATAAAAAAAAGAATTGGGGAAGAAATGGATGGACCATATGTGAAAAGAGAGGATGAGCAACTGCAGTTTGATAACATCAATCATCATCATGAAGAAGATGATGACTATAATGGTGACGTGGATATTCATAATAATAATAATAATAATAAAAATAATCAATTAATTAATACAATAATAATGTAGTAGATGAATTAACACAACATTCTTCAATCAATAATGATTCTTCAGCAGCAGCAGCTGGGTTAGTATATGTGTATATATATATATATATATACATATATATATATATATATATTATATTATATATATATGTATATATGCATATGTGCGTGTGTGTGTTATGTTTAGTTGTATAGATAATAGTTTAGTTTTCGTGTCAAAATCATGTATTGTTGTAAATGTGAGTTTGAAAGCTAATTTTTTTTTTATTATTATTTTTTTTAATTTTGGTGTGATAGAAAACTATTTGTTGGAGGCATTGCTTGGGAGACTTCTGAAGGTATGTATGTTTTTTTTTGTTGATGTTTTTGTTTCGTATATACTAATCCGTATAAGATAGGATAGGATGCGTGTTAGAGAAAGTTTTGGAATGTTATTTGTTTGTTCTGTGAAAGCCCATGATAAGGATATGCAGTACATGGTAACGAAATATATGTTACGGGATGTAATAGGATGACAAAGATTATTAAGACAGCAAAAAGGCTGTTCACGGTATGAAAGCTTTGGTTATGTATGAGTGAATGGGTTATAGTTATCGGTAGGTTAGTTGGTGATCGGTAGGTTCTCGTTCTACGGTTCTACCGGGGATAAAGAGTGAAGATTGGTATCCAACAGATCAGCCAATAAGTATATGCTAAATTATTAGTATGATTACAAATAAGTGGCGCTTTTATGTTGAACAATAATGTGATACTATTTGTTTGATTCTCATTGGCCTTTTTTGTTGTAAAGTTGATTCAATAGTTTCTAGAGGTAGTGCCTATTGCGTATAACGATTATGGTTATGTACCAATGGTGCTTTTACCTGTGTTTTTACAGCCATAAATGTCTAATTAATAGTATGCTCAGCAGTCAGCACTATTATATTTTGGTTTTAAAAGTTTAACGTTTTAAACCAATTTGCTAATTATGCTTTGTGAATACTGAGATGTTGTTCAGTCTTATTGTCAATCTGTATTACTATTATGTGATTTTTTTTCTACATGATTGTTAAATTTATGCTTTGTCTTATGTCTTTAGAGTCTTTCAGCAATTACTTCAACAAGTATGGAGAGTTAACAGATTCTGTGATAATGATGGATAAAATTACTGGCCGACCACGCGGATTTGGATTTGTAACTTTTGCAAACTCAGCTGATGCTGATAAAGTTCTAGAGCAAGATCATGTCATAGATGGTAGACCTGTAAGTGACATGTCTATAGTATTATCACTTAAAATGATATATAATATAGGTGGAAAAAGTACAAGTCATGTGGGCTGGGTAATTTTTTTTCTAGAAACAGCAAACGGGTGTGTTGTGTTTGTCATTATGGATATGGGTTTAAATATGTAATAAGCGTTAGTGTGGGTCAAAAGAGGTGAGGTTGTTGGATTGACCCACCAAATCTCGTGTGTCCATTTTTGTAATGTGTTTTGAAATCAGGTTGAAGTGAAGAGGACGGTTCCCAGAGAGGATGCACAGGGTAGTAGAGGGGTATCAAGAACGAAAAAAATCTTTGTTGGTGGTATACCATTGACTTTAACAGAAGGTAGCAAACACATTAATGTCTGGATGTCAATGGATGTATTAAACTATGGAGTTGTGATACATATAAGGCTGTAAATTTGATGTGCAGATGAAATGAGGGAGTATTTTTCCAACTATGGTGGTATAATTGAGCATCAAATTATGCTAGATCATGTCACAGGACGCTCAAGAGGCTTTGGTTTTGTTACATTTGATAGTGAAGAAGCCGTGGAAAAGATTTTTTCTGATGGTCAAATACATGAACTTGGAGGCAAACAGGTAAAATAGATTTTCTTACAATTTAGTTTCTGTTTTTTTTCCAAATCATCCAAAGTTTTCATATTTTTTTTCAAAGATATAGAAAAACTGATGAATTGTTATTTGTTAATTATGTTAGGTGGAGATAAAGAGGGCAGAGCCAAAGAGAGCTGGGGGTGATTTTTCATATGATAATCGGTCACGTCGTGGTGGTGGTTCCAAGTCTTATGGTAGTGGCGGCTTTGGTAGGGGTTCAGCTGGTTATGGAGGTGGCTATGGTGGGAAATCAGATAGAGGATATGACGGTTATGGGGGTGGTTATGCCGGTTATAATGGTTATGGGGGAGGCTATGGAGGTGGCTCTGTAGGTTTCTATCCTGGTTATGGTGGATATGGGTATGGTTATGGTTATGGTGGACCCATGTATGGTGGTGCTGGATATGCAGGTGCTGGTTATGGTGGTTATAGCGGGTCTGCTAGCTACGATGGAGGCAGGGGCTATGGAAGTGGTAGTACAGGAAGTGGTGCTTATGGTAAAGGGGTTGGCAGGGGAAGTGGAGGCGGAGCAGGTGTAGGTGGTAGTTATGGATATGGATACGGATATGATGGTGGTAAAGCATATGATAATGGCAATGGTGGCAGCAGCGGTGGTAGCGCCGGTGGGAGGTTTCATCCATATAGGAAGTGAGACTATATTAATAGCTAGATGATACATCAAAGCTGGAATTTGCAGTTTCAGTTACGCATTTTGATCTATGTGAATTTTTTTTGAACTGTACTGTATTAGCAACTTAGAAATTGAGTCAAGGATGTTGAGTTTGTAACTTACTAGAACTTTATATTTTGACCAATCAAATCAATTGTGTTTTCTTGATCAATTTGGTGAAATTTGAATCATATGTGCATCACTTTTTTGAGAAACTTTGTGGTTTTCAGTTCTTATGAAGGTATTAAGATGAGATTGATTAAGTTGAGATTCAAGAAGTGTAATGCTTATGAAAAGAGGTCATGGGAAATGGTGTAGCTGTATAGGTGTGTTTTGATGATTCGCTGTGCATGTGCTGATTGAAGAAGTATAATGGGCTGCTCGATTATAGTAATGTAGCAGAGAATTAAGGCTGGGTGATTTGTTGATGCGGTGGAGTTGCCACTGTTATGCAGGTTATGCTCATGGGCAGGTAGTGGCATTTGCATAGTTATTTTATTGTTCCACTCTACTATGTGCAGGTGGGGATTTGGAGGTTTGGATATTATAGTATAGTAATTTTGTGTTTTTTCATTGTTTGGCTATGTTTAGTTTGGATGATCATGGTTGTTATAGAATATCAATAGATTGGTTGTATAGAGTAGTGTATATAGTGGCATTGGATGACAATTGTAAATGGTGGGTATGTCCACCATAGTTGTGAAGGAAAATTGTATTTGGTTGTGTTTATTAATAAATTAAACGGGGTATCCTTTGATAAAAAAAATGCAGACTCTGAGTATATGATTATGTGCCTTTGCAAACTGTACTAAATCACAGATGAGATGATAGTTAAGATTTAGGATCATTGATGTACATCTACCAAGAAATGTAGACACAATAAGAATAACAGTCTGAGCCACCATACAAAACTCACCACTTCATCCTCTCCAAGAACTTCTTTAATGAACACTTCCACCTCGAGGTACCACTGGTTTTTTCTCTCTAAAATTATGGGTCTAGGTGGTTGCAAGCTCTTCGGTCACATTACCATGCGGCTCTCCCTCTTACCAATCTGGAGATAGTTGACCTCTCTCAAAATAATATCAATGGCACCATTCCGGGCAGGCTACAGACGCTTCCAAACCTTTTCTATCTAGACATGCTTAATAGTTCTCTTTCGGTAGGTTTTCCCGTAGAGCTTACCAGACTCCCAGCACCTGGATCGCAGCAAGTTTTGGATCCGGTAAACAGGAGTTACCTGGAACTCCCTGTATTCGTTGCCCTGCAAAATGCATTCTACTTGCAGTACAATCAGCTGGCCACCCTGCCTCCATCATTGTACCTATCAAGCAAACAACTCTGGCAACCTTCCAGTTGAGATTGGCAATATGCAGTCCATTTATACACTTGATCTCAGCCTAAACAGTTTCTCTGGCACCATTCCTGATACCATTTCAAATCTCACGAACTTGGAAAAGTTGGACCTCTCCGATAACAATCTATCTGGTCCAGATCCCTGCATCCCTCAAAAGCTTGTACTTTTTGTCATCTTTTAACGTCACCTACAACAATCTACAAGGTTCCATACCGATCAGGGGCCAATTTGACACCTTGAACCAGACTTACGAAGGCAATCTGGGGTTTGTGCTGTCCACCATGCAAAATCTTTTCACCGATAATCCTCACTCACCCACAACAGATCGATGCTTATTTGCCACATGAAAAAGGCCCAAACAAGAAACTCATCGTCGGGCTTATCCTTGGCATCTGTTTTGAAGTTGGCATCACTCTGGCTTGTCTAGCATTGTGGATATTGTCCAAAAGAAGGACTTTCCCCAGAGGTGACCCAGAAGTCTTCCATATGGACACGGTTTCCTTCAATTCTACATCAGTCTGTTCCTAAGGATACTAGTAGAGTCATATTGTTCCCACACAATGCAAAAGACATCAAGCATCTAACCATAACTGATATCTTGAAAGCAACCGAGGATTTCAGTCGAGCAAATATCATTGGTTGTGGGGGTTTTGGCTTGGTTTAAAAGCAAGGTTGGCAAACGGAACAAAACTGGCTGTCAAGAAACTTTCAGGAGATATGGGCGTCATTGCAAAGTTATAAAGCAGAAGTGGAGGCATTATCAACAGCCAATGACAAGAATCTGGTTTCTTTACAAGGTTACTGTGTACATGTCAGTTTTGATGGTCTAAAGTTTCTGTAAGTTTTTTTTTTTTATGGTCAAGAGAAGCAACATATTCTGGATTTTCCATTCAATTTACCTAACCTGGTTATATAAGCCTCTTCATAAAATGATTTATATTGTGGTTACTATCATATATTCATATCCATAATCCAAAACCTTGGGGATAGAAATTAGTTTAGTCCATATATGCTTAGATTTAAGTTGATCTTAGGGTTAAGTGCAAAAATCGTCCTCGTGGTTTGTCAGTTTTACAGTTTTCATCCCTCTGTTAACTTTTTGGCCAAAATCTTCCTGTGGTTTGTACATTCGTCATTTCACTCCACTTCTTTCCCACTTCTTTAAAATCACCCTTGTGGTTTGTTGTTTTTGAAATTTTCATCGCTGCCTTAATTGTTTTTGGCCAAAAGCTTAACGGAGGGATGAAAACTGCAAAATTGACAAACCACATGGATAATTTTTGCACTTAACCCTTGATCTTAATTATCGCCATTCTGTTTTTTATAGTTAAAGTGCAAAAATAGTCCCCGTGGTTTGTCAATGTTTTAGTTTCCATCAATCCGTTAACTTTTTGGCCAAAATCATCCTTGTGGTTTGCACTTCGTCCCTACTTCTGTTAAGTCCCCCCATGTTCAAGTCACATGAGGGGTATTTTCGTCATTTCACTCCATTTCTTTCCACTTCTATAAAATCACCCATGTGGTTTGTTGTTTTTGTAATTTTTAATTCAGACATTTAATCAAACACATTATCTGTTATTTATATACATATATAGTTGTGAACCTTATTATATGTATAAACAACAAGTCCTCATTTAAAGAAGCAGAGTCATGGTTCGCTCTGCCGGTGAGGAGACTTGTTAGACTATGAGGAGTGGAGCATTAAGGGAATGCCCCTCCTCCACTCCTTGCATGACATGTGGCTTATGCTAATCATAAGGGGCATTCCCCCCATTCCTTTGGGGTGGAAGAATGCCCCTAGGGCATTCCATTTTTAGAAAATATGATGATATATATATAGATATAAAATATGAATGTATATATAAAAGGAATTTTAGAGAATAAAAAAAATTTTAAAAAGCTTCTTTTGTGTGTTGGAATTGCCGAGCGGTCAAAGGACCCACACAAAGTACAACAATCTAACGCGTTCAAAATGAAATGGGGCACGCGAATTAATGAGCCGGAACGCCCCCCGGGACCGAAGAGGGCATTCCCGTGGGCATTCCGGGGCATTCCAATTATTGTAACACCCATTTAATGGGCTACTCCGAATGGTCTTAACATCAAATTTCAAGTTATCATCGACACTGAAAGTGTAAATCTCAACTCAAGAGATGGTACTTTTGAAGACACCTATATGTCAATGGCGAGTTACTTTGCAATACATTTACCGGACTCGACTAGAGCCAGTACCAGTGAACAATATACCAAGAACTGGTGGATTACTTATTTAGGTGACAATGTAAATAAGTAAATGACAATACAATATTAAATACAAGTAAGTAAACTGGTGAGACCAAGTTGTAATTTTTCAAGTGTAATTTATTTATTGATGTTAAATAAATTACAAGGTTGTTGCGGAACCAAGATAATACAAGTATGTAAATATCCTAACAACCTATGAAATACAATTGATCTATACTTGGAAATTCTCTTCTACAATCGAAACACTTAAAGTTGTGAAATGTTCTTTTTTACGATTGAGAAAATATTGCACAAGTTCACCAAGAATATTGCAAAGTCTGAATATGCAAAGATAGATTCTTGGTTATGCAAAGGCCTCTATTTATAGGCAAATGTTGACATTGGGATGTCAATTTTGTCGTACAAATATGGTTGATAGCATTTAAGGAATATCATTAAATTATTTGAACATGCTTGATAAAGTAAGACATAAAGCTACTTTATCCAACCTACTTTTACACTCTTTGTACTTTAATCACAGACAAATGGTATTGTCCGGATAATAGAGTGTAAAGTAAAAAGGTCTTCCTCGTAATCAGTGTAAAGCTTTGTAAGTACTTTACACTGGACAGTTCTCCAGTCTTGATCTGGTAAAACATTCACTGGGCTTCGCTGCCATGAATGTTTTCTTTCTTCCACTTGTTGTCTTCGACTTCAACTGGAATGTCTTCAGTTCTGGTCAGATCTTGACTGGAGTGAAGCTCTAGTGGCATAACTGTATACTGGCCACTGGACTTTTATTATTTCTGGACAAATCTTCTGGACTCCAGTCTGCACTGGAGTCGCTTCAGTTTTGCACGAAAACTGGTCTAACAGAAAGTACCTAATGAATAAACAGGTTGATATTGTAGAATAAACAAAGTATCAAAAACGGGTGGTTGATAAAAGATGTAACTGATACTTTGTCTGAATTAAATCTCATAAAGGGATAAGTATATGTGAATGTAACTAAGTATGACCGAATGTCTATAGTGTGAAAAAACTAAAGTTGTGTTTATTATATGTAATAACTTTCAAATCCTGTTCATGGTATGTATTCGGGTATACGTTGGAACCATATAAACTGTCACTTGTAAGTTTTTGATTGGTCGTATACATACAATAGACAAGATTTGAAAGTTATCTCATAACATAAACACAACTTTAGTTTTTTCACACTATAAACATTCGGTCATAGTTGGTTACATTCACAGATACTTATCCCTTTTTTCTTTGATATATATATCGAGACCTATATATGTATACATACTTGTTTTTGCCAAATTCTTTATATAAGAATGTATACATGCTTATTTTCATGCATGTAATTAAGAAAGTTTATGGTCAAAATAAGTTTTAGTAACTAAACTAGTTAGTATACTTTTTAATTAGCTAATTGCTCATCGTCAAAGAATTAAAACTTGCTAAGGTAGTTTAAATAATAGATTGATTAACATATAATCAGATAAAAGCTTAACATATACTCGTAATTAAGATAAGATTAGCTTAATTAATCTCAATTAAAATCTTATTAGATCGAAATTTTGACTGGTGTTACAACTACTGCCATCTAAACACCTAAGACATTATAATTTATTACTAGTTTAACCATATACTGTATAACATTACAATATTTAATCACTTAAAAAACTTATATATGTAATAATAAAAAAATAACAAAATTAGTTAATTTCGGGTCAATATCCATGGATGAAAATTTTTCATCCATATCCGCTTCATTAAACATCTATATCTGTTCCACATCCAATATTTATCCGCTTATCCTCATCCATATCCACCAATAATATATCCAATCGAATGTATTTTCATGGGGGTCCAATTATCATTGTCATGCCTCCTACTCACCCAATCAAATATGATCATGTTGCCCAATCAAATATGATCATGTTGGATGAACCTTCCTACCCTCAAATTTATCATTTTTAGGTAGGTGGGGTGAGATTCAACTATCACCTTTTCTTTTTAATTTTTAAATTAAATAATAGGGCTAATTACTTAAAAGGGTATCATACTCTCACTTTTTTACTATAACATGACTCAACGTTTTTTTCCATCTAATGTAAGGATCAACGTCGTTAACACCATTTATTTTGGGTTTTAAAAATACCACTAGTGGTTTTAACGCCTACGTGGAGTGGTTTGTGTCACCTCACATTCCATTTGTTCTGCCATATTTTATTTTATTATGTATTATCATTATCATTATATTATAATTATTATTATATAGCGTACGACAATAAAAATAAATGTGAAGCTAGTGTTTATCTTTCATTTTACCATATTTGAATCTGAATAGAATACATTCATTGTATTTATCTTCCAGGAATCATCTCATCTCCAGTTCTTATTTTGTATCTCCATTCCATCTCATTGGCTAATGTCAGACCCATTCCCCATTGTAAACCCCCATCATAACCACATAGATATCCGGCCAACTGCCGCCGCAACCTACCCGGCCAAATTAGCCGGCGTATCACTTTTTTGTGTGTGGGGGTTTTCTTAGTTTTTCATCTTATATTTAACCATGACATCCACTCGTTCTATAGATCTAGGAACTTCTTGTTTCTCTCTTTCCAGCAAGATATGTATATATCTCCCTCTTTTTGATTTATATCCACAACCATCAATACTGGATCAGATGTACAAGCCGTGATGATGATGAAAATGATACACGACATGGATTTCATGTGATGAACAAGATCCGGTGTCATTGGTGCCTAATGGTGTGCTCCGGTCATTGACTAATCGGAATTCATGTGCTCCGGCCGTGGACTTCATGTGTGTATATATCAGATGATAGATACGTGGATTCAAATACTTGTATGTATATATTTCGTATATATAGATTACGTATTGGGGTTCGAGATGGATGAAAGATCCGGTGGTGTTTGGCCGGATCTGTTTTGTATAGATAGATATATATTTTGTTTTGTTTCAAGATTTATTGTTTTGTATAGATTTTTTTGTTTTTTATGTACTATTATTTCAATTAGATGTTTATATCATGTTTATTAATAAGAAAGGGGAAACAAAATAGCTTGCAGATTGAATCTAAACGTGGAAGATTGATTGTTGTTGAATATGTGTTGATTTCTCAGTCAACAAGTCAACCCTAAGTCAACATTATACGACATGGCTTGCTTACATGGCATAAAACACATAAAACCGCTTCGAGCTAGACTTTAAAAACCGGATGGTGGTTTTGGTACTCGTGTTAGATATCTTTTATCAGGTGGATCCTTATATTAGATGGAAAAAAACGTTGAGTCATGTTATAGTAAAAAAGTGAGAGTATGATACCCTTTTAAGTAATTAGCCCTAAATAATACAACAAAGTATTTTATCTTTCCAAATAGTTTTACAAATATATAAGTATAGATAGAATGAACTACTTTACACACACACACATATTTATATTTTTTGAACGACACACATAATTAACTTGTACTACACATGGCTTGTATAACCTTTTCTCTTCTCAAATGGATTTACAAAAACAAATCCATCAAACACTATTCTTCATCAAGAAGGAAAGCAACAAACCCTACTTTCACTCACATGTTTCTCTACGATCGAATCCAAAAAGAAGAACACAACCATATATATGAAACATCCTTTAAGACAAGTCTCAGAGGTTGTTTTATTGAACCTTTTCCTTGCCTTTTGGATAACTTAACACAACAAAGAAAGAAAGAAAATAAAATAAAATAAAATGGGGGTGTAAAAACTAGCATTTAAAGGTAATAATTTAGGGTGACAATGGAACGGGGATTATCAGGGATCTCATCCCCCACCTCATTTTGGTTCCCACTTGAAATTCTCATCCACATCCCCATTCCTATCAGGGAATTAAGTTACATCCTCATACTCATCCCCATCAGATAATTGAGGATATAATTTTTGAATGAACATAAATTCACTTAAATAGACTTGATATGCATATATACTTTTGAAATATAAGGTAACTAATAGAATGATTAGTTCGACAATTTCATTCATAAAGCCACACAAATACTAATAAATTGATTTTATTCACTTTTCCCTTTATATATATATATATAGGAAGGGTTATTTGAGAACTCTTAAAAAAAAGAACTCAAGAACTCATCTACACCCTTGGATCAAAAAAAATGAATGAACCAGATTAAAAATAAAAAAACCCTCTCAACACTAGAGGGGTACTTTTGTCAACTCCCTCTTTTTTTCTCTCTCTTACTTTATTAAATTAATACAATTCTATCTAATTCACTAAAAAACTTTTATCTTACAAACCGTAAATCGTTAGACGAAAAGAAAAGCATGGGTAGTCTTAGAATTTCGTCCTTTTTCATTAGAGATGCAATTCGACATACTTTTGACGACTTTTTAAATTTCATTTTTTTCCCCATCACGTTCATCTTACACATGTGTAAATTATTATTCTTTGATGACCTACACATGTGTAGGATGAACCTTTTAGTGGTTTCCACTTATCTTACATATTTGTAGGATGAACCTTTTAGTGGTTTTCACTTGTCCTACACATGTGTAGGATGAACCTTTTAGTGGTTTCCACTTGTCCTACACATGTGTAGGATGAACCTTTTAGTGGTTTCCACTTGTCCTACACATGTGTAGGATGAACCTTTTAGTGGTTTCCACTTGTCCTACACATGTGTAGGATGAACCTTTTAGTGGTTTCCACTTGTCCTACACATGTGTAGGATGAACCTTTTAGTGGTTTCCACTTGTCCTACACATGTGTAGGATGAACCTTTTAGTGGTTTCCTACAACTTCAAACCTTTTAGTGGTTTCCTACAACTTCAAACCTTTTAGTGGTTTCCTAACGGCTAACCCTACAACTTCAAACCCTAAACCCTAAAGCGTACCGTATACATCCGTCCCCCTACTACAGGCTAACCCTCGACCTTCAAACCCTAAACCCTAGAGTGGGAACCCTCATCCTTTTTAGTTTTTTAGGGTTTAGCATTTAGGGTTTAGATTTTCCAGGGTTTTAGAATGTAGCTTTCCCCTCGGATTAGCAATTAAGCTTTAGGGTTTAGGGTTTGAAGTTGTAGGGTTAGCGGCTAACCCTACAACTTCAAACCCTAAACCCTAAAGCGTACCGTATACATCCGTCCCCCTACTACATCCCGCTCTAGGGTTAGCCGATAGGCTAACCCTCGGGCTTCAAACCCTAAACCCTAGAGTGGGAACCTTCATCCTTTTTAGGTTTTTAGGGTTTAGCATTTAGGGTTTAGATTTTCCAGGGTTTTAGAATGTAGCTTTCCCTCGGATTAGCAATTAAGCTTTAGGGTTTAGGGTTTGAAGTTGTAGGGTTAGCCACGGCTAACCCTACAACTTCAAACCCTAAACCCTACAACTTAAACCTTTTAGTGGTTTCCTACAACTTCAAACCTTTTAGTGGTTTCCTAACGGCTAACCCTACAACTTCAAACCCTAAACCCTAAACTTCAAACCCTAAACCCTAGAGTGGGAACCCTCATCCTTTTTAGGTTTTTAGGGTTTAGCATTTAGGGTTTAGATTTTCCAGGGTTTTTAGAATGTAGCTTTCCCTCGGATTAGCAATTAAGCTTTAGGGTTTAGGGTTTGAAGTTGTAGGGTTAGCCACGGCTAACCCTACAACTTCAAACCCTAAACCCTAAAGCGCGGGCCGAAGGCCCCCGTAATCACACTCCCCCCTCGAATTAGCATTTAGCCCCCAGGGTTTAGATTTTAGGGTTTAAGAATGTAGCTTTTCCCTCGGATTAGCAATTAAGCTTTAGGGTTTAGGGTTTAGCATTTAGGGTTTTAGAATGCGTCCTCATCATTTTTGAACTTTATAAGTAACTTACCCATGTGTAGGTTGTACTTACCCATGGGCAGGTTATACAACTCACCAGTTCCAGGTCTTTCCTACACATGTGTAGGATGAACGTGATGGGAAAAAAAACAAAATTTAAAAAGTCTTCAAAAGTATATCGAATTGCATCTCTAATGAAAGAGGACGAAATTTCAAGACTACCCATGCTTTTTTTTTCCGTCTAACGATGTACGGTTTGTGAGATAAAAGATTTTTAATGAATTAAATATTTTTTAATTTAATAAGAGGAGAGAGAAAGAGAGAGAGCTGGACAAATTTTTTCATAATGACAATCATGCCCTTCCTGATCTTGATGAATGAAGGGCTAAGATTGGTTCTCGCGTTCTTTTTTTTTAGTGGTTCTCAAAATAACTCACCCATATATATATATATATATATATATATGAATAAAAGAAATATATATATATATACGGGTATATATATACCTATATATAATATTTTTGAGTTCGGGTATAGGGATCGGAGATTTATGATTTCTCATCCTTATTCTCATTCCCGTCAGGGAAAAAAAATATACCCCCATACACGTCCCAATCCCCGATCAATTCGAGGATTTCCCGGTCTAACCAGGTTTGGGTATCGAATTCCCATCAAGTATTTTTTCCATCTTTAGGTAATATGACCGTTGAAGTGTTGTGATCAAACCGTGAGGCTAACCGTATGGCTGGCGGTGGTGTTACCGCGTAACCTTTGCCAACACAAGCTTACCCACTTCCTACTCCTATCATTCTAAATTCCCGTAAAACATATGAATGTTTAACTTCAAGGCATGCTAATTTGCTTTTTGTACTTCCGTTGGAGTTTTTTTTAGTGGCAAATTTGGTTAGCGGTATTGCATCTTCATATACCCAACTCTAATCCAGGGGAAACTAATTTAGAGAAAATCAGTATTCGGTTCGGAAAGCATATTGCTCACAACATAATTGAACCCAAGATCTCTAAATCTCAAGCCCCCTAAATACCAATTCAATTAGGTTAGTGATTTACCATCTTATTTCATCATATTTATTTATACGTGAGTAATATTTTTAAAATATATTAAAGTAAGTAAAATATAACCCAAAATCATCTTCCACTGTTTATGAAAGACATGAGATGTAAACGACCTTAATCTTACCTGCTTTCAGAAAAGGACCTCCGACCCGTAAGAAGTAAGGATTGAACCCTTGATCTTTGTCTCCAACGGGAAGAGCTTTTCCACATGATCCAAACGTTGCCTGTTTTACTAAGCCTATGAATAAACTAAACAAAGTAAACATCTTGGTAGAAATCTTCTAAGTTAATTCATTTGATAGATACAATTATATCTATCGTATCTTAATGAGACTTGTTTTACTGCCACCACAACATGCATGTAAGGCTGTAAACAAATTGAACGCTTGATAGATAGTTCACGAACCATTAGGCTAGAAATTCGTTTATTAAGTTAAATGAACGAACATGAAGACGAAAATTCATTCATTTAATTAAATCAGTTAACATGAACATAATTATTCATTCATTTATGCTCATAAACTTTTGATAATTTATTAGTGAACATTCATCATTTATGTTCGTTTATAATATGTAAATATCTATATTGAAAAGAATTTAAAACTTTTAAAACACTTATTTTTCAAACCTTCAACTTTCATTCCACCTACATGACTTTTTTATTTAAAAACTACTTAGAATAATTTAATTTCTAATAATAAAATCACAAATAATTCCATCTGATAAGTATTTTCAGATAGATGATTAATAATGTATCCCAATACCTCTAACTATATGTTTGTTTGTTTCTGTTTCTTCATTTAAATTCGCTTGTGTTCATTTATGAACATAAATGAACAAACATGAATAAAGCAATTTTTTAGATGGATGAACATGAGTACACTACAACAAAGTACGTAAATTATTTATAATTTTTCAACACTTATAAATGTATGAAAACTATATACATATGTGGGTATATAGAAAGTAGTAAAGTGTATAGAATTCTATACATTCAAGGGTGTGCAAAAAATGCAAATTTTCACATTTACAAATGTATATATTAAAAGAAAAGTTTACACAACTAAAACTGTATAAATCATGTACGTGCATTTTTACGCATTTAAAACTGTATAGACTAAATTAAAAGTTATACACAATTTATAGTGTATAAAATCTATAAAGAAAACTTAACACAACTAAAAGTTTATAAATTATATAAATTCTACACACTCAAAACTACATAAGACTAAATCAAAAGTTATACACAATTTTAAATTAAAGTTTATGTGTAAATATTCAAGAGTTGTAAAGTAATGTTTTTCTAATCCTTGGTTCCCTCATTTTTTTAAAACTATAAATGTTAGATGTTAATGATTCGAACCCCAGCAGTGACATCCAAGGAACCGCCTCACAGCCTAATAACTACCATATCATAGCCAATCAACTCTCGTCTCTCAGAAGTCTCAGCTTCGACTAACTACAATATCACCGCCGATTAGCCGTCGCCACACCACCAATTATTAGTTGTCTCCACGTCTATTAACTGTAGTTTCACTCCTTGATTGTCTTTTTTGATATTAAACCGCTTGGTCTTTTCTATTTGTGCTCGTGTGCTTGGTGTTATAGCTTGTTTAGGTATTCATCATTAGTTTTGTGTCAATGATTATTTTGGGTGTCAGTTTAGCAATCTTCAACATACTATCAGTTTTTTTGCAGTGTCAGAAAACGTGGTCTTAAATGCATCCTTTGCACTACAGTCTCACGTTTCAATCTATGGTTACTGAATGTGTAAGCTGTAGAGTATTTCTTACTAGTGTGGTTGGAGTATAGAACCAGGAATATGAAGATTTTGATATATAGTTTGCCTATTCGTGTTGGTGCTACAACTACTCATTTTCTGGTGTGGTAAGAACATTATTCTATCAATAGCTAAACCTTTATGAAAAAAAGAGTTGAACCATTTTAACAATAATCCATTCATTTCATGTCCGCCTTTCAATAATCTCTTGGGATTGCCAATTGTCTTACGATAAAATGAATTGACAATTGGTTTGGCAATCCTAACAAATTCTTGATAGGCGGACATGAAAAGAATGAATTATTGTTTCATGATAAAATGGTACAGCTCTTTTTTGAATAATGGTTTAGCTAATGATAGAATAATGTTTTTACCAGACTAGAAAAATGAGCGGTTGTAGTGGCAACAGAAATAGGCAAACTCCCAAATATCAAAATCTTCCGAATCCTGGTTTTATACTCCAACCACACTAGTACGAGACACTCTATAATCTACACATTGCAGTAACCATAGAATGGAACCCAATACTGGAGTGCAAAAGATGCTTTTAAGACCCTGCTTTCTGATGCCGCAAGAAAACTGATAGTATGTTTAAGATTGCTAAACTGACAGCGAAAGCAATCATTGACACAACACTAATGATGAATACTTAAAACAAGCTATAACACTCGGCACACAAGCAAAAATAGAAAAGACCGGGCAGTTTAATATCAAAAAAGACAATGAATGAGCAAAACTAAGCTATACTAAGCATGTAAAAGACCGAGCAGATTGTTATATTTTGAACCCGTAACCTATAGAAAACATTGCATTCACACTACTAGAAACAGGGCTATCCTTGACCCGCATTTTATGACCCACGCTGATAGATGACGCGCAAAGTGAGACATCATAAAACAAGGGTCATAACGAGCAAATTTTTTGTTGGGGATGACGCGTTTTCAGAAGCGTCATAACATATGGGTCATAATCTGTTAAAATTTAGGTTTCTAGATGACGTTCGTTTTGCTTCGTCCTAAATAGGGGTCATCGTTTTTTTGTTCCCTAGGCATCATTAATTACTTATGTTTTTATCTGCCAAAATTTTTTTCATCCCCCCGCCTTCTCAAAACTCTAACTTTTCATCTCAAAACTCTCAAACTTTTCATCTCAAAATCGATCCCGCCCTAAACTTTTCATCTCAAAACTCTAACTTTTCATCTCAAAACCAATTCTGTTTTTCATCTCAAAACCCGCCCTTCATCTCCTTCTCAAAACTCTCAAACTTTTCATCTCAAAATCGATCCCGCCCTAAACTTTTCATCTCAAAACTCTAACTTTTCATCTCAAAACCCTTCCCTCCTTCTCAAAACTCTCAAACTTTTCATCTCAAAATCGATCCCGCCCTAAACTTTTCATCTCAAAACTCTAACTTTTCATCTCAAAACCCTTCCCTCCTTCTCAAAACTCTCAAACTTTTCATCTCAAAATCGATCCCGCCCTAAACTTTTCATCTCAAAATCGATCCCGCCCTAAACTTTTCATCTCAAAACTCTAACTTTTCATCTCAAAAATCGATCCCCTCTCAAAAATCGATCCCGCCCTAAACTTTTCATCTCAAAACTCTAATTTTTCATCTCAAACCTTCACTCGACATCAAACCCCTCTCAAAACTCTCAAAACACTGCCGCCCTAATTTCCCATCAGTTTGCCCTAATTTCACTCGACAAATTTTGAAAGGTATAGTTTGCCCTAATTTGTTTGTTTTCTGTTTTAATGTAGTTGTATAGTTTGCCCTAATTTGTTTTAATGTAGTTGTAGAGTTTTAATGTAGTTGTATAGTTTGCCCTAATTTGTTTTCTGTTTTAATTTGTTTGATTTTTAATGTAGTTGTATAGTTTGCCCTAACATTATTAATGTAAACCATTTTTTGGTGTTTTAGAGTTTTATCAGTTTAATATTTGTTGGTGTTTGTGAATAATATTTTATAGGCCTCATGTAAGTTAACTGTAAATGATTTGTATAGTTTTAGAGTTTTATCAGTTTAATTTAGTTAAATAACTATGTGTTCTTGTTTTAGTTCTGTGCTAAGCTGCTGGAAAATCCAGATCAGCATCTATGTGTTTATGTGATAATTTGTTTAAGGGCTTTCGCAATCAAGGCAACTTGATGTATGTGACACTCTTCTTTGAAGGGGAGCCAAAATCTTAAACATGTAATGATTTTGTAATGATTTAAGCTGGTGTTCTTGTTTTACTAGGTAGTTATCTTTTTCTGTTTTAGGTTATGGATAAATCTTGGATTTTGTTCGATAGATTATCAATCGAATACGAGGAAGGTGTGAATGCCTTTTTAGAGTTTGCACAATTCAATAACCCAAATTCCGACGCCATTCCGTGTCCTTGTGTAAATTGTATCAATTTGTGTCACACTTCCATCTCCAACGTGCGTTATCACCTGTTTAAACACGGTTTCGATGAGAATTATAGTGTTTGGTCCTTCCACGGAGAAAATTCATCTAACGATGAAGCTCAATGCCCTAATGAGTCTATACCTCCCGAGTTCGATTACACAAAGCAGATGCTACATGAGGCCTTCACATATGCAGAGAATGAACCTAGCTTATTGAAGTCACTTCTCGAAGAATGCGACAAGCCACTGTATGAAGGGTCTAGGTATAATGCACTAAATGGATTGCTGAAATTCCAAGCTTTGAAGGGTCAATTTGGTTGGTCTGATACAAGCTTTGATGCTTTATTGGGCGAGCTAAATGATGTTATGCCTTCAAATAATACAATCCCTAAGTCGATATACGAGGCCAAGAAGTTGCTGAAAGGAATAAGCATAGAATACATTAAGTATCATGCTTGTGAGAATGATTGTGTCTTGTTCTGGGATGAGCACAAGGATGCTTCTCAATGTCCAACTTGTGGCACTTCTCGGTGGAAGGAGAATAGCAAGACAGTGCCGAGAAAAGTTGTTTGGTATTTCCCGCCCATTCCTAGATTTAGAAGAATGTTCTCGTCACCAGAAACCGTACGTGACCTAACTTGGCACGCGCAAGATCGGGTCAGTGATGGCAAGCTAAGACATCCTTGTGATTCCCCATCTTGGAAGCTTGTTGACGACAAGTGGAAAGAATTTGGAAAGGAAGATAGGAATCTGAGATTAACCTTGTCCGCGGATGGTATAAACCCTCATAAGTCATTAAGTGCAAAGTATAGTTGTTGGCCGGTTACCCTAGCAACGTACAATCTGCCTTCTTATATGTGTATGTCAAGAAAGTTCATGATGTTGACTCTACTGATATCAGGTCCAAGGCAACCTGGTAATAGTATTGATGTCTACTTGGCACCACTAATAGCAGATCTGAAACAGTTATGGGAACCTGGCGTTAAGACGTATGATGCTTATAAGAAACAGTTCTTCAATCTAAAAGCAGTCTTACTTTGGACTATAAATGACTTTCCCGCGTATGGTGACCTGTCGGGGTGTGTTACCAAAGGTTATAAAGCGTGTCCAGTATGCTCAGAGGATACCTACTCACAGTGGTTGCCAAAATCCAAAAAAGTATGCTTCCTCGGGCATAGAAGATTCCTCCCACTTACACATCCTTTTCGCAAAAGAAAAAAAGATTTCAATAATGAACAAGAGAGCGGTGTGATGAAAAAACCGAGATCGGGTGAAGATGTTTACGACTATCTGGAAGGGTTTACAACTAAATGGGGGAAGATGAAAAAGGCAAAGAAGGAAGTGATCTGGAGGGTGTTGAAGAATAAAAAATCAAAGAAGAAAATGCCACGTCAGCAGAGAAGGCCAAAACAGAAAAAAGAAACTATCGATGAGAGATCGAAATTTTGGCGTAAAAAATCAATCTTTTTTGAACTAGAGTACTGGAAGAATTTGCTTGTTCGTCATCAGTTAGATGTTATGCATATAGAAAAGAATGTATGTGAGAGTGTTTATGGGACGCTACTGAATTTGCAAGGCAAGACGAAGGACGGTTTAAAGGCACGACAAGATCTGGAGGAGTTAGGGATTAAGCCTGAGTTAATAAGTCAACCAAAAGGGAAGGGTCATTATCTGCCGCCTGCCATATACACATTAAATAGCGCGGAGAAACAGATGTTTTATGACACGCTGTCTAACATAAAAGTGCCTGATGGGTATTCCTCCAATTTCAAGAATCTCGTGTCCGATGATAATTCAAAGATGAATGGATTGAAGTCCAACGACTGTCACGTACTAATGCAACAGATTCTTCCTTTTGCAATAAAGGGGGTGTTAGACGTGAAAGTTAGGAAGACTATTTTAAGCTTGTGTCACTTCTTCAATGAGCTGTGTAGTAAAGTAGTTGATGTTAGTAAGCTAGGCAAGCTGCAATCTGACATCGTAGTAACATTGTGTTTACTAGAGAAGTATTTTCCGCCTTCTTTTTCGATGTCATGATTCACTTGATGGTGCATTTAGTCAGAGAGGTGAGGTTATGTGGCCCAGTCCACTTTAGGTGGATGTATCCGTTTGAGAGGTACATGAAAACACTAAAAGGTTATGTACGAAATCATTATCGACCCGAGGGCTGCATGGCAGAATGTTATGTGGCAGAGGAAGCATTAGAATTCTGTTCCGATTACTTGGAAAACATGAAATCAATTGGCAATCCTCATGATCGTGCCGATGAAAGAAACCGCACTGGTAAACCTTTATCGCAGGCTACCATCTGTGTTGTGGATTCTAAGTTACTTGATCAAGCTCATCTTTATGTATTAGGAAACACTGCCGACGTTGAACCATACATAGAGCAACATCTGTTAGAACTGAAGGATCTTAACCCGCGTCGAAATAATACATGGTTGCAGAGCCAACATAGTCGGACGTTTATTGACT
Organism: Erigeron breviscapus; assembly: GCA_034093135.1. NCBI lineage: Eukaryota > Viridiplantae > Streptophyta > Magnoliopsida > Asterales > Asteraceae > Erigeron > Erigeron breviscapus. Next base: position 153,704,831 of record CM067167.1, on the reverse strand, counting down.
GGTTTAAGAACGAGGTTGAAAAGCGTTTGGCTAACGGGGAAAATACCGGTGATACTGTTCGTTGGTTGGCAAAGGGCCCTGATTTTGCTGTTAGTAAATATACCGGGTTTGCTGTAAATGAGTATCAATTCCATACAAAAGAGCGTGATGAATCTAAAACCACTCAAGGTAGTGGAGTATCTGTAGTTGCAAATACTATGCAGATTGCTAGTGCAAAAGACTCCAATCCGGTGTACGGCGCTGTTACATACTTCGGTCGTATATTGGAAATATGGGATCTTGATTATCGTACATTTACGGTTCCTGTTTTCATGTGTGAGTGGGTAGATAGTCGTGGAGTAAAAAAAGATGATTTAGGATTCACAGTGGTTAACTTTGATAGGCTTGGTCAACGGTCTGAACCCTTCATATTACCTAGTCAAACAAGACAAGTTTTTTATGTTCAGGACCAACAAGATAGGAACCTGTCTGTTGTTGGCTTCACACCACATAGGATGCATAAGTATGGAGATAATAATAGTGAAACTGATGATGTGTTTGAATTTGATGTTACACAAGATATGAACCTGTCTTTAGTAGATCTAGACGATGATTTTAAGTGTACGCGCTCGGATGGCGAGGGCATATTCGTTTTAGATCATTAGTTTTTGGTATGAAATAACTGTTTATTTTAGTAACTGTTTTTTTGTTAAAGTCTGTCAAGCATTATTTATTATTTAAAGTTTTTGGTATGAAAATAACTGTTTATTTTGTTTATTTTAAACATGCAGGTTGCTTTTTGGTAATAAAAGATGGCCTCGTGTTCAGATAATGATTCGGACCGCGAAGAAAATGTGGTTTCCGGTTCTGATTCTGATTCGGACCGCGAAGAAAATGCAGCTTCTGGTTCTGAGTCGAATTTGGATGGCGAATTAGATTCCAAATCGCAAAGAGGCCCGACAATAAAAGCGAAGGCAAAAAAAAAGACAGTGGTTACTTATAATAAAAGAGGTGTGCCAACTGGAAAGGCAGCAACAAAACTGTCTACTTTTGAGGGATTGGTGGCAAGATCTATGGTGAACATAACCTATGATTCTTGGTTGATCGTAGATAACGAAACGAAGGAAGCTTGTTGGCAATATGTTAATGTAAGTATTTTATTATTTTATTCTAACTATGTTTTACTTTTAGTATTTTATTCTAACTATGTTTTGATTCATTTTTTACGTTTCAGACACATTTTAAACTTCATACAAAAACAGTCGGAAGCAAGTTCTCCAATCAATCGGGAAAAAGTGGAAAAACTTCAAACATTATCTTTATAAGAAGTACATTAAGCCACTAAAAGATGCTAAGTCTAAGGAGGCCAAGAAGCAATTATATACTCCTCCTGAAAAGTATCCGTCCGTGAAAAAAAAGACTGGAAAGTTTTCGTATCACAAAAAACTAAGCCTTCGTTCGAGGTATTTGTTTAAGTTTCCAAAAACAGTTATTTATCACAAAAACAGTTACTAACATGTTAATTGTATATACTTATGCAGGAAATAAGTCAGAAACAGTCATCTCTTCGTTTACGTAATAAGTACAACCATCGTTTGAGCCGAAAGGGATATGCTGGACTCATTGCTGAGATAGTATGGAATTTATTGCTTATGTTAACTTTTTTATTGCTTATGTTGATGCTTTTTAACTTCTGCTTTTAACTTTTTTAGATGGAAAAAACCGGCAAAGAGGAAGAGGAGATTGATAGGGTAGAATGTTGGAAAAAAGCAAGAGAAAAGAAAAAAGGAGGTTTCGACCCAGCTGTCCAAAAAGTTCTCGATAAAATTGTATGTTTGACTTTTGACCATAAGTCAACAGATGTTAAGTTATTTGATGTTCAGATAAAATTGTAAGTTTGACTTTTGACCATAAGTCAACAGATGTTAAGTTATTTGATGTTCAGTTAGTGCTAAGTTTGACTTTTGACCATAAGTCAACAGATGTTAAATTATATGTTTGTTTAATCAGGAGATGCTAAAGAAGGACAAGGATTATTCAGAGGATCCAATGGGATCAATAGATGTGCTTACAGAGGCCCTGGGTACTGATGAACAGCGTGGGCGTGTACGTGGGATGGGTCGATATATAACACCGCAACAGTTCTTTTTAATACCTAGGAATGTCAAGCAATACCTGCAACAACATGATAAGATAATGCTTAAACGGCTAAAAGCTGTTGAAGATGAGTTAGAAAGAAGAAGATGTGCAAGTGCCAATGCTTCGGAGGGTGCAAGTAATTGTCAAATGAGTAGCGATGAAGACGAAGAACCAAATGCACCAAGTGAACCAAATGTAAGTCTTCAAATATTGTCTGTTTTAATAATATTGTGCAATTCTTGTCTGTTTTAATAATATTGTGCACATTTGTAGGATAAATCATGCTTACTTGCGGTCGACGATCCTTCAAATATAGTCGCCAAAGGAACCATAGTGAATCATGTCTCGGGTATTTGAAGTTAAATTACTTATTTAATATTTATATATATTCATACTTATTTAATATTTATTTGTTCATATATAATCTTAGATGGGAACATTGAAGTTACGGTGGACACATCTGTTCAAGCAGAAGCTTTGATACCGAATCCAATTCCCGAGGAGTTCGTTGAGACCGTTAAAGATGCCATTGGGTACTTACTAAGCTGGCCGAGTCACCTAGTCATTCCATGCTCTGGTTTGGTAAGACTTTTTTATAAAACAGTTTAATCATTAGAACAAAATGGTACCTGTATGACTTTTTTATATTTTTGCAGAACAAGATAGTGGCCAAAAAGAAGGAGAAAAAGGTTGCTGATCAAGACAAGGAGAAAAGAAGAAAAACAACAAAGAAAAAAACAAAGAAAAGAAGAAGAAACAAAAGAAGAAGAAACAAAAGAAGAAGAAAGAAAAGCAGAAGAAAGTAAAGAAGAAGAAAGAAAAGCAGAAGAAAGAAAAGAAGAAGAAGAAAAAAGAGAGTTGGGCAGTGGGTCGACCCACAAGAAAAAAGAAAAGAAGCGACAAAGAGAATCCGACAACGAAGAAGAAGCGCCGATGCCAAAAACAGGTACGATGCCCAAAAACATCATTTGTTTACAGTTTTTTTAGTGACCAGAAACTGTTATGTTTACAGTTGCAGTTGAAAAAGGAAAAAGCGTAGAAACTGTCGCCTCTATTGCAAAAGTGACTAAGAAAGGAAATCCGTTGAAAAAAATGATGACGAGAGGTCAGAGGAGAGTAAGGAAAAGAATGGAAGAAAGGATGGGATTGAAAATGACTGCAATGATGGTTGATGGACAAGTTGCAAAGGTCGATTGCATAAAAGTGCAATGCGAGGACGATTTGTTTGGGCACCCCAGTTACACGTACTTAAATTGGAATGATTTTGACAGTCTATTTGCAATGGATGAGTTAAGCGGGGCTGTCGTTGCTTCTTATATCATGTAAGTGATAAATATAGTTTATAAAAAATTGGTACTTGTATGTTAACAGGACTAATTGAATGTAAACTTCGTATGTTAATTGTTAACAGGTACCTGTATGAGCAAATCAAGAATGGGTCACACAGAGATCATGGAGTTTGTTTCATGACCCCGACTGCGATCATGCATCATGAACGTAAAGCGAGGGCCAAGAATATCGAGGATGCAAGTCGAGTTATTGCAAGAAGGTTATCTACAAGGAAGCAAAATGACCTCGTCTTATTGCCATACAATCCCGGGTTAGATTTTCTACAACATTTAAATTAATTAATAAAAATTAACAGTAATTAACAGAATTTGATCTTTGTTTTTTGTAGAAGACATTGGGTGTTAGGTGTGATTAACATGAAGACAAGTACCTGCTATTATCTTGATTCCCTACCGGCTAGCGACGTCAATCTTCAGTTCAAGCAAATAGTGGATGCGTAAGTAATACAAATTATAGAATCTTTATGATGTATGATGTAATACTTAACTGGGTTAATTCTTTGTAGGGCAATTGCATTGTATGATGTAATACTTAACTGGGTTAATTCTTTGTAGGGCAATTGCATTGTATGATGTAGAAGCTGGAAACAATAGGAGGACTAAACTTAACTGGGTTAATTCTAAGGTTAGTTATTTGTTGAATATTATCTTGTGCTGCTGTTGTTTGTTAAGTATGTAGTTAGTTGTATGCTAAGTTAGTTAGTTACTTAGTTGGTTAGTACACCTGAAACTGATCGAGATCCAACTAGTTGATGTTGTTGTATGAAAGCTGATTGACAGTAGGCAAGCAGATTTTGTAAGGAGTGTTTTGAACCCAATTTTGCCTGCATGAAAGCTGATTGACAGTAGGGAAATAGGCTAATTACATAGCATGAAAGCTGATTGACAGTAGGGAAATAGGCTTTGTAAGGAGTGTTTTGAACCCAATTTTGCCTGCAAATATATATCACCATAGACATTGAAGGGACTGCATTAAGTTATGTGTTATGAAATTACCAATTTTGACCCAGTTATAAGTTACTGGTCGATATGGGTTACATTATTTCAAACAACCTAAATGTGCAGGCCTTTGATTAACTGACTAAACTGGGTCAAATGTGTTAAATGGGACTTTAACTCATCTGAAATGTATTTAAATTGCATGAACTCTTTGTATGTGCATTTGTATATTTAAGTAATATCCAGTTTCTAAAATGTTGTTTTATTTTGACTAGATTGGTGGTGATAGCAATGAGTACATGGATGCGGATTTAGACGATATTCGAGAAGAATGGGCAATTTATGTGTCGAATTTCATTTTTAGGTAGAATTGTAAACCGAATTTAGTTAAATTATCGTATCTATTTGGACATGAATCCTTATGTAATGAATTGGTGACGCATGGTTTATATATGAAATGCGTTAATTTTGTACTATTATCAGGTTTATATTATGTATATAATCAGGTATTAAAAAACAGAAACTGGATAAAAAAAATGATTTTACAGGGTTATGACGCGCAAAAACTTATGTCAAAAAAGTGGGTCATACAGTTTATGACGCTCTGCTACGAAGGTAAAAAGGAGAGTCATAAGTGCGCGTCATAGACGGATGACGCACAAATGCGGGTCATAAAAATTTATGACTGGTCCTTCCTTGACGCGCATTTGCGCGTCATCTATAGGCCTGTTTGTAGTAGTGTCAAATACCAAGCCAAATATGCTAGCAGTTATAATACTAAGCAAGCCAAATGAACAGACTAGTTAAAGACTGGGCCAATAAAAAATTCATTTCATTCAAATGCCAAGCCAAATATGCTAGCAGTTATAATACTAAGCAAGCCAAATGAACAGACTAGTTAAAGACTGGGCCAATAAAAAATTCATTTCATTCAAATGCCAAGCCAAATATGCTAGCAGTTATAATACTAAGCAAGCCAAATGAACAGACTAGTTAAAGACTGGGCCAATAAAAAATTCATGTAGTAGTGTCAAATACCAAGCCAAATATGCTAGCAGTTATAATACTAAGCAAGCCAAATGAACAGACTAGTTAAAGACTGGGCCAATAAAAAATTCATTTCATTCAAATGCCAAGCCAAATATGCTAGCAGTTATAATACTAAGCAAGCCAAATGAACAGACTAGTTAAAGACTGGGCCAATAAAAAATTCATTTCATTCAAATGCCAAGCCAAATATGCTAGCAGTTATAATACTAAGCAAGCCAAATGAACAGACTAGTTAAAGACTGGGCCAATAAAAAATTCATTTCATTCAAATGCCAAGCCAAATATGCTAGCAGTTATAATACTAAGCAAGCCAAATGAACAGACTAGTTAAAGACTGGGCCAATAAAAAATTCATGTAGTAGTGTCAAATACCAAGCCAAATATGCTAGCAGTTATAATACTAAGCAAGCCAAATGAACAGACTAGTTAAAGACTGGGCCAATAAAAAATTCATTTCATTCAAATGCCAAGCCAAATATGCTAGCAGTTATAATACTAAGCAAGCCAAATGAACAGACTAGTTAAAGACTGGGCCAATAAAAAATTCATTTCATTCAAATGCCAAGCCAAATATGCTAGCAGTTATAATACTAAGCAAGCCAAATGAACAGACTAGTTAAAGACTGGGCCAATAAAAAATTCATTTCATTCAAATGCCAAGCCAAATATGCTAGCAGTTATAATACTCAAGCCAAATATGCTAGCAGTTATAATACTAAGCAAGCCAAATGAACAGACTAGTTAAAGACTGGGCCAATAAAAAATTCATTTCATTCAAATGCCAAGCCAAATATGCTAGCAGTTATAATACTAAGCCAAATACTGAGTAGACACGAAGTACCGAGTAATGTAGGTTGAGCAAAATAGTTTATACCGAGCTAAACACTAACACAACCAAACACATTTCATTACCAAACATATATTTCAACTAGCAAACAAGCATTTCAGCTTTAATCCTGTCCTTTTATAAATATATCTTCATTAAATAAAAAAAATTCAGCTCAAATCAACAAATTGTGCTACTAACGGTTTGACCTACCGATTGAAATAACAAGAGACAACCAACTCATATGAATAAATTAAATGCATAATAATTTCACAATATGTAACAACCGTCATCTGAGCATATTTTCTCGAAGTACTTTTCCGATTGTCTTTAGTTCGTTTCGTTCATGTACGTGTCTTTATAGCTAGATTATGTATTTTAAGGGTGTGTACGACAATAGTTTTTAAGACATTATTAATGGAATAAGTGGATTCATGTTCATTTGGGCTTTATGAGCTTTTGGAATTTAGAAAAATTGTACGAGGACTTGAGAGCATTAGGAATACTAGTCGTCTTGTAGAAATGTCAAATTAAGTGAAACACTTAAAAATTTAAATCAATTAAAGCGTTTGTTATCGAATATGGTCATAATTATAATCGTTCAGAAGCTAATTAAAAGTTATAAAAAGTTGTGTTGACAAGGTAAATTAATGAGTCTCGGGTTTTCTTTAATTGTCGGGTCAAACGAGTTTTCTTGAAAGTCAAAGAAGGTCAAAATTGGGTCAAGGCTTGGAGGGGACTATAAAAGCCCTAAGTTCTCCAAAATAAACTCTTTTTCTCACAAATTAATTCTTCTCTCTTTATCTTCCCCCTAGCTGCCGTAAACCCCTTTCCTTTCTTTCAATCGAACATCATCAACATCAAATCATCAAATTCTTCTCAAGTTTTGTTAAGGTAATTAAAGGGTTTTGATTCTAAATCGTTTTTCATGTAAATTGCTTACATACATACATATATATATAATTATATATATATATATAATATATGTATTTATATAATATATATAATATATATATATATATATTTTATTTTTAGGAACTTTGGTATAGATCTAGACTAGATCCAATTTGTGTTTGTGTTATGAATCTTAAAATCATATTTTCTTCTTCCTTGTTCTTGTGAAATTAGGGTTAGGGTTATGTTAGTCACGTCCCGCTGTGTCATGGATTTCGAAGAGTTTGTAAATTCTTTGGATTAAGTACTCTGAAAAATTTAACTCTCTGCTCTAAACTCTATGAAATAAACTCTCTAAACTAAATTATGTATATTCTGTCATACTTGATTTCGTGCAGACAATTTTCAAAGAATTTATAAATTCTATGGATTAAGTTCTCTAGTTTAACTCTCTAAGAATTTAACAAACTCTATCTTTTGAAGAATTTAACAAATTCTGTGTCTTAATATTTAGAAGAACTTATTTGAAGAACTTATTTGAAGAACTTATTTCAAAGAACTTATTTCAAGAACTTATTTCAAGAACTTATTCGAAGAACTTATAAACTCCGTGGGATTAAATTCTCTACTTAAACTCTCCGAAGTTCATTAAACTCTCTGAAAGATTAAAATCTCTAAAACTTAAACTCTTCGACTAACCTCTCTGGAAGTTAAACTCTCTGAAATATATATAAACTCTATGTTTCAGTGGTTAAAGACTAAACTTTATGTCAGCGACATTTCAAGTGTTAACAAGTACAACAAAGTTATTATAAATAATACGACATTTGACAAGACATAATGACATTTCTTAAGACACTAGTATAGGACATAGACGTGTACAATTAAGTTTAAGTACTTATTGTGTGACTTGTGGCAGTGTAAGTCATTTGGATTGTTCGTGTGCATACTGTAAGCTGTTATTGATTGATCGAACTTGTTCATCTCGTCAGGTGAGTTTCGTAGCCCCTTTTCTTTTTACAGGTTTTGGGGTGGAAAATATACTTATTTTTCAAACAGTTTTGTCGATTTCTGTTTATGTTCAATATTGAGTCTGTGCGTATAGAGTTACTTGTGCCATTTGACGTGCTTCGATCTTGTTTGTATATCTGTGATTATGTGTTTATTTGTCGTGCTTTATGATGTGTTTATTTGGACGTGCTTATTGTGTGTGTTGGAGACTTGGACTAAGGCAGGTACTGTAAGACCGGACTTTGAGACTTTGAGACGTGAGACTTGAGACTTATTATGGCGTAACTCTGCTCGTTATATATTGAACAAATGCTTGTTTAGACTTAAAAGAATCGACAAAAGACTTATTTCTTAACTAGACTTTTTGACTAAAACCTACGAACTCACCAACCTTTGTGTTGACACGTTTTAGTATACTTTTCAGGTACTCAGGCTAATCAGGGATAAGGACTTGTATGCCAGGATTGGACTTCGGAGATTAGAGCTCCTTTGCATTTTGTCAGACTTTAAGGCTACATGCCTTGGATTTCCCTTTTATGGATCTATTTGTAATAAGCTACCTTTGCATTGCTATGACTTGAACTTATTTTTGGGAATATATTCATTATATTCTATTTCATTTTAGTAGTATCTCTGTAATTCCATGTCGTGCTGTACTTTTCATGACACTTCATGTTTCCGCCAACGGTGGGGTGTTACACAATAAAGCCCTAAGAAAAATTTCATCGCAATTATATCACGTGCCTAAATTAACAAAACCTAAGTAATTTTTTTGGGAAAAAACCTAAAGGGACGATTTGTTGGGAATTCATTAACCGAATAACATAAAATGGGTCGGGTGACCGACCCGGTTTGGATGACAAATCAAAATTTAATTTTAGAAAAAAAAAGAGTAAGCAGCGGAAGCGTGTTAATGAACCGTTAGCAATTATTAAAAACGTGTGGTATCATTAAGAGAAAACATTTAATAATTCTAACGTCCGGCTCAGAATCTCCATGCAATGCAATATAAGTAACTTAAAGTAAATACAAGAAAACTAACCACGTTGCGATAGATGAGCTCCTCCATGATGTGGAAAGTTCCGGAAACGAGATTCCAAAGTAGAAACCCTCCGTAAGTGCGTACACGAACAATGTCTTAACCAAGGATCTGCTAGACACCTTTAAGCTTACGACCGCAACCGAACGAAACCCTTGGAATACTACCTAAAGTCGAATTCGACTTCTTCTACTAGAGAAGTGTCGAATTCGAACCTATTAGGGTTCTTTGATGAATTCGAACCTCACACACACCAAAACACAAAGGAACTTTATTGAAACTAATTTAGGGTTTAACTAAAACCCTAAATAATTAAACCTAAAACAATTTTGGGATTTTGTTTCTTTTGGGATATGAAAGTCGAACCACACAAAAGAGAAAAAGGATTTTCACCTTTGTGTGTGTGTAAGGGTTTTTCTCATGAATGAGTTAACTTAGGGTTTTGAGGGGTTTATATAGGCATAGTTTCATAATTAGATTAGGAAACTAAAAACCCTTTTTCCCTTAGCCTAGATTTCGTCCAAGACCTCCAGGGAAGGTCCTAGAACCGACCTTGGGGCATCATGGGACGGACCGGACTTTCCTTATTCAATTAATCAACTATTAATTAATTATGGATCATTAACTAATTAATTATCCAACCCGTTAACTCATTTAATTAATTAAACTCATTTAATTAATAAGTTATTTATCAATCAATTAAAACTAACTTTAATCGATTATTATAAATAACGTTTGTCGGTTTATCCGTTTATCCTTAATTAACTCGCGTTAATTTATAAACGTATAATTTAATTAAATACTATTTAATTAAATGCGTAAATGATAAAATATCATTTCGTAGCTTTATGGTTAAACATTATAGATGTTCTATTGTGTATGACCCTACGGGCTCAAAGAATCTGAAGACATACGGTTAGTCGGGTCTACGAAAGTTCACACAATTTCAACACTCCCACTTGTGGACTCTTCGTAGATCCTAGTAACCATAATGACATACCTTGTTGCTAGCAACCCAAAGTATGCCCCCAAGGACCTTTGAGGTTTGTTTTTCCAGAAAACCTTCCATCATCAACCCTTTGACGGTTTCTTTAACCACTTTAAAGAATTTGATTCTTTATGCGTTCACTTACGCAAGTACATCCGTGTCTCATTCACTCTTAATGATGCTTTCCATTTTGGCACGAGGATGAAGTCAATTTCCAAATAGAATTTAAACCCTTTATGACTTCCTTGATTATAGCATTCCGAACTATTCGCAGTATGGCCATACATTTCACTACTATATCAAGCTGTCATAGGCCGAGTTTACTATCAAACCATAATCGGGAGTGAATTCCTATTACTAAATGCATACACCCTTTCCATGTCTCACACTTACCCAAAGTAGCCCTACTGCGGTCGGTTAAGTGTCCCGATTCGGAACTAAATCAAAGCAAGTGATCAACATGGTCCAGGCCTACGCCTATGCATTTAACAAGTCAAAGGATACTCACGGATGGAATCACTTCGAGATTCACTTAATTGACTTATAATCCAAGAAGTGATCTTGGGCGGGTCAGCCAATATTCGACTCATCGAACACTTGTGAGTAAGGCTCGTATCTCTCTTACGATTACCACTCTATATCACCCAAAAGCTAAAACCTTAGCTTCCAAGCCAATAGCAACCTTTCTCTCACAATTACCTTTCTTTCGCACTATCATTCCCATGTGTGCGATCGACAATGTCAATTTAGAATGATCTAAAAACCATTCATGGATAAAATATACTAAATTGGAACATGGTATGTATTGGACAATTTTACTCATCGAATACTCCCACAATAACTGTTCCGAATGTCCAGATTTTAACTTGACATTTCTAAACTTCTTTCAGATTTAGAAATCTAACGTTTTCGCTTAATCACAACCTAAGTTGTTCCCTTTATTGAAGTTTGACTTAGATTCCTCAAAGTGGGATCCTTTCGTTCCAAACCGAAAAAGGAATCTTTTATCACAAAAGGGATATTAAATTAATTTTATAGCAATAATGATATTCCAAGAATCTAACATTTCTTTACTCATGAGCACATTCAATTCTTAAATCACTTCAAGAATTTTTTCTAGTCACATGATCTTGCACAACTTGCAAGAATCCATCAAATCCTAGATTCGATCTTAATGACCAAGATAATCATTAAAGCTTGCCTCAAATAGGTAGCTTAGATGTATCTTAAACTTCTTTAATTAAGGATCTCTTTTAGTCATAAGATTTTGCATGAGTATAACACATATACGATTACATAATCTGATACGTCCCACGGTGTATCAATATACCAAAGTATATTGTACACAGAACAGTTGTAGAGGGGGGGTGAATACAACTTTCCTTAATCTTTACAAACTTTTAAATAAAAACGTTTTAAGATTCAGTTTATATATATTAAGCAAGTAAGTAAAGAGCAGGAATCATTAAAACAGTAAAGCAGTAAAGAAACAAAGACATTCTTGAACACAGATTGTGGTTTTCAAAGTAATCCTTTATTGAGAAATAATCTACACAAAGAATTACAAGGTTGTTGCGGAATAAAGATAGCCTATAGATATCTAAACAACCTCTGAAATGACAAACTACAATCAATAAGTTCTAGCTCAAGAGAATCAGCCCAAGCTGATCTCGTACAGACTAAGCTGTGTATAAGAGCAGAGAAACTTGTGTGAAGAATGATTCTCAGGAAAATGCCACCCATATGCAATCCATGAATGAGGCTTTTATAGGCGAAAGCGCTCCTTCACTTGGTGTCCGTTGCAGCCACGTATTCTTCATTCAGTGGATGATGAAGGAATAATCAATCGTGCCTTCATAGTACTTGTGGTCCCCCACGTACTGACGCACATTCTTCATCAACCAATAAGAGTATGGACACGCATATGTAAAACCAACCACCAACCTAGATCCTAGGATTCTTCCTAGTCACATCATTTGTCTTTATCTTCAATCCAGGTTGTTATCTTCACTTGATTGTCAGACACAGATTGGGCCGTTTGTCAAAGCACCAATCTGCCTAAGTGTTTCCAAGCTGACTGCTAATCCCAAGCTGTCTTCCACTAACAGCTTGGTCTTCTATCTTCAATCCTCCTCTTCGACTTGGACTGAATGCTTACACATTGTTGATGCAGCTTGAATAACACTTGCTTCCATAAGATATTACAATTACAAAGTATGAAGCATGATCTGGGTCAGTTACAGATCGCAAGCTGTGTCAGCTTAGTCTGACCCATATCAGATTACAAGAACCAAAAGATTACTAAGTGTTTATAGGTCAGATTTGTCATCATTAAATTTACAATTAACATTGGGACTCAACAATCTCCCCCTATTTGATGATGACAAAACCCAACTACACTTCTAACTATCTGCTTACAAAGAATCAAAGGAAAATATAACTAACAGCTTGTGACCCTTTGAATCTTTTGGGTTCTTTTCAATCTGATATGAAATTCTAACAAGACAACTGAAATTGTACAAATACTTGCATATATTGAGAAAAACAAAGTATTACAATAAGAGCTTATTCCCCAATCAATTCTACAGTTTCTTGCTTAACTTCAAATGATGGAGCAATTCTCACATCTACTTTTCTATCTGATCCCTCATCAATAAGGAACTGCTCATACCCATTGCCTTGTTCACTAAAATTAGTACAAAATCTGTACAAGGTAAAAAGGTGCATAGTTGGTACCTCTTTTAGCTCAACAGTCCTTTGAAATACAAGTTGCCCTCTTCCATTCACAAAATACATACCATGTTCAGGTTCAGTGATGTGCATTCCACACCTTGCATTTTCAACACCAGTAGGTAGAGACAGATTGAAATTATTCAGAATCTTTTCAACAGCATCAGAAGATAATTGTGCAAACAACTCTGAAGGGGACAAGTTTTTGAGAAAAACTGTATGATCACCTCCAGGAGCATCAATCCTTTCAAACCTTCTTCTTTTCTTCTTGAGTGGCTCAGTTGACTCATCTTCATCATCCATATCATATGCTTTTGGTCTTGGAAGGCTAGTGATATCAATCTTGTACTTTACAATTGCAGCCAACTTCTTCTCAATGGCTTCCAAGACTGTCTCTTTATGAATTCCATGCATACCAGTGATGATATCATGCAATTCAACCCACTGTGTAACCTAACTGTAACATCCCAAAAACTTAATCGTTTATGTTGACTAACGTCGTTAGGTCAAATTCTAAGTCCGTGATTTGATATGTGATAAAATGTGTGTTTATATGTTTATGTGCCCTATATGTGAGATTTATTTATCTTTAATGAGTGACAATAAAGTGGATTAAATGATGTGTAAAAGGCCTTTGTAGTGTGCGAAAGTGCTTTGGTGTGTTATATGTATCCCCAATAGGTGTTTTAAAGTGAAATAAAGTCAATATGAAGTCCAGGGACTAGTTTTGCCAATGGTGAAAAGTTAAAAACGGGTTAAGAAAGGGATTAGCCTAATCTAGGTTAATTTGGCAGCCTCAAAACTTAATTAGAACACATTCATCAGCCTCTCTAATTCTCTTTTGATTTCTAAAGCAAGATCTCCAAGTTTAGGTTAATCAAATCAAGTGTTTTTGTATTGAATCGAATTGGCTATCGTTTCTTCAGGTAATCAATGTTTTATTGGCTATATTTTCAGATCTAATGATGTTTTATAAAGGATTAAATCTGATTTTGAAAGAGACTTTTAATAAATTAGGGTTTATATTATGTTTAAGCAAATTAACGATCAAAACGACATCAAACGAGTTTGTAATCGATTATTATGATCAAAAGAGGTTTATATATGTCAAAAACATGTTTTGGGTGAAGCCTAAGTCGATTGATTTCTGGAAAAAATGAAGAACATAGTCGTTTTGTAAATTCTGGTCAAAATATGATCTCAAATTCGTTCCTGTTTTCAGCTATGGTTCGAACGAACTTAAAGTTCGTTTTGCCCAGCCTAAATTCGTTTGAAGGATTTAAATTAAAGCTAAGTTCATTTGGTCTAAGCAAGGCTTAAGTTCGTTTTATACAGAATGGGGTTTAAATTCGTTTTGGACTTCTAAATTCGTTTGGCTTATTTGGCTTGAAACATAGCTTAAAATCGTTTTGCCTTAGCTAAATTCGTTTGGTATACGAAGTTTGATGTCTTTTAGAAGCCCAAATTCGTTTGTCAAATAAAGAAGGATAATTTCGTTTGAAGTTCAAAGAAGGTTATGTTCGTTTGACATAAAATGAAACTAAATTCGTTTGATGTTGCTTAAAACCGTTTAGTAGCTTAAATTCGTTTATGGGAAACCTAAATTCATTTGTTAAAACGAAGATTAACTTCGTTTGAACTGTTCTAAGTTCGTTCGTGGTTTTCTAAATTCGTTTTGAAGAGTTAAGTTCGTTTTCTGGAATTAAGTTCGTAAGAACAAAACTAAGTTTGTTTTTAAAGTCCATTTAAGGTCCCAAATGACTTATATTTCATATATTTATGTACGATAGGTGTCGGGGATTACTATTAAGCACTGTTAGCTTTTGTTTGCGCGCACATTCTACTACCAGGTAAGATACACTACTTTTGTCACGCTGAGGGTGCAACAAAAATGGTTTCATAAACTATAACCTCCAAAACGGTAATGTATAACCTATATTGTGGTTGGGTTGATATGGGAGGTATCGGGGATTAAAGATGACGATGCCTATGCTTAAAATGCTTCCCCGTAAATACGTTTATGATATGATATGTGATGATATGTTTAAACGATATGATATGTTATGATGAATGGTGGTTAATGATATGATGTAATGATGATATGTGCATGTATATGTGGCTTGTTCATCTAGAACACTAGACCTTTTTTTAGGTTGCCATGACACGTGCACGTTTTAAGGGCCCTAACGTGAAAAGATGATAGATGTGGATTAGTTTAGGATTAATGTGGAAACCTAAACTAAACGTGGTAAATGCTCGAGCTAATTAGACGTTAAGAGTTATGCATAACCCGTGCCTGACGGTGGTAATAGGTACGTATAAACCGTGCTCGTATGTGGGAGAGTACGTCGTGCTCGCATGTGGGAGAGTACGTAGTGCCCGTATGTGGGAGGGTACGTTAAAATGGTTGCTCGGGTGGCTCCTTGCAACCAGTCATATGTGGCGAGTAGTTCGGGTGGCCTGATGACCCACCTAATGTTATGAACATAACGTGCTACTCATGGATCGACATTGTCTTTCCTTAACGGTAACTTCGGTTACAACTTAACGGTGACCTAGTCACAACCTAATGAGATGAGATGAAATGACGAAATTGATTAGGCACACTTAGGGTCATGGACTCTATGCTTATATGTGATATGGATACGTTATGTGGTGATATAAATGCCTAAATCAAATGACGAAATGTTTTAACGTGACGTGCAATGGATGAAATGTTTTGCTTAAACCTGGTGTTATCTTACTTAGCTTTATAGCTAACACTTGTTTCTTCTTATGTGTTGACACCCCTCAGGTTAAGCAGTGAGATGTCGTGTGAAGCTTTGGCGAGAGATGGGTAGATGATCAAGATGGCTTTAGTTTACCCAATAACTTTGCATAGACTTAATGTTAATGATTTCCTTTATGGAACTATTGTAATGACTATGTTATGGTTGCTTTATGTTGGGCAATCTTATGGATTTCTTTTATTACTGATTTGATGCTATTAGTAACACCACTTATGTTTCTCAACTATTTTCATTGGTTGAGGTTTTTAATAAACTGTTTCCGCTTTATTGACGCCGTTAGGCGAAAATTTTTGGAAATCCATATTTTTACGAAACGGGTGTTACAAGTTGGTATCAGAGAAGTAGTTTAAGTGAACCAAGGCCTATTGACCATAGGGTTTGGACTTAAACTTAAGATGTGCATGCTAGGTACTCGTAGGATGCCTTAGCTAGTGATGACATGTGATGTAGGATGGGTTGGGATGAGTGCAAGTGTGATAGAGCTTACGAGATGTTTACGTTACGATGATATGTTTAGCCTTATCTCGACGAGCTTTTTGTTTTATTTTGCGCTTATCGACTCCACCATTTTATTGAAGGAAAATGGTTAACACTCGCAACCGCAACATCCAACGCGACGGAGCTACTGCTAGCGTTACTCCACCTGTCCATCCGGGTGCAGGTGCTTCTAATGCTGCTAATGCTAATGTGAATCGTGTGAACCCCCGCCGTGTTAATCAACCAGGCTCATTGGGTCCGATGCCTCCACCACCTGGCAATCCTCGAGAGTTAACGATGTAGTGGTGGATCAGATTCCCAATCAGGCGGAGATGTATAATCTTGTGCTAACTCTTCAGGCCCAGTTGGCCCAAACGCAGGAACAGTTGAATCAGGCGTTGGCAGCTAACGCAGAAGGAACTGGTAACAGTCACTCTGTGCCTTCTCACCACACTGAGCCACCGGTCGATGATGTGGTTATTCCCCATGCTAATGTTAATGTGGTTCCTCCTAATGATGTTCACGCCCCTCGATTCAAGTTTGAAAGTTTCCAGAAGTGTGGAGCTCAGAAATTCTATGGGACACTTAATGTAGTAGGTTGCATGGAATGGCTTGATGATACTGAGATGGTTTTTGAAGCTTGTGATTGTCCCGAGGATAAGAAAGTGTTGTGTGCTAGTAGGATGTTGAAAGAAGGTGCTCGGGACTGGTGGAAGAGCATTACCATTTCGATGACTCCAGCTATGGTATCTGCTATTACGTGGGCTAACTTCAGACAGAAATTTATTGAAGAGTATATTGGAGTTCATGAGCAGCGCAAAATGGAAAAAGAGTTTCGTGCCTTGACGGCTGAAGTGGGTAAAATCAATGATTATGCTCGTTCCTTTATGGAGAAGATGAAGTTCGTGGGCCATCTGTTCCGTACTAATGCAGATCAGGTTGCTTGCTATGTTGATGGTTTGCCTCCGAGTTATCGAGGTATATGCAGGCAGCATAAGACTCTAACTGAAGCTATCAAAGAGTCTAAGAAGCTTGATGATGATTTTGCTGCGGATAAGAAAGTGGAAAAGAAAGAGGATGAGAAGAAGTCTGGCAATAAGAGGAGGTTTGGTGGGTCAAATCGTTTTGGTAAGAAGTTCAAGGGATCTTCGTCCTTTGATAAGGGAAAGACAGACAAGGATGGAAAATGGTGTTCTAGCTGCAAGCTTTTCATTCTGGTCAGTGTTCTGCTAAGACCCGCAGGTGCAATAGGTGTGGAGCACAGGGTCATACTTTTGATGAATGCACTGATAAAGCAAGATGTTATAAATGTGGAGATACAAGCACCGTATTGCCGATTGTCCCCAAATGAAGAAAGATGAGGGAAAGAAAGCGGAAGCTTCCAAAGCCAAAGCCCGTGCTTATCAGATGACGGCCGAGGAGGCAAAAGACGACGACCAGGTAGTTACTGCTACCCTTATTGTTAACTCCAAACCTGCTAATGTGTTATTTGATTCTGGTGCGAACAAATCTTTTGTGTCTACTCTGTTTGCTCCTAAATTAGACATGATTACGAGTCCCTTACGATGTCCTATAGAAGTAGAAGTGGCTAACGGTGCAACGTCTATTATACGGGAAGGTTACTCCGATTGTCCATTAGAGATAGAGGGTCAGTCGTTTACTGCTAACTTGTTACCAGCAACTATTCCCAGTTTTGATGTTGTTCTCGGTATGGACTGGATGTCGAAGAATGATGCTGTCGTTTTATGTTCAAAGAAAATAGTTCGTATCTACCCCTGACGGTAAAGGTGTCTGTGTTTATGGTGACATGAAGCCGGGAAATGTTAAGGTGATCTCGATGATGAAAGCCCTTCGTTGTATACGGCAAACTAAGTCACATTTTCTAGCTTATGTCATCGATTCTCGTATCGCGAAGCCTACAGTCTCTGATGTCGAGGTTGTTTCCGAGTTTCCTGATGTTTCCCTGAAGATCTTCCAGGTCTTCCTCCTGATCGTGAGGTTGAATTTTCTATTGATCTCATTCCTGGTGCTACTCCAGTAGCCAAAGCTCCCTATCGATTAGCTCCGACGGAGATGAAGGAGTTAATGACGCAAATTCAGGAACTTTTAGATAAAGGTTTCATTCGTCCGAGTTCCTCTCCTTGGGGTGCTCCTATCCTTTTTGTAAAGAAGAAAGACGGATCCATGCATATGTGTATCGATTATCGCGAGCTGAATAAAAGAACAGTGAAGAATAAGTATCCACTCCCTCGCATTGATGATTTGTTCGATCAACTTCAAGGTGCTTCCTGTTTTTCAAAGATTGACTTACGGTCTGGCTATCATCAATTAAAGGTTGAAGAAGAAAGTGTAGCCAAAACAGCGTTCCGAACTCGTTATGGTTATTACGAGTTCCTTGTCATGCCATTCGGTTTGACAAATGCTCCAGCGAAGTTTATGGATTTGATGAACCGTGTCTGTCGACCATTTTTGGATCATTTCGTTATTGTTTTTATCGACGACATTCTTGTGTATTCAAAGACGGAAGAGGAACATAGAGAGCATTTGAGAGCTGTCCTTCAAGTACTCAGAGAGAAAAAGCTATATGCTAAGTTCTCCAAGTGCGAATTCTGGCTAAAGGAAGTTCATTTCCTCGGCCATGTCGTCTCCTCTGATGGTATAAAAGTAGATCCTTCGAAGATAGAAGCGGTGTCGAAGTGGGAGCAGCCTAAGTCTCCTACTGAAATTAAGAGTTTTCTCGGTTTGGCTGGCTATTATCGACGTTTTATTCAAGATTTCTCGCGCATTACCAAGCCAATGACTGAATTAACGAAGAAAGGTGTGAAGTTTGTGTGGACCGATGTTCAAGAGAAAGCCTTCACGACGTTGAAAAAGAAGTTGTGTGAAGCTCCGGTTCTAGCTTTACCCGAAGGAACCGATGATTTAGTGGTCTATAGTGACGCATCCATCACGGGGTTAGGGTGCGTATTAATGCAACGAGACAAAGTTATCGCTTACGCCTCTCGACAGCTGAAGCCACATGAGCGGAATTATCCTACTCATGATCTTGAGCTGGCTGCTGTTGTTTTGCTCTGAAATTGTGGCGACATTATCTGTATGGTACAAAGTGTACCCTATACACGGATCATAAGAGCTTACAGTACGTGTTTACTCAGAAGGATATGAATGTTAGGCAACGACGGTGGATGGAGTTATTAAAGGATTATGATTGTGAGATTAAATATCACCCAGGAAAAGCTAATGTGGTTGCTGATGCCTTGAGCCGCAAAGGATATGCGAAGAGTAGGTTTTGTGCAATGATTACGAAGGTTGAGTCGAACTTAATGGAACCTATTCGATTAGCTCAAATTGAAGCGTTGAAGGAGGAGAATGTGAAAGAGGAGTCTATTGGGAAAAAGAAGAAAAATAGACTTGAAATGGAAGAAAATAGTCGCGGTCTTCGAACTTACAAAGGTAGAATATGGGTTCCTCTATATGGAGGCAATCGTGAGTTAGTGATGGACGAAGCTCATAAGACTAAATATTCTGTACACCCTGGTGCCACAAAGATGCATGCGGACTTGAAGCCGATTTATTGGTGGCCCAGTATTAAAAATGATGTGATGATGTACGTACAGAAGTGTTTGACATGTGCTAAAGTGAAAGCTGAACATCAAAAGCCTTACGGGAAGTTTCAGCAACTCGAGATCCCTGAATGGAAATGGGATCGCATTACGATGGATTTTGTAACCAAACTTCCAAGAACGCCTCGTGGTCACGATATGATATGGGTTATTGTCGATCAATTAACGAAGAGTGCCCATTTCCTCCCAGTTCGTGAGAATGCTCCTATGGAGAATTTCGCTACATTGTATATTAAAGAAGTGGTCACTAAACATGGTGTTCCGATATCGATTGTGTCAGATCGTGATGCTCGATTCGTTTCCAAATTTTGGAAGAGTTTTCAACGGGAATTTGGTACTCAAGTTCGTCTGAGCACAGCCTATCACCCGCAGACTGATGGGCAAAGTGAAAGGACTATTCAAACGCTTGAAGATATGCTCAGAGCATGTGTAATGGATTATGGTGGTTCGTGGGATAAACACCTACCTCTTGTCGAGTTTGCGTATAACAATAGTTATCATGCAAGTATAGGAATGCCACCTTATGAGATGTTATATGGTAAAAAGTGTCGGACTCCTAGTTGTTGGTTGGAGCCCGGGGAAAAGCAATTTGCTGGACCCGAAGTAGTACAAATTACGGCCGATAAAGTTAATGTTGCAAAGAAAGCCTTGCGTATTGCTCGCGAAAGGCAAAAGTCATATGCCGATAAGAAAAGGAGGCCATTTGATTTTAAAGAAGGTGAAATGGTTTTACTCAAGGTGTCGCCTTGGAAAGGTGTATTACGATTTGGCAAACGAGGAAAGCTAAGCCCTAGATTCATTGGACCTTTTAAGATCATTAAGAAGGTTAATGAACAGGCATTTCAACTGGAATTACCTCCAGAACTTCACGGAATTCACAACACATTTCATGTGTGTTACCTACGTAAATGCTATGCAAATGAAGCAGATGTTATTCCACTCGAGGACGTAAGTATAAATCCCAACAGGCAGATTGTTGATGAACCTGTTGCTATAATGGGAAGGAAACAAAAGAAGTTACGACGAAAGACTATTGATCTAGTTCTCATTAAGTGGAAACACAATCACGGCGAAAGTATGACGTGGGAGACCGAGTCCGTAATGCGGGAGACCTATCCCCACCTTTTTGATGCTGAAGTGATTCCGGGGACGGAATCCTCTTAAGGGGGAGGTAATTGTAACATCCCAAAAACTTAATCGTTTATGTTGACTAACGTCGTTAGGTCAAATTCTAAGTCCGTGATTTGATATGTGATAAAATGTGTGCTTATATGTTTATGTGCCCTATATGTGAGATTTATTTATCTTTAATGAGTGACAATAAAGTGGATTAAATGATGTGTAAAAGGCCTTTGTAGTGTGCGAAAGTGCTTTGGTGTGTTATATGTATCCCCAATAGGTGTTTTAAAGTGAAATAAAGTCAATACGAAGTCCAGGGACTAGTTTTGCCAATGGTGAAAAGTTAAAAACGGGTTAAGAAAGGGATTAGCCTAATCTAGGTTAATTTGGCAGCCTCAAAACTTAATTAGAACACATTCATCAGCCTCTCTAATTCTCTTTTGATTTCTAAAGCAAGATCTCCAAGTTTAGGTTAATCAAATCAAGTGTTTTTGTATTGAATCGAATTGGCTATCGTTTCTACAGGTAATCAATGTTTTATTGGCTATATTTTCAGATCTAATGATGTTTTATAAAGGATTAAATCTGATTTTGAAAGAGACTTTTAATAAATTAGGGTTTATATTATGTTTAAGCAAATTAACGATCAAAACGACATCAAACGAGTTTGTAATCGATTATTATGATCAAAAGAGGTTTATATATGTCAAAAACATGTTTTGGGTGAAGCCTAAGTCGATTGATTTCTGGAAAAAATGAAGAACATAGTCGTTTTGTAAATTCTGGTCAAAATATGATCTCAAATTCGTTCCTGTTTTCAGCTATGGTTCGAACGAACTTAAAGTTCGTTTTGCCCAGCCTAAATTCGTTTGAAGGATTTAAATTAAAGCTAAGTTCATTTGGTCTAAGCAAGGCTTAAGTTCGTTTTATACAGAATGGGGTTTAAATTCGTTTTGGACTTCTAAATTCGTTTGGCTTGAAACATAGCTTAAAATCGTTTTGCCTTAGCTAAATTCGTTTGGTATACGAAGTTTGATGTCTTTTAGAAGCCTAAATTCGTTTGTCAAATAAAGAAGGATAATTTCGTTTGAAGTTCAAAGAAGGTTATGTTCGTTTGACATAAAATGAAACTAAATTCGTTTGATGTTGCTTAAAACCGTTTAGTAGCTTAAATTCGTTTATGGGAAACCTAAATTCATTTGTTAAAACGAAGATTAACTTCGTTTGAACTGTTCTAAGTTCGTTCGTGGTTTTCTAAATTCGTTTGAAGAGTTAAGTTCGTTTTCTGGAATTAAGTTCGTAAGAACAAAACTAAGTTTGTTTTTAAAGTCCATTTAAGGTCCCAAATGACTTATATTTATATATTAATGTACGATAGGTGTCGGGGATTACTATTAAGCACTGTTAGCTTTGTTTGCGCGCACATTCTACTACCAGGTAAGATACACTACTTTTGTCACGCTGAGGGTGCAACAAAAAAATGGTTTCATAAACTATAACCTCCAAAACGGTAATGTATAACCTATATTGTGGTTGGGTTGATATGGGAGGTACTCGGGGATTAAAGATGACGATGCCTATGCTTAAAATGCTTCCCCGTAAATACGTTTATGATATGATATGTGATGATATGTTTAAACGATATGATATGTTATGATGAATGGTGGTTAATGATATGATGTAATGATGATATGTGCATGTATATGTGGCTTGTTCATCTAGAACACTAGACCTTTTTAGGTTGCCATGACACGTGCACGTTTTAAGGGCCCTAACGTGAAAAGATGATAGATGTGGATTAGTTTAGGATTAATGTGGAAACCTAAACTAAACGTGGTAAATGCTCGAGCTAATTAGACGTTAAGAGTTATGCATAACCCGTGCCTGACGGTGGTAATAGGTACGTATAAACCGTGCTCGTATGTGGGAGAGTACGTCGTGCTCGCATGTGGGAGAGTACGTAGTGCCCGTATGTGGGAGGGTACGTTAAAATGGTTGCTCGGGTGGCTCCTTGCAACCAGTCATATGTGGCGAGTAGTTCGGGTGGCCTGATGACCCACCTAATGTTATGAACATAACGTGCTACTCATGGATCGACATTGTCTTTCCTTAACGGTAACTTCGGTTACAACTTAACGGTGACCTAGTCACAACCTAATGAGATGAGATGAAATGACGAAATTGATTAGGCACACTTAGGGTCATGGACTCTATGCTTATATGTGATATGGATACGTTATGTGGTGATATAAATGCCTAAATCAAATGACGAAATGTTTTAACGTGACGTGCAATGGATGAAATGTTTTGCTTAAACCTGGTGTTATCTTACTTAGCTTTATAGCTAACACTTGTTTCTTCTTATGTGTTGACACCCCTCAGGTTAAGCAGTGAGATGTCTTGTGAAGCTTTGGCGAGAGATGGGTAGATGATCAAGATGGCTTTAGTTTACCCAATAACTTCGCATAGACTTAATGTTAATGATTTCCTTTATGGAAACTATTGTAATGACTATGTTATGGTTGCTTTATGTTGGGCAATCTTATGGATTTCTTTTATTACTGATTTGATGCTATTAGTAACACCACTTATGTTTCTCAACTGTTTTCTTTGGTTGAGGTTTTTAATAAACTGTTTCCGCTTTATTGACGCCGTTAGGCGAAAATTTTTGGAAATCCATATTTTTACGAAACGGGTGTTACATAACTCATACAGATTGTCAAGATCATGAGTTTCCCAGCTTGTCTCATATCCTTTTCTTGTGAATCTGATGCTTGGAATAGACTTTCCTCTTTTCCTTTTCAATTGAACCTGGATGATTGGCTCTGGATGCCTTCTATAGTTGATCTTTTCTGTTACTTTTCTTATCTCCAGAGCCTCCAACCAATCATGGGCTTTACCACTATTCTTCACATTTTTAACCTTCTGTAATGGTTTAGTGTAAACCACCACCTTCTTCTTTTCTTTCCCTTGGGCCACAACTTTCTTTTTGGAACCAATGGCTGCAAGATCTTCTTCATCTTCCTTATTTAATTGTTCTTGAACAACCTTGGCAATTTCAGGATCAGACTCAGTTGCAGCAATTCTTTCTCTTTGTAATCTGTCCTCCTTAACCATTTTGTATGCCACCTCAACTGTTACCCCAAGCTGTGGAGCTTTTTCAATAGCAAGCTCCCAATCCTTTTCTTTGACAGTTAAGATCTTCACACCACTTGACCCACCTTCTGTTGGCCTTTTCTTGAGCATGAACTGGGACAGAGTGGTTGTGTCTTCACTAGATGAAGATTCATCAATTTGTTCTTTGGGAGCTGGGTCAGCTTGAGTTGGCACAGCTTGCACAGGGACAGCTTGGGAGGACTTCTTTTTCTTTTCAGCTTTCTTAACTTTTTCACTTTCAACATCCTTCCTTATATCTCCCATTTCAACATCAACAGTCTCCCCCTTAGTTGTATCACTCTCCTTTTCAGCTTCTTCATTCGTATTTCCAACATTTTCACCACCAGACTCAGATTCTGGTATTTTTATCTCCTCTACAGTTTCCTTCTCACCTTCCACCTTAGAACCATGCACAACCATTCTTCTATCATTGGCTGCCTCCTCAGCTCTGGCCTTATTCTGTCTTTCTTTCATTTTAGCAAAATATTCTTCAATATCCTTGTCAACCTGAGCTTGTTGTCTTTCTCTTTCTAGCTCAATCTCAGCATCATTCATAGCACTCTTCTTATCATTCTTCTCCCCCTTTTTGTCATTATCATCAGGGAAAGAGCTCACTGGAGTGGCAAAGAGGCCTTTGAGATCCTGGTTGATCAAGTCAATCTTGATATTAGTGAGATAGCAGGCTCTTCTTAGCTCAACATAATCCTCATGGAGGAGTCCAATTTTAGATTTAACACCCTTAGAAACTTCAATCAGATCATTCTTGAAATCTGCTTGTGACTTGTTTGCAGATCGAAGTTCTATGGTGACATCCCTTGTAAACTTTGTTGCTGCATTCTCAATATGACTCAGAGTACTCTTGTTTCTTTCCTTCTCTTCATTGATTGCCTTTGTAAGACCATCAAGAGACTCTATCAGCTTGCTCTGGTTCTGCTGCATCAAATCAACTGCTTTTATCACACTTTCTTTCAATGCAGTCTGATCATGACTCAGCTTATCCACCTTCTTGTCCGTCAATTCCTGATCCTTTTGGATCTTTTCCAAGCATTTGGTCAGTTGTAAGCTCTCAACCTTAGAGGTTGAAATGAACTCAGTGAGCTGACCCACCACATCTGAAAATGAGATAGTGGCAGCTTGGAAGAACTTGCAGTTGGCTTAAAAGCCACTGACTCTGGAAAGAGCAGCCTGCAATCCTTAATATAGGGTCATTGGGCTCATATAGAAGGGGGTGGAGGCTTAAGGAGTTTTGGTGAATTTGCTCATGAGAGTGAGTCTCATGAGTAGATTTGTCAGAAATGATGATGAGTTGGTCAGCCTGAGAAAGATTAACGTTTGGTTCAGGCTGAGGGCCAGTGGGAATGTGTTGATCTTGATTTTGATCAACTCCTCCACTGGCATCTTCCATCAGAGCATCCCTTGAGGATGGATGGGCAGACTCATCATCGAATGAAGAATCACTTTCGGAGATAGTGATCATATTCTCATTGACATCGTGAGGACCATCAATGGTTCCCTTTGCTGCACAAGAGGCTGACATAACTACCTTAAAGACAGCCATGTAACCTACAGAATCCCTCTGTCCAAGGAAAGATGCAGACACAGACTCTGCAGGTGTAATGTTTTGTATATTTGATTGCCCTTCAACAGAGGTGTGTTGTTGCACCAAAGTATCCTTAGGGAGAATTGAGGCCTGTACCCCTCCTTGTGACATAGAAGGGGCATTGACAGCCTGTGCAGACTCAGATTGTAAGAGAGAAGGAGTCTGATCAGCTTGGGGAGGAGAAGCAGTGTCACCAATGCGTTCAATACTTCTCTCCTTTAGCTGACCATCCTCAGAAATGATGTGCATAGACTCTGACTCATTTTGGATCTGGACTAGATCCTCTGTTATCCCTTTAATGATATCATCAACCTTTTGGGAGGCTGATGATGGCGATTTAGGTGCAGACACAGTATGACCTTGGGAGGAGGTCTTTCTTTCAATACCTTCACCCTGTTTTGAGGGTTGGGTAGGTGTTCCCTTTAACTCGTCTACACTCTTTTGGGAGAGTGCAGATGGGTGTGGCGATTTCGGCTTGTCAGCTTGGGTGGAAGGGACAGCTTTGGAACGTTCCTTAGCTTCCACTGCACCTTGGGGGATTTCAAGATTGGATGTTGCAATATCAACCCCAGAAGCTGACACAGATTTCCTTTGCGTTCTTTTCTTTTTAGCCTTGTGAGGTACTAAGTCCTCAACAATTGGTCTTTTAGATGCGGATTTTGAATAAGTGGATGAGGGTGTGGCTAGGGTGGCTGATGTTTTGGCCAACCCTTCACCCTCTTTTGAAGGAGAAGAAGATTGAATAGATTGAGAAGAGTTTGAGGGTTCAGAAGCATGTGTACCTGGGTCCCCCTGATTGGCAGATTGAGTGTCAGACTCAGATCGCGTCGAAGAAGGGACAGCTTCCTTAAGTGCTTCTTGTTTCCTTTGTCTTTGCCTGCAAAAATCAAGGTAGATCTGCATTGCTCGGGTCAGACCCTGCACAGATACCTTGGGACTATTGAAAATGTTATTGCTGATAGACTTGCATTCCACAGTCTGACCAGTTGCCAGACTGTAATCATTGTCAAGTATTGCTTCAATGATGAGAGCAAGAATCCTACCATAAGGTATGGTAAGGCTCTTCTTATGAACACGATCAACTAAGTCCTTAAAAATTAAGCCAGCAAAATCTATTCTGGTCATAGTGACCATTGCATGAAAAATCTGCAATTCTAAAACATTAGGTTGATCAAAGCTGCCTGCCTTTACTTGTAAAGTTTTAGAAATTGTGCTCAGTAAATAGTTCCAAATGCCAGTTAAATATTTCATTTTAACCACTGAAGCCAATGGACCAGTATATCCAACTTCTTGTAAAATATTTTTGGCTTCAGTATGAGACACAACATTTTCATAATCATCTTCAGGCATATAAGACAGCTCAAATGTAGACCTAATCCTCTCATAAGAAATATATACCTTTTCTTACCATTGAGGATTGTGCCATAGATTGCAGCATCTCCTTTCTTGTTCTGTCCCACAAAACAGCTCGCCCAAAATTCACAAAGGAGATCTTGAAACACCCAGTCTGGCTTTTCAATCATCACCTTGCCGAAAGGATGATACCATAAGAAAGCCACAATCTCATCATATCCTTTTGCCCATGAAGGAGGATGAATATTGGCATGAACCAGACTGCCAATCTTGATTTTACCAGTATCAAGATCAGCCGAAACCACTACTACATTACTTCCCACCACATAAGGTGAAAGCTTATTAGCACTTATTGGAGCTGGGTATAGACTTTCAACTTCAGATGAAGAACTAGATTGAGAATCATTAGAATGAATAGAAACAGATGATGATGCCATTTGAAAACAGTTTTTATAAGAAGAAATTTAAATACAATAATAAAACAGTAATCAGATTTGAGAGAAAAAAATTGATTTGAGAAAATATGAACAAGTGATTTTGGGATTTAGGTTAAATCGATATTATATACATGATTCAAAATATCCCGTTTGAAAAAGTTGGAGAGAGAAAGATTTTGATTGGAGGATCAACAAGTAGTGGATGTACTTTTTCAGTAACCGGCTGTTACCACTACACGTGTCACACTCCAATAGGATCAACAAGTAAACTTAAATAAAATAATGAAAGTAATAAAACGCACTGAGATATTTAATAACAAAAATAACCACGAATCTGTGTTAGACTCAGCTTACCCTCTTTTACTTGGAAATGCACCAAGTATGAAAGAATAGTCTGGGTCAGACACAGCTTACCCTCAAAAATTTAGAATAACTCTAAGGGGTCAGATTTGTTATTACTTAGCTCACTACATTTTACAAATTAAGCATACCTAGCTTACTTATGAGATAGTTGAACCTTGATTCATCCAATGGCTTTGTGAACAAGTCAGCAAGCTGATTATCTGTTGGAATGAAGTGGAGTTCAACATCTTCTTTCATTACATGATCCCTGATGAAATGATATCTTATATCAATGTGCTTAGTCCTTGAATGAAGTACAAGATTGTTTGAAATTGCTATGGCACTGGTACTGTCACAAAAGATTGGAGTTTTTGATGCAGTGACACCGTAGTCTTGAAGCTGATATTGCATCCAAAGAATTTGAGAGCAACAACTTCCTGCAACAACATATTCAGCTTCTGCAGTGGAGATAGAAACTGAATGCTGCTTCTTGCTGGACCAGCTTACAAGTCTATTGCCAAGCAATTGACAAGCTTCTGAAGTACTTTTTCTGTCAATCTTACAGCCTGCAAAGTCAGAATCTTAATAGCCAATTAGATCAAATCCTGAGTCTTTGGGATACCAAAGACCCAGATTGGGACTACCTTTAAGGTATCTAAAGATTCTTTTCACAGCCTTCAGATGAGATTCCTTAGGACTAGCTTGATATCTTGCACAAAGACATGTAGTAAACATAATATCTGGTCTACTAGCAGTCAAGTAAAGTAATGATCCTATCATACCCCTATAAGCTGTGGTGTCAACAGATTTGCCATTTTTATCTTCACCCAGCTTATCACCAGTTCCCATAGGAGTTTTCATAGGTGAGCAATCACTAAAACCAAATTTGTTTAAGAGATCTTTAACATATTTTCCTTGGTTTATAAAATTCCATTTTTAGTCTGTTTAACTTTAAACCCAGAAAATAGTGTAGTTCTCCCATCATGCTCATTTCATACTTTTTAGACATTAATTCAGAAAACTTTTTGCAAAGTCTTTCACTGCTAGACCCAAATATTATATCATCTACATAATTTGTACAAGCAGGATATCACCATTATACTTTCTCACAAACAAAGTCTTGTCAACATTACCTCTTTTGAAGTTGTTAGCCAATAAGAATTTAGACAAAGTGTTATACCATGCCCTTGGAGCTTGCTTCAACCCATAGAGAGCCTTGTCAAGCTTGAACATATGGTCAGGAAACTTTGAATTTTCAAAACCTGGAGGCTGTTCAACACAGACTTCTTCTTCCAATTTTCCATTAAGAAATGCACTCTTCACATCCATTTGGTAGACTTTGAAACCTTTGTGAGTAGAGAAGGCCAAGAACATTCTGATTGCCTCTAATCTTGCCACTGGTGCAAAAGTCTCATCATAATCAATTCCATCCTCTTATCTGTAACCAAGAGCTACCAATCTT
Source organism: Erigeron breviscapus (assembly GCA_034093135.1). NCBI lineage: Eukaryota > Viridiplantae > Streptophyta > Magnoliopsida > Asterales > Asteraceae > Erigeron > Erigeron breviscapus. The sequence goes on along the minus strand of CM067167.1, from coordinate 153,675,529 downwards.
GCTTTGTTTCTGGTCACAACTCCCCTTTCATCCATTTTGTTTCTGTAGACCCATTTAGTTCCAATTACAGTCTTGTGATGAGGTCTTGGAACAAGTTCCCAAACCTTGTTTCTTTCAAACTGTGTTAACTCATCTTGCATTGCATTTACCCAAGAAGGATCTGCCAGTGCTTCATTAACCTTAGTTGGTTCCACCTTGCTTACAAAATTGACAAACATGCAGAAATTGCCTGTTGCCTTTCTTCTTGTTTTAACACCAGAGAGAGGATCACCAATGATTTGGTTAATTGGATGACTCTTTGTCCATCTGGTAACTGGGACAATGGACTGATTCAGATTAGATGGTCCAGCATGATCAGCTTGAGGAAGAGGCTGATCAGCTTGGACTGGAATGGAGGAATCTGAACCAGTTTGAGAGTCATTTAATGGATTCTGAATAATTTCTTCAGTAGGAGTAGGATCAGCTTGTGCATTTTCAAAGATTGGAACACCTTCTTCTTCTTCTATAAGTTGCTCCCCTGAGTTTGAGCATTATCAGCTCCAACTGGAGGATTAGTTAGAGGCTCATTCTCAGGTACAACCAGATCTTCAAAATTGAAATCTTCATCTTCAGGAGGAGAGCAATCTGGCTTAGAACAACCTTCATCTATGCTTACATTAACAGAGTTCTCAATTGTTTTAGTTCTCTTGTTGTAACTCTGTAGGCCTTCATCATTGTTGCATATCCAAGTAGGATACCTTCATCTGATTTCTCATCAAACTTTCCAAGATGGTCTTTCTGATTCAGAATGTAACAAGGACTCCCAAACATTCTTAGGAAACCAATCTCAGGTTTTCTCCCCCTAAGAAGTTCATATGCAGTTTTCTGGTGTCTTTTCACAATAAGGGATCTGTTCTGGGTAAAGCAAGCTGTGTGTACTGCTTCTGCCCAGAAATGAGACTTGACATTGTTTTGAGCCATCATGGATCTGGCAACTTCAATAAGAGTTCTGTTTCTTCTTTTTGCAACACCATTTTGTTGAGGAGTCCTGGCAGCTGAGTAGACTTGTGAAATTCCTTTTTCACTGCAAAAAGAATTAAGAGTGATATTCTTAAATTCAGTACCATTATCACTCCTTAATTGCCTAACAGGCCTTTTGTAGAGAATTTCAGCTTGCTTGATGAAATGAATAATGCTGTCAGTAGCTTCACTCTTGTGTTTGAGAAAGAAAACCCAGGTGTATCTTGAATACTCATCAACAATTACCAAGGAGTACCTCATTCCAGTGAATGATGGAGTACTAATTGGTCCAAATAAGTCCATATGAAGCAGATCCAAACAATTATCAATGGTTGAGCATGTTTTAGACTTAAAGAGGCTTTGTGTTGCTTGCCTTTCTCACAAGCACCACACAGCTTGTCCTTCTCATAATTTATCACTGGAAGACCAGACACCAACTCTTTCTTACACAGCTTGTTGATGTCTTTGAAATTCATATGAGACAACCTTTTATGCCACAACCAATTCAGCTCATCTTGAGTCTTTGACATGAAACAGACTTCTCTTGTGACAGTTAGATTTCTCATGTCAAAATAATACAAAGACTCACCCCTCTTTGCAATAAGAACCACATTTCCTTCTAAATCAAGAACAATACCCTTATCAGACCTGAATCTCACTTCATAACCAACATCACATAACTGACTCATACTGATCAGATTGTGCTTCAAACCATTTACATATGAGATCCTTCTGAAAGTAAGAGGACCATTTGAAAGTATACCAAAACCTTCAGTCTTTCCTTGAAAGTCATCTCCAAAAGTAACATTAGGACCAGCGCGAATCCTAAAGCTACATAGCAGGGACTTACATCCGGTCATATGCTTGGAACATCCACTGTCCAAGTGCCAGGTATTATCGTCATGACCGCCCTGCAATTATGATAAGAGATTAGTTCTTTTTGGGAACCCATCCAAAGATGGGTTCACCAGAGCTGACCTTCTGGTCTGACTCAGATTGGGTAACTGAACTTAGACTCTTATCACATTTTGACACCCATTGTTGCTTGGTCTGTCCTTTACCAGATTCAAAGTTCTTTCTAGCAACATTTAGAGTTTCCTTTTGAACAAAACCTTTGCCTATTTCAGATTTCTTACATTCAGCTCTCAATTTTCTTTGATCAACATTTTTTGGATCAGACACATTCTTAAGAAAATTTGCTTCCATTGACACCTTATCAGTTCTGGACTCAACATATTTTAAAATCATTTTGTCAGAGTCAGACTTGGTGTTACTTGAAACAGACTCAGATTTTGTTTGTGACTCATTTCCTAGAGAACCGGACTTCTTACTCTTTAAAAGCTTTATTTTCTCTTTAGGAACACTATGATCTCTAACCTTTCTTTTATTTTTCTTTAAACTCCCCTTGTTTGTTTTAGTCTTTGAATCTGATTCAGATTTGGTAATGGTCAGCTTGGACAAGTCAAGACTTTCTTCAGGTTTTAACTCAACAACCTTATCAGCTTCAGACACAGCTTCAGTAATGGTCTGACCAATGGTTTCAGGATCTTTAAACCCAATACCCGATTTCTGAACCAACTTAATTGGTTTAGAATTCATTCCATTGGTTTGGACTTTGGGTGGTGAAGGAGGCTGATAACAAGGCTCCATAGCACATACTTCAGCAATGGCTATGGCCCTATCATAATCACCATCAAAAATAGCTTGGATCTGATGAGGTATTTGGTCATTCACACACTTAGCAACTCTTTTGGAACTTATACACAATGTTTCAGTAATCTGTTTAACCTTTAAAAACTTTTCTTTTGCAGTTTTAGCTTCTTTAACCAAAATGGAGTTTAATTGTTTTTGAGCTTTAACTTCAGATTCTAGTTTTTCAATGGTGTGACTCTTAGAGCTGTTATCAAGTTTCAAAACATATATTTCCTTTTTGAGTTCTTGATTAAAGTGTTTTTGTAGAAGAACCTCATCACCAAGTTTATTCAGTCTGGACAGTTTCTCATTATCAGACAGATTGGAAAAAGAAGTTACCTCAGGTGGAGCAGTCTGACTGGTAGATGCCTGGTGAACTGACTCAGATTGCTGTTGTATTTTCACCAGATCTTCAGCAAATCTTTGAGTAGCTTCTTTAGCCATGAAACACTTGGCATCTTTATACAGCTCATCATCAGATGATGTGGCACTTTCAGCCCAGTCTTTGGCTACCAGACTCTTTTCACTTTTGTTCACCTTCTCAGTCAGCTCAGCTACTTGTGCTTTCAAGGCTTTGTACTTAGTCTTGATCTTTGAGTATTTTTCACCTCTTCCACCTTTGGCTGGCACAGCTTAAGTAGATTCTTTAGATCTGCAATCTCCAGCCATATTTCCAGTCTTGCCACACTTGTAACAAGTGACTTTGGACATGTCAAATGGCTTCTTGGTCTTGTCAGCTTGGCCACCTTTTCCTTTTCCTTTTCCTTTAAACTTATTAAAGGATCTCCTTATGATCCTTTCAGTCAACATAGCTACTTCATTAGCTAGTTCACCGCCATCAGATTCATCACATTCAGATTCAGTACAAACAGAGTTAGGATTAGACATATCAGGAATATCATCATTAACACAAGGAATGATCTCATTACTAATTGAACTAGGGTGTTCAGTCATAGAAGCAACAAGTGCAGCAGCAGGCTGACTGTAAGAATCACCCATAGCAATTAACTTTTCAGCCTCTGAACATTCTTGGTTATGAAGCAACCAAAAAGTCCAGGGAGATCAAGATCATGATAAACAGAACTTAATTTAACAGAAGAAATATAGTTGTTCCATTTAGGTGGTAATGAATCAAGAAATTTACTCTTTAAAACCTCATTTTTCTTAACAATTCCAACAGCAGCTAAATCATTTACCAAAACATTAAAGCGGGTATGAGTGTCAGTCAAGGATTCATTTCTCAAAGAGAAAAATCTCTCATACCTCCTGGTCAATGTAGTAATTGTGGATTCCATGGAAGTAGAGCAACCCTCAAACATGACAGTCAATGTACCCCACATTTTCTTAGCTGTAGAACACATTTTAATAGAATGGTAAAGGTCTTTGGGCACAGCTTGGACAATGAAATTTCTAGCCTTCACATCCAAATTTGCCAACCTCCTATCCTCATCCCCCCAATCTGCCTTGTCCTTAACAATAGACTTGACTGTGGTAGGAATGGTTGGTTGACCTTCCCTGACCACAGCTTCTACCACAATGGTTTGTGTAGGAACATAAGGACCATCCGCAAGGATGTCAGGCATATTGTTATTGATGGATTCAAGGAACAAAGACATTCGACCTTTCCACCCACTGAAATCATCTTTATCAAACATGGGTGGTCGGGTTGAAGAACCATTATCAATATAGGATGACATAATGCTTTACTATTAAGGAAAATGCAAGGATCAAGTCAAGTTAATTCTTAACCCCAGCTCTGATACCAATTGATACGTCCCAAGGTGTATCAATATACCAAAGTATATTGTACACAGAACAGTTGTAGAGGGGGGGGGGTGAATACAACTTTCCTTAATCTTTACAAACTTTTAAATAAAAACGTTTTAAGATTCAGTTTATATATATTAAGCAAGTAAGTAAAGAGCAGGAATCATTAAAACAGTAAAGCATTAAAGAAACAAAGACATTCTTGAACACAGATTGTGGTTTTCAAAGTAATCCTTTATTAAGAAATAATCTATACAAAGAATTACAAGGTTGTTGCGGAATAAAGATAGCCTATAGATATCTAAACAACCTCTGAAATGACAAAGTACAATCAATAAGTTCTAGCTCAAGAGAATCAGCCCAAGCTGATCTCGTACAGACTAAGCTGTGTATAAGAGCAGAGAAACTTGTGTGAAGAATGATTCTCAGGAAAATGCCACCCATATGCAATCCATGAATGAGGCTTTTATAGGCGAAAGCGCTCCTTCACTTGGTGTCCGTTGCAGCCATGTATTCTTCATTCAGTGGATGATGAAGGAATAATCAGTCGTGCCCTTCATAGTACTTGTGGTCCCCCAAGTACTGACGCACATTCTTCATCAACCAATAAGAGTATGGACACGCATATGTAAAACCAACCACCAACCTGGATCTTAGGATTCTTCCTAGTCACGTCATTTGTCTTTATCTTCAATCCAGGTTGTTATCTTCACTTGATTGTCAGACACAGATTGGGCCGTTTGTCAAAGCACCAATCTGCCTAAGGGTTTCCAAGCTGACTGCTAATCCCAAGCTGTCTTCCACTAACAACTTGGTCTTCTATCTTCAATCCTCCTCTTCGACTTGGACTGAATGCTTACACATTGTTGATGCAGCTTGAATAACACTTGCTTCCATAAGATATTACAATTACAAAGTATGAAGCATGATCTGGGTCAGTTACAGATCGCAAGCTGTGTCAGTTTAGTCTGACCCAGATCAGATTACAAGAACCAAAAGATTACTAAGTGTTTATAGGTCAGATTTGTCATCATTAAATTTACAATTAACACTGGGACTCAACATAATCTTACCCTTTTTATCAAGCCATAGGCTTGATTTTAATGACTAAGTGTTTTCAAGACATTCATTAAAACTTTCCTCAAAAGGTAGTTTAGGTGTGTCTCAACATTTCCTTAATTAGCGTTTATTTACAATCTAAATCCATGCTATGAATATCTCAATTAGATATCACACAACTAGTTTTGGCATTAAAACATTTTAATCCATTTTAACCTTGTCTTACTAAGTTCAATTTGTCTTCAATCCAATCTTGCTTGGATGATGACATGTAACTTTTCAAACTTCCAATTCATCGAGTTCTACTATTCGATAAATAATCTAATTTTGTAATCAATAATAAATGTTCAAGACATTCAACATTTAATTACAAATTTAGAATAGGTTACTAGTGAGAGATGTTGTATTTTGTTGTGATCAAAATTCTCCCACTGATTCCTAGAACCATATCTTTCAAGTATGAGACACTTGATAGAGAATTGATCCCGAGTTTACTTCTCTCCCACTTACTCTTTGAATCGAGTATTTCAAGTAGCGATACTTGGTGGAGATTTTAACTCTATATTTGTCCTTTAATATCACGAATCTTGTTTCGTTCAACTAATCGAATTTAGCATCTCAAGTGATGACACTTGGTGAAGACAATGATTCTTATATTTAAGACAAATAATATTTACAACAAAAACCCTTTTAGAAATACTAAAAGTTCATCTTTTGGATTTCCTTTTGTAAATTACTTTATGTACGACTTTCATTTCACAAATCATTTTGCGAAAATGCCAAATGTTTTATTATCTTCACAAATCATTTTGTGAATTAAATCTTTGGTTATAATTACTATAATTACATGCAAGATATATAATAAAACATTAATTAAAACAACCATTCAATCAAGGAAGAATATAGATAAGACCTAATAGATTCCAAACATAAAATATTCAAAATTCAAACATTTCCTCAAGAACAAAATTAAAAGGGTAATAATGTTTTCAACTAAAACATCAACTAAAAGATAATTCCGAAATGAATGCCGAAGCATTTATTTCAAGACTATCTTTCTCCTTCCAAATTTTCCTTTATTCTTTCTTCCTTGTCCGCCCCACGAAGGATAAGTCTCAAAGCCATTCTTCAATCTTCTTACAACTATGAGCGTTGTGTGAATTACTTTTGCAGAATGTGCATAATGAATTTCTGTGGTAGGGCCTTTCAATGAGTGCCCTTTCCGGTAAATTCATCTCAACACCTACCAATATTCTTTCAAGATTATCTAGCGACTTGTGCTTGCAAGTCATAAAATAATTCATGGCAAAATGCGCAAAGTGTTGACTGAGTGAGTTAAGTATCAAGAGAACTTGCTCATCATGAGTTAGAGGCTGCCTAAGGGCTGCCAACTCATCGATGTATCCTCTCATAATCTTCACGTGATCCAATATCGATTTTTCCTTCTCCTTAAGGTACTCTCTTGCTTCTTTAAGAGTTCGACTCGCAATGACATTCACAGCATGTTGATTCTCTCTAACAATCATTCCAAATAGACGATAAACATTGCCACAACGAATGTCGCGAGCATAGCTATCATCAATGGAGATAATGACTACACCCAGTGTATCATTGTGTGCAAGGTAACTTGCGTAAGCCTTATCAGAAAGCCCACCAAGCTCATCAATATCTTCAACAACCACGGAACGATCCTCTGTGAGTTGGTTGAAAGGTCCCTTGTACATAAGGTAGTTTTTTTCAACGCTTCATACCAAGTTGCAAAGCATCCCGGTATTAGCTTCTTTTGCATCAAGGTATTCTTATACCATTCAGCAATATCTGGCTCAATAATATCATTTAAAAGAACAAACTACAAAATAACGAAAACACAATTAATATCATCGGCATTTATCCCTAATCATTAACTACCCACGTTTCAATCATAAAATCAAAACATATTAATGTATTAAGGCTAAGACTCATTTAGACCCACGACATATATATCGGGCAACTGGGCTCGCCGATACAGGGAATTAGTATAGTCAATAAATGAGTAAGAACGAGTCTTTACCAACTAAGGCTCTTAGATCTTTATGAGATTCATAGGAAATGGGGAGTTCTCCATTTACAGGTATATTTAATCTCATCCTTGCCAGTTAGTACCGGGCGACTTTCCCGGCAACCTAACTAAGTCGTCCTATAAGGACGCGTGCAATACTTCGTATCGGGCGACTTTCCCGACAACCGAAGTTACTACCTCGTTTTTCCACACTATGGATGGGCGACCTTCCCACCAACAGGGAATGTGTACTTCACAAGTGCTCGACTTATAGGATGGCATGACTTCTTAAGTGGGTATAATATAATTATTTGTTACTCCAAATAATGCGCTAATAATTCTATCAACATCAATAAATGAATGGACTGAAATTACTAGCATTCCTATTCGTGTTTTAAACTATTTAAAAGACAGTTTATTTTCAACTTAGAAATGTTAATAATTAACACCTCGTTAAACCACTTTTAACTTAGTCGAAAAATAGCGTCCATCTAGATAATTAGGGCATATCATTTAATATCGAAATTCTAATCTAACTTTAGAAACCTTAATATTAAATTCATCCAATAACCGAGTTATTCAATTATCTAGATTTCCACTAACAAGTCTCTAACTTCCTATTTTACGTAAAGGCACATGCAATTAATGTTCTAATTCGTTAAACGGCTAAGGCATCTAACAAGGCAAGACTAATGTCCTAATTAAAACTTAATGCATGTCCTTAATCAATTAAAAGCACTTTTAATTTTCGTAAAACATAATCATTTTGAGTTCCTTTTAAAAAATCCGATTTTTAAAAACTCAATGAGTTTTATCTAAAACAAAACTCTTTCCTTTTTCTCGTATTTTAATTTTTAAATATATATTTTAGAGACATGCATTAAATCCTAATGCAAATATATATAAAACCAAAATACGTACAACAAGTAGTTTATGTAATCTAACAATTAAATCCGCATGCAATATATATAAACAAATATATATAAACCTACTTATCGCATATAAGGAAACTAATTGATCTTTAAACAAATACAAAATATTTATATGGATATACATATACAAATTTTCAAAAATTTATATATATAAAACATATATATATCCATATCTCATATATTTGTATTTATTCGAAGATCTAATTATTTCAACTAAATAATTAACGGCTAGTTCTAATTAAAAAATATATAAATGAACCCATCACTTACTCATATTATATGGATATCGTTTTATAAAACATTTTATCAAAATAGAAATATATCCATACTTATGAACTAGTGAACTTTCCATTTATAAACCTTCTTGACTTTTCTTATCAATAAAATCACTTAAGTATATATATATAACAACTATATATAATTTCCTTATTTAAATTCATATATAAATATACATATATATATACACGAAATATATATACACATATATAATACATATACGAATTTAAATGTAAGCGACTTTATTCAAGACTAAAAATCAAGGTAAGTACTTATACCATGCATGGACCGCTCTGATACCACTGTTGGGAAATCATTAACCGAATAACATAAAATGGGTCGGGTGACCGACCCGGTTTGGATGACAAATCAAAATTTAATTTTACAAAACAGAGTAAGCAGTGGAAGCGTGTTAATGAACCGTTAGCAATTATTAAAAACGCGTGGTATCATTAAGAGAAAACAATTAATAATTCTAACGTCCGGCTCAGAATCTCCATGAAATGCAATATAAGTAACTTAAAGTAAATACAAGAAAACTAACCACGTTGCGATAGACGAGCTCCTCCATGATGTGGAAAGTTCTGGAAACGAGATTCCAAAGTAGAAACCCTCCGTAAGTGCGTACACGAACAATGTCTTAACCAAGGATCTGCTAGACACCTTTAAGCTTACGACCGCAACCGAACGAAACCCTTGGAATACTACCTAAAGTCGAATTCGACTTCTTCTACTAGAGAAGTGTCGAATTCGAACCAATTAGGGTTCTTTGAAGAATTCGAACCTCACACACACCAAAACACAAAGGAACTTTGTTGAAACTAATTTAGGGTTTAACTGAACTTAAATAATTAAACTGTAAGTCCCAACTTGATAGATGGTACTACTGAAGACACCTCAATGTCGATGGTGGAGTTACTTTGCAATATATGCACTGAACTGGAGACGACCAGTTGCAGTGTGTATATACCAAGTTCTAGATAGATTACTTATTAAGTGACAATAAGTAAAGAACAATGCAATAATACAAATAACTTGTAAGATAACTTGATGAGACAATATGTATTTTTCAATGTGTAATTTATTTATTGATATTAAACAAATTACAAGGTTGATGCGGAACCCAGATAATACACGAATGTAAATATCCTAACAACCTATGAAATACAATTGATCTACACTCGGAATTTCTCAAGACAATCGAAACACTTAAAGTTGTGAAATGTTCCTTTTTAGCGATTGAGAGAATATTGCACAAGTTCACCAAGAATATTGCAGGTTTGCAAAGTGAATTCTATCGAAGAGTATTCGAAGAAGTTGTTCGAGAGAACTTGTTCGATAGAAGTTGATATTCTTGGTTGTGCAATGACTTGTATTTATAGGCAAAGTTAACATTGGGATGTTAACTTTAGCCGTACAAATGTGGTTGAGAGCATTTAAAGAATAGCATTTAATTCCTTAAAAAGCAGTGTAAAGTCGCATGATAAAGCAACTTTACACAACCACCTTTATGTACCTTTTATTACTTAAATAATAAGACAAGGCTTATTATCTGGGTAAAGGTACATAAATCATACAAGTCAATTCCTCGTAATCAGTGTAAAGCTTTGTAAGGGCTTTCCACTGATGGTCTCAGTTTGTAACTGACTAGAATGCCAACTGGGCTTCGCTGCCATTGCCATTCTCTATCTTCCATTTGTTGTCTTCGACTTCAACTGGAATGATTCTTCAACTGGTCAGTTCTCAACTGGAGGAAGTCTTCAGTTGCGTTGACTGTACGGTGCAACTGGACTTCAATATATTTCTTGACAAATCTTCTTGGTCACCAGTTTTACTGGTCACCAGATGAACTGGTGACTGGCCAGTTCCAGGTGAACTGGTCCTAACATAAACCTAAAACAATTTTGGGATTTGGTTTCTTTTAGGATATGAAAGTCGAACCACACAAAGGAGAAAAGGGATTTTCAGCTTTGTGTGTGTGTAAGGGTTTTTCTCATGAATGAATTAACTTAGGGTTTTGAGGTTATATAGGCATAGTTTCCTAATTAGATTAGGAAACTAAAAACCCTTTTTCCCTTAGCCTAGATTTCGTCCAAGACCTCCAAGGAAGGTCCTAGAACCAACCTTGGGGCATCATGGGACGGACCGGGCTTTCCTTATTCAATTAATCAACTATTAATTAATTATGGATCATTAACTAATTAATTATCCATCCCGTTAACTCATTTAATTAATAAGTTATTTATCAATCAATTAAAACTAACTTTAATCGATTATTATAAATAACGTTTGTCGGTTTATCCGTTTATCCATAATTAACTCGCGTTAATTTATAAACGTATAATTTAATTAAATACTATTTAATTAAATGCGTAAATGATCAAATATCATTCCATAGCTTTATGGTTAAACATTATAGATGTTCTTTGTGTTAGGTCCAGATTTACTGGAATCGCTCCAGACTCGACTACTGGAGCCTTACTGAAGATCTGTCCAGAAACGTGTTCTACTGGACCTACTCCAGACTTGGAAACTAGAGTCCCTCTGAAGATTTGTCCAGAAATAATGGAAGACCAGTGAGCAAATACTTGTATAGGAAATCTGGAGTATTCTCCAGATTAGCTCACTGGACTTCACCCCAGTCCAGATCTACTCTACTAAAGACATTCTCACTAAAGTCAAAGACTGAAGTCAGAATAAAGAAGACTGACAAATGGCGGAGTCCACTGGAAGTCTTACCAGATCTGTACACTGGAGGATTGTCAGTGTTCTAGACCTTACAAGTCTGAACACTGATATCGAGTAATTGAATTTTGCCTTTACACACTTTCCAAAGAACAATCCACTTGTTCTTTCCCAAAGTTTATACGTGTGTAAAGGTGGTTGGTTAAAAGAATAAAGTCATATTGATGTGACTTTATCCTTGTACCTTATCCAATGCATTTAATGTTCTTGTCGGATCATTAAATGCATGCAACCATATTTGTACGGCACAAAATTCACTGGTGAATTTTGTTGCCTATAAATACAAAGTCATTTCCTTGAAAAAAATACTTTAAAGCATACATTTAGCATTAGAGTGAATTTGTCTAAATACTCTCGCTCTTAAACAGGGATACTTCACAACTTTAAGTATCTCGATCCAAAAGAGTTATTTGACAAATATAGATCATTTGTAATTCATAGGTTGTTAGGATACATACTTATTTGTATTATCTTGATTCCGCACAACCTTGTATTTTATTTAACATCATAAATAAAATACACCTTGAAAAATACATAATGTTTCACTTTACTTGTTTATTGCTTTAAGTCTTGTATTACTTTATTTATATACTTGCATTTATATTTAAGTAATACTAGTCCATTCTAGTGATTATTAGACTTGTTGTATTTTACACTTTCAGGGCTAACCATCGTTATTAAGGGACTCACATTTGGTATCAGAGCAGAAGGCTAAACATTGCCTAGATCTGCTTCTTTGATGGCCACCCCTGAAAATACACAAGGAAGTTTTAATTTTGGTCCCGATCCTAATGTTAATAATGATCAAAATAATGAACCACCTATTGTTAATAACACTAATCCACCTCCTCCTCCTCCTACTCCTGCTTCTCCACACGTGCATGTGCACTATTCAAATAATCCTGTTCCTAAATTCAGTGGGAACAGTGATGAGTTTGGTACTTGGAAGGCTAGGATGATATTGCATATCACTGGTATTGAGAGGAACATGATGAAAATCTTAAATGAAGGTCCTTATGTCCCTACATCACCTCTCAATCCCCTTCTTGATCCTTCTGGATCTAGAAGAGGAAGGGAAAAGAGGGAGGAACATTGGTCTGAATAGGAGAGGAGATTGGTGAATCTAGACACCCTTCTCAAAAACATGATCCTCGGGGCCGTTCCAGAAACCCTAATTCCCACACTAGTTCTTTTTCCTAGTGCTAAAACCAGGTGGGATGAACTTTTAAACCAGCATGAAGGAGGAGATGACACCATTGTCACCAGAAAGGTCTCCTTAAACAAGAGGTATGAGTCATTTTTTGCTCAGCCTAATGAGTCTCTCACTGGTACTTACACCAGATTTATGAGTATCATAAACCAGTTGAGAGGTCTTGGGGTTGAGAAGGACAAGGATATACTTCTGGAGAAATTTTGTGATATTCTGCCCACCAAATGGTCTCACATGATCCTGGTCTTACGATAAGGTAAAACTCTGCACACACACACTCTCTCAACTTTATATGGAGCTTTCAGGTACACTGAAGAAAATCAAGCTCAGAGAGTGGTGGTAGAACAAGATGCTTATAACCATGCCTCCAGTAGTCCTAATGTGGTTAGTCATACTGAACACAAAGTACAGCACTGATATCTTCTGAGAATGTATTTTCTATGAAGAAGATGGTGTCTGAACTCATGGATTCTGGAGAGTCAAGTCAAATCTCTCCAGACTGTTGTGATGAAACTGATGATGATGACCTTATTGCAATGATTGCTAAACGTTTAACCGTTTCAAAGCAAGAGCAAATAGGCCATTTGGACAATTTGCATCCAGTTCTTCAACTGATAAGACCAATTTGACATGCTTTAAGTGTGGCAAAAAGGGTCATTTCATGAAAGATTGCAGGTCCAGCCAGTTTGTATCCAAGCCTGGTCCATTCTATTCAAATAATAAGCCTGATGATAGCTATAAATTGAAATATAAAAAGCTTAAGGCCCAGATTGTTCTCATGGCACAACAAATTGAAAACAATAATAAGTGCATGATCGCAACAACTGAAGAGAAGTTGGTTCCTTCTGATGAATCATCTGCTGATGAAGAAGAAGAAAGAGATTGCTGTTACATGGCTCTTGCAGACGATGAGCACCTGGTGAAGGAAGATGTCACATCTGGACGATGGGTGGACATTGTTATTAAAAAGGTTAGTGATTATGATACTGCAACTGACCAAAAATTAAAACTGGACATCGCTGAAGCTCTTAATTCTGATTTGATATTTGTAGAAACTGTTAGATCTGATTGTGTAAATGGTCTAGAAACAGATTTTTCTGAATAACTGTTTTAAAATCAAAATTGAAAGAACTTCAAGACATTGAACTGGCATTTCAAGCCCAGGTTCTGGTAACTGAACAATTGATTCAAGAAAAACAAAGATCTTGAAGTCATTTTAGAGAAAGGCTTCTGAAGATGCTCCAGGGCTAACCATCGAATTAAGGGACTCACATATTGTGTATGACCCTACGGGCTCAAAGAATCCGAAGACATACGGTTATTCGGGTTTACAAAAGTTCACACAATTTCAACACGATTGACTCTCGTGGCGGTACAATCACCGTGGCAGTTGGTGTCGACATGGTCATTGTGGTTATGGTGGTAGTATGATCGTTCTGGAGTTAGAGTCGTCATGGGCATAGTTGTCAAAAGCGAAGGCGAACTCAAAGCGCAAAGACCCCTGATGGGGCGGAGGCGAGAGGCGCAAAAAAGCGCTCGCCCGGAAGAAAAAAAAAGCGCACTCAAGAAAATAAATATAAAATACTTATATATAGTGAAAAATTGTAACACCCCAAGCCGAGGCTCGGAATATCACGGAAATCACATAGCACCAGGTGGAATTACAATAGAACAAACTAAATGCAATTAAAGATTTGGTGAAACCAAAACATAACGAAGTAAGTAACAAAATACAACAGGAGCAAATAGCCATCAAAGTTCTATTAAAAGTTTCCCCATGGAAAGGTACTGCCCGTTTCGGCAAGAAAGGCAAATTGGCGCCTCGATACATCGGACCTTATAAGATCATTAAACGGATTGGACCAGTTGCGTACAAACTGGAGCTACCCCTAGAACTTGGCAATGTTCATGACACATTTCACGTGTCCAATTTAAAGAAGTGCTTGGCTGACGAACCGACCGTCATTCCTATTAAGGATGTTCATATCGGCGAAGGGCTCGAATTCACTGAAGAGCCCATCGAGATCATTGACAGAGATGCTAAACAGACTAGACAGAGCCGCGTACCACTAGTTCGTGTGCGTTGGAGTGCTAGACATGGGTATAATGATACCTGGGAACGCGAGGACTTCATTAAGAAAAAGTACCCTCATCTTTTTGATCGGCAAGACTCTTAATTTCGAGGACGAAATCCTCTAAGTAGGGGAGAATGTAACAACCGTCTTAGAAATGTTCTAAATAAGTTCCTTAGAACGTACCTTCGCCACTCGAACGGCTAGACAGTTCAATTTATTTAAGTTCTTGACGTACTTTAGACTGAAATTATGTGCTTATATGAAGGTCAACTTGATCTTAATTCTTGACTTATATGACGAATTTATGACTAAATTCGACGAATTAATAAAGTTCTAGACTAAAAATAATTGCAAATGAATCCTTGCATTTATGATGTTCATTTAATATGAGAAGACTATAAATAGAAGGTTTAGTGAGAGAAAACCCTATTCATTATCACTCTCAATTTCACTTCTCTCACTAAAAACCTCTCCAGGCAGCCATAACCAACCACAAATTCATATTTTGATTTTGATTGTTAAATCGAAATCGTGTGTACTTTTAGCATCCTTGTGATAATCAAAACGTGTTTCTGGAATCAAATCTCAGGTAACAACAACAAATTATGAGTTTTTGATCAAATTAAAAGTGTACTTTTTACAAGTTTATGTTCATGATGATTTGGTCCAATTTTGATTGAAAATCGTGTTAGTGATTAAAGGGTTTGTGTCTAAATGTGTTTAACGCCATTTTTGGTGAACAAATTTGGGTCATAACATGATTAAAATTACAAAACCCATTTTTCAAATATGAATATAACTTGTTCTTGAAGTTCAAAGTGTTCATGTGACTTTTGATCTTGGAAATCAGTAATTGTATTAATAAATGATGTTAATGTGCTTATACGTATTGGTTCTAAGTGCTAACAAGACCCGAAATCGATCTAGACCTTCGTATTATGTCCATGCTTTTGTTCAGCCCGTTTAGGACCTGGAACGATCCTGGCTGGGACGATCTTGATCCCAAGATCGTCCTAGGCAGCCCACCTTGGTGCCTTATGCTTGTTCGTCGATCTTGTGTGGTGTTGTGATGTTGTTGGTGCGTTTATTGGGTAACTAATCCTTTGGATCGGTTTTGCTCAAACACTTGTTCTTGAACTAGAAACGACCCTGTTCTTGTCCTTGGAAATGAAACGATCTTGACCCAGACGACCTTGGCCTAAAACGACCTTGAACCAAATACATGAAACGATCTTGGCTTGGCAATTAAGACGATCTTGAATCTGGTCCAGTAAAAACGACCTTGAGCCTTGGACACTAAGACGATCCTAGCCTTGACTCAATAGAACGATCTTGAAGAACCATAAAACGATCTTGAACTTGAAAAGGCTAAAACGATCTTGAACCTTGACCTATGAAACGATCTTGAACTAGGAATTGTAAGACGATCTTGTGCTAATCACCTAGGACGATCTTGTGCTAAACATCTAGAACGACTTTGGCCTGATGAAAACCTAGGACGATCCTGACCTAGTACAACTCTAAAACGGTCTTGACCCTAGCTTGGCCTTAAAACGATCTTGGCTTAAGACAAACTAGGACGATCCTGAGCAGTGAAACCTGAGACGATCCTGATCAAGCAGTGGGACGATCTTGAAGTCCAAAACCCTATAACGACCTTGTACTCATTAGAAGACAACTTGTACTTATTCTATACTATACCACACTCGATCCCTAATCATCTAATCAGTTCATAACAACATCATTACTTGATTAAACACATCAAAGGCTGATCATTTACATTTAAACTAGATCATGGTTCGACCTAAAACGGCGTACTAAGTACAAACTTTAATTAAGTACAACTAAGACCTGTCCTATCTGGATTACCAATGTACGAGTTCTATGAACAGTTAATTAAGTTCTTAAGGCTACGAGTTCATTGTTAAAGACATGTTCAACTCATTAACACGATAAGTACTTATGTGTGAGTTCTAAGACGTTCAGTTCGAGTCCAGTTCATGTACTTAAAGTTCATTTAAACTCTTTTGAGTCAAAACGTTCAAAGATCTTCAAAGGACCAAATCATCAGTTCATCAAGGACATTTCAGTAATTAATTAATCACTTGAACTAATATGTGTGCATATCTATGAACAATAACTTGTACGTAGGCATCCATCAAGACGTACTTGGATTTCGATAGATATAACTTATCTATCTCGGTGCTTGTTCTCTGTGCCATAAATTGTGCTTGTACCAGATCACTGTGAGTTCACTAATCCCCCTTTCGTACATTTTGTTCAAGTTCTTTTATCGGGGACTGAAAAGCATGAAAACTACTTTGTACTTGTACATATGTTCTTGAACTACTTTACGTACTATATTATAATCTTGAACTATTCCACGTACTATTTTATGATCTTACGAGGTACTTATGATATGATTCCTAATTATTTAAAAGAGTATTTAAGTCTTGAATGGGCAGGATCTTAAATACATTTATACTGTTTAAGGGAGTATTTAAGTCTTGAATGGGCAGGATCTTAAATACCTCCTACTATATTGATCTTTAACATGTTCTAGTTCGTACTTGTACTTGTTCAGTTCTTATTCACTGCTATCAATTCATATCCCACAGTTCAGGGATTGAACCGTAGATAATTATGGACAGCGCTGTTTAGGGTAGGCCCCCCCTCATTCTCCGCAGTTCTGGAGGATGCATATTATCTGTTCTTGTTCTAATTTAGATCTTCGTGAAGTACTTGATTATTATGTGCATAAGTTCATTACAGTTCAGTTCTGGCCAATCGGGTTAGCAGTGACAATTCATTTAAAGTTCATTATATGTTCTTGTACTGTTCTTACTATCACAGAGCATTTTTGATTAAACGTACAGATCTTATGACTTGTTCTTACTATACATATTATCATATGTAAGCGTACTAGTATTTTATGTGGATCTCACCAACTACTTTTGTAGTTGACCTTTGAACTTACATGCTTTTCAGGCTAGTCTAGTAGATCTCTTAGCATAGGAGTCTTCCTCTTTAAAGCTCTTCTCTTTTGGCGATTGTTCGCACGTTCAAGACCGGAAGCCGTGAAGATCTCACTTTGCTCATTCAGTTCAGACTCCTGTACTTCTAGACAATTGTTCTGTCTTTGATTATTTACTATTCTGGGTATATCCCAAGTGCTGTAATAACTTTTATACTTCTTCTCTTTTATGTTATTGGCTGTGTTGGAACTTGTACTGTGTGCTTTTGTGCTTGTCTGTACATCCCGTATATTCCGCTTTAGCGGGGTGTTACAGTTGGTTATGGTGGTAGTATGATCGTTCTGGAGTTAGAGTCGTCATGGGCATAGTTGTCAAAAGCGAAGGCGAACTCAAAGCGCAAAGACCCCTGATGGGGCGGAGGCGAGAGGCGCAAAAAAAGCGCTCGCCCGGAAAAAAAAAAAACTAAAAATAAATATAAAAACTTATAATAGTGAAAAATAATAGTAAAAGAAAAAAAAAAAAAAAAAAAAAAGCTAAAAAAAACACATATTGGAAAAAAAAAAAAAAAAAAAAAAAAAAAAAAAAAAAAAAAAAAAAAAAAAAAAAAAAAAAAAAAAAAAAAAAAAAAAAAAAAAAAAAAAAAAAAAAAAAAAAAAAAAAAAAAAAAAAAAAAAAAAAAAAAAAAAAAAAAAAAAAAAAAAAAAAAAAAAAAAAAAAAAAAAAAAAAAAAAAAAAAAAAAAAAAAAAAAAAAAAAAAAAAAAAAAAAAAAAAAAAAAAAAAAAAAAAAAAAAAAAAAAAAAAAAAAAAAAAAAAAAAAAAAAAAAAAAAAAAAAAAAAAAAAAAAAAAAAAAAAATGTTAATATAAACTTAGAAATAAAAAATGGGAATAAAGGGGGGAAAAAAAAAGAATAAAGATGCCTTTGCTTCTTTGTCCTTTAACTTTATCTCTCTTTTTCAGTTTTTTGTCTGTTTCTCCCTCTCTTCTTTATCCTCTTTCTCTTCTCTTTATCTTCTTCAACATTTTTTTCCAGATTTGCTTTCTGAAAATAATGACCGGAAAAATCCGATTCAGCAATGATTTGGCCGGATCTTGATGGATCTGGCTAAATCTTGACCGATTAGACCTTTTGTGGCCGCCGTTGACCGCCACTGACCTCCGTTGACCGCCTTCTTTCATGAACGAGTGGGCCTAGAGTTTCAGGCGCCGGAGGTCCGCCTCGCCCGCACCTTGCGCCTAGGCGCAACAGGCGATCGCTTTTGACAACTATGGTCGTGGGAGTACAATCTCCAGTGGTGCAGGCGATTTGAGATATATAGATTTTTTTAGTGATTTTTGCAATGATACTACATGGTGGTTAATTGACAGAGAAACAACGGTTAATATACGTGGAGACAACCTATCAATCAGTGGTGTGATGGTGGCTAATTGACGGTGATATTGCGGTTAATTGACACTGACGGAGAGATGATGGTTGATTGGTTCTGCGATGACGAATATTTGGCTGTGAGGCGTGATTAGATGGCTGTAAAACCACAATGATGAAAGTGTTTAGGAAAGTATAAGGCTCAAAATGTTGGAACCAAGTCTTATAAACACAATTAATTATATATTACTACTCTTATATATTTACGCACAAACTTTAGACACTTTCAAATTGTGTATAACTTTTGATTTAGTCTTAAATAAGTTTAAGTGTGTAAAATTTATATAATGTATAAACTTTTAGTTGTGTAAAGTTTTTCTTTATAGATTTATACACTTTCAATTATGTAAAACTTTTACTTAATCTATCTAGTTTTAAATTCGTAAAAAATCATATCATTTATACACTTTTAGTTGTGTAAAGTTTTCTTTTGATATGTATACTAGTTAATCAACTCGGGTTCAACCCGAGTTAACTTATAAATGCTTTACAAATAAACCGAATTATATTTCGGTAGCTTTAAAATATGTTGTCATGTTAAAATGTATAATAACAACGTTAAATAATTAAAAAGTTGTGATAAATTATTATGTAAATAACGAAACTAAACGGAAACAAAACTTGTGTAGTTGTGGACACATGTTGAAACACATACGGGTAGTAAAAACAAAAAAGTAAAACTTATCCTAAAAGACACCATAGTTTTCGGTCTATTATAATGAAAAATTAAGGTGATTAAATCTTACATAATAATGTGAGCATTTAATAAAAATCTATATTAATGATATATTTAAAAAAGGAAGGATATTTTGAATTTTAAATCAACAAAGTATGATGATGTCATAATTAATTAAAAAGATGCATGGGAGTACACAATTTTTAAAATATCTTATGTCATCACAAATTTTCTTTATTTATATAATAGATATTTTAATGATAGCCAAATTTATTCTTTACACATCATTGAGGTTATACAATTCTATTCACTTCACTTATCTCTGTATTTTATGATTTATGTAACACCCCAAATATTTTAAAATATAAATTTAATATTTTTATTATAGTTTTGCCTTTAAAGTAATTTCCTAGTATTTAAATTTGAGATTGGGGGTTTAATTAGTTGGAACTTTAGCGGATAGCGGGTAAAATACCCACTAAAATTAAGAAAGGGGCGTGGCACTCAGGAGAAGTGTAAGCCATCCCTCCTTTTGTGACTCACCTTCAGTTCACTTCTTCTCCTACCTTCTTTTATCTTCTTCATTCTTCTCATCTCAAATAAAATCTAATCTTTAATCTAATTTAAGGAATTCTACCAACACCAACGAGAATAATAATCTTTCACTATTTTAGAAATTCAAAAGTTAGGGTTGAGAAGTGTGTGTGTGGGTGTGGCCGAAAATCTCAAGAGAAAAGGGAAGGAGAAGAATTTGTAAATTAAAGTCTTGTAATTGTTCTTGAAATCCTTAAGTGAAAGCAATAATGTGTGTTCTTGTGGTCACCATGGACTTGGTTATTCGTCATTAAGGTGAGTACATTTATATATGTTTATATACATAATAGGTCATTTACGTGATGATGGGGAAGAAGACCCATAGTTATGGTTTGATGGGATTAAGACCATACGGGGTATGGCTAAATATAGAAAGGCCATACGGGGTATGGCATATGTTATAAGACCATACGGGGTATGGCTAAATATAGAAAGACCATACGGGGTATGACATATGTTGTAAGACCATACGGGGTATGGCTAATTGTGGAAAGACCATACGGGGTATGACTATGGATAAGACCATACGGGGTATATGACTTAATGTTGAAAAGACCATACAGGGTATGGCGAGGGATAAGACCATACGGGGGATGGCATAGAGTTGAAAGACCATACGGGGTATGACAATGTGAATTGGTTGTTGAATAACGTATTTGAAGCGAATACTTGATGGTGTGGAGTTACATGTTTTATATTTGTGTAATATTGTAGTGTATGCAATCCTTGGTATATCGGTAGGTGTTTAGGTGTATTATTGATAGACCTTACGGAGTATGACAACGTGAATCACGCATGGAATGACTTGGTTGTTTGTAGAATTGTTTTATGATTTCATAAATTACTTGGTAGTATAACTGTGGGCATGTTTGAGATGATATCTTGATGTTTTATACCTATGTTATGGTTTACATGTATTGATTTCATTATGTGTGTAATTGTATATGAATGTATTAACTAAGCGTCAACTTACCTTTTTAGTTGTTTACCCTTTTTATAGGTAGTTCCGGAAGACGGAACTAGTTTCGTGTGGATTTGAAGTTGATTAGAAGGAAGTTGAAATCTAGAAGTCTTGAATGTATTGTCCATTCGTGGAAGAATGGATCTTTTGTGTAGATACTTAGTAATCCCACCTCATTATGGCTCATGATGCTCTTGTCATTTTGGTAAACTTGGTTCTTGATACATTTCTGCAAGTATGATTTATGTTTGGTCTTTTGGTTTCAAAAACAAGTACATTTGTCTTGCAAAAATGTCAACATGAGTAAATGACCCGTATGGTTGTGAAAATGTATGTGAGGTCAAATGGATATTTGAATTATGTATATAGTTATGTCATTTACTAGTTTGAAATCAGAAATGTAGTGTCATGAAGCTTATGTTTGAGTTTGGAAAGGTTGTAAGTTGAATCAAGTGTTAAAAATGAGTTTTGTGCAGTCAGACATGGATATGCGCCGCCTAAATTGTCCATGAGGCGCATATCTGGTAAAGTTGGATTTATGAGGCGCATATTGATTCGCATGGAAACTTTCTGACTTATTCCGACCCTGTTTATGCGCCGCATATTTTGGGCACGAGGCGCATAAATGGAAAATTTATTTTTTTTTTATCATTTTTCTTAAATCGAGTCGTGTCGTTTCAATTTATATGTGTTAAAAAGTTATAAATAATGTACACCCTTTACAAAACGCGGAAAAATAAATAAGAAGAAAGCAATGAGTTGTTGTAATGAATGTTTTCAGAACCGAGTCGTACATCGAACCGGTGCCAGGGACAATTCAATGTTCAATTGGTCCAGTCGGACCGGACCGTAAAAAAGGTCCTTTGTTGTTAAAAAAATATGAAATTGTATATCAAGATATAATCTAAATAGTTGGAAATAATTAACAAAACCTTTCTTTATTTGTTATTTGTAATTACTATTTATTCCGTTCATCTAGATCCCTATGTGGAGAATAACGTACAAGCCCCAGACAAAACCAATTGTGACCAGGACTGACAAGTGAATTTCGAGATGTGTGTGCAAGATTAAAAAAGGGGACCATATAACGAAAGTTATATGTGTAACACCCATCGTTTAAAAATATGGATTTCCAAAAACTTTTCACCTAACGGTGTTAAAGAATGCGGAATAACGTTCAAAAAGTCCAAACCATGAAATCCAGTTTGGTTTGTATATATATATATGGTAAAAAGTTAAAACGAGAACTAAAAATATGTCGAGAACTACGAGAACTAATCTTAACCATCAAATAAGTTAATCAATGGTTATAATTGATCATGACAATTAATTAATTAAAAAGAAATTAATACACATTTTATAATTGAGAAAGGTAGTCTAGGAATATCATCTTGGGTACCAATAAAAATGCACAAGCCGTTATTTTTTTTGTTCTCTCATTGACTTTTGAGACACAATTTAGATCCATGTTACTTTTTTCCCCCCTTATTATCATGCTTCGATCAGTATGAGGTAGTTGGCTCTCTCTTTTTTATATCATTTGTTAATTTAGATAAAGTTTCATTTTGAAGTTGTTGCAATACTGGAAAAACAATGTCAGGATTGTATACAACAACGACTTATATCAAAAAAATCTCTTATTGTAATTAAAAAAAGTTTCCAAAATTGTTTTTGTGTGCCTTTTTTGTGTAAATAAGTTTATAAAATGATTAACATAATTGTTGTAACACCCGTCGTTTAAAAATACGGATTTTCAAAAACTTTTCACCTAACGGTGTTAAAGAATGCGGAATAACGTTCAAAAAGTCCAAACCATGAAATCCAGTTTGGTTTGTTCATAAAATAGGAGGTGTTACTCATCACATCATCAAAATAGTATAAATGGAAATCCTACGGTTGCCCAACATAAAACAACCGTATACAAGTCATATCAAAACATAATAGTCATAACGAAATAAAATGTCTAAAAGGAGCAGCAACTATGGGTAACTATAAGCATCTTCAAGCATTCTACCCATGTCTCACTCATTATTCATCATCACACTTCTAGCTTGCTAAACCTGAGGGGACAACACATTTCAAGAAACAAGTGTTAGCTAACGAATTAGCTAAGTAAGATAACACTAAGATAATAAAACGTTTGTCCAATTAAACTTGGTAAAGCAGCTTTTCATATTAAAGACACATTTAGCATATCATCACATACATATCATAGCATCAACATCTTTCATGGTAGGATTAACCATCCTAAATGTGCTTGATCATCATTTCATCATCACATATCATCACATTAGGTGTGACATAAGTCACGCATATCATATAAGGTGTAAGTTTGTGTGTAGGCGGTCATAAGACCTAACGGGAACCTCACACCCGACTAGATGGATGAGCCATACGGCGGTCCATCAAGTGTCGTTAAGGAATGGTAAGCCACTCCAGGAGTAGTCCGTATGTTCAAGACATTGGTGGGTAATCACTCCACCCGGAGATACTCAATCCACGTAATTACGTTGCAAGGAGCCACCCAAGCAACAACATATACGCACCCACCCGGTTAAAGTGAATACGGGTTAAGCTTAACACTTCATCATATATACGAGCTCGATTTCATCACATATAGTTTAGGTGACAAAGTTACCTAAACATAACATATAATCATCTTTTACGTTTGGGCCCTTAAACGTGCACGTGTCATGGCAACTTATAAAGTCTAGTGAATTAGATGACCAAGCCACACATACATGCACATCATAATCAACATATACTTGCATCACATTTCTTTACATTACATATCATTTCATAACATAACTTTGCCTTGCATATAAAGGGAAATGCATTTCAGGTCTCATAAGTCAAATACATATCCCATATAACCTCCCATACAACCCAAATACCATTAAGTATACAATATGAGATTAGAGAAGTTATATTCTGAAAACCATGCTTTTGTTAAATCCCTCAGCGTGTCAAAGTAGTGTATCTTACCTCGAAGTAGCACGCAATAAAAGATAGCTAAGTTACCGAACAAAGCAACAACTCTCGTCTACCTATGATTAGTAAACGGCCATTAATACGCTAATCATTAAGACCATAATCTGGAATTACATGTCTAAGGACACACTCTAAGTTTCAGGAGTAAGCTATGTGTCTAAACGAGGTTACGGTTCAAAACTATAACATTTGCTGAAAACAGGTGAGTTGCGCCGCAGCTCAAGCAACTGGTTGCGCCGCAATGAAAGTAGTTGCGCCGCAACTTATCCTTCTGGAAACCAGTTGCGCCGCAACTAGTCCCGATTCTGCACAAGTTTTGCTCGATTACCCCCAAACCAGATCCAAACGAATCAAAATCAATTACATGAGTTTCATACATCAAAATCCCTCATATTCAAACCATTATAATGCAATTAACTCCTTTATTAAACCATCATGATATGCATTATCAAAACCAACGTTATTTCGACATCAATTGACCCTCCAATGGTCAAGATCTGATTTCTAATGACTCATATGATCAAAAAGACATAAACTCAAAATCAATATACCTCTATTACCTGAAGATCACAATAGGAATGAGAAAAGCTAGATTAAACACTTCCGAAACGCACTTTTGATAGCCTTTTTGCTCAAGAATTGATTAGGGATGAAAGGGGGTGGTTAGGGCTTGAGAGGAAGTTAATAAATCTGCTAATGACACTCAAAAGACTCCTCATGTGACCCTAAACCCGTTTTTGAGTTTCACCATATGTCAAATTTGGTCCCTAGGCTTCCATATAGCTCATTACTAGTCAAAAACTCCTCCAAGGACCATATACTACCTAAATACTTCGTTAATTACTCCTAATAGGCATATAATTACTTCATAAACATATTTTCATATCATGCATTAAGACTTTCAAGTCTCACATATGTAACACATAAACCACATATAAGCATTAAATCTAGTAATAGACTTAACGGACACATAATATTGACTTAACGACTTTAGTCAAACGTTAATAAAAGTTTGGGATGTTACAAATACCTCCCCCTTAAGAGGATTCCGTCCCCGGAATCTCATCAGTAAGAAATAACTCGGGATACTTCTCTTTCATTACCGCTTCGGTTTCCCATGTAAGGCTTTCACCATGATTGTGTCTCCATTTGACCAAGACTAGATCAATCATCTTTCGGCGTAGCTTCTTTGTTTCCTTCCAAGAATAGCTATCGGTTCCTCTACCATTCTTTTCGTCGGATCCACACTCACATCTTCAATAGGTATGACACTAGATTCCTCCGCCAAGCACTTCCTCAAATATGAGACATGAAATGTGTTATGGATTCCATCCAATTCCGTAGGCAATTCTAGTTGATAAGCCACATCCTTAATACGTTTTAACACTTTAAACGGTCCAATAAATCTTGGACTCAACTTTCCTTTCTTACCAAACCGAATCACTCCTTTCCATGGAGAAACTTTCAGCATCACTAGATCACCAACTTCAAACACAACCGGTCTCCTTTTCTTATCGACATAGGTTTTCTGTCATTCTCTAGCTACACGAAGTGCTTCCTTTGCAATATTCACTTTCTCGGCTGTGATTTCTACATTTTCAGGGCCTGTAATTTGCTTTTCACCGGGCTCCATCCAACAACTTGGAGTCCTACACTTTCTACCATAAAGCATTTCAAAAGGTGGCATTCCAATACTTGCATGATAGCTGTTGTTATACGAAAACTCTATCAACTTCAAGTGATCATCCCAAGCTCCACCATACTCTAAGACACAAGTCCTTAACATGTCTTCCAATGTTTGAATGGTTCTTTCACTTTGGCCATCGGTTTGAGGATGATAAGCCGTGCTCAAATTCACTCTAGTACCTAACTCTCGCTGGAGACCTTTCCAAAAGCTAGATACAAATCTCGTGTCTCGATCCGAAACTATAGACAATGGAACTCCATGCTTCGAGACAACTTCATCTATATACATCTTAGCCATCTTAGTCAAAGGTACATCATGACGAGTTGCTAAGAATTGAGCACTCTTAGTCAACCTATCAACAATTACCCATACCATGTCATTTCCTTTCGGTGTTCTAGGTAGCTTAGTAACAAAATCCATAGTGATGTGATCCCATTTCCATTCTGGAATATCTAACTGTTGCAACATTCCATATGGCCTTCGATGGTCCATTTTCACACGAGCACAAGTCAAGCATCTTTCAACAAAATGTGCTACTTCACCTTTGATATCCGGCCACCAATAAATAGGCTTCAAATCTGCATACATTTTAGTGACACCGGGATGAACCGAATATCTACTTCTATGGGCTTCTTCAAGGATCAATTCACGATTACCACCAAGCAATGGTACCCATATTCGACCCTTGTAAGTCTTAAACCCATGACTATTTGTCTCCATCACAAGACGTTTCTTCTTCCCAATGCTCTCCTTATCAATGTTACTTTCATTAAAGCCCTCACTTGTTTTTAATTTTTTTTTTTTTTTTTTTTTTTTTTTTTTTTTTTTTTTTTTTTTTTTTTTTTTTTTTTTTTTTTTTTTTTTTTTTTTTTTTTTTTTTTTTTTTTTTTTTTTTTTTTTTTTTTTTTTTTTTTTTTTTTTTTTTTTTTTTTTTTTTTTTTTTTTTTTTTTTTTTTTTTTTTTTTTTTTTTTTTTTTTTTTTTTTTTTTTTTTTTTTTTTTTTTTTTTTTTTTTTTTTTTTTTTTTTTTTTTTTTTTTTTTTTTTTTTTTTTTTTTTTTTTTTTTTTTTTTTTTTTTTTTTTTTTTTTTTTTTTTTTTTTTTTTTTTTTTTTTTTTTTTTTTTTTTTTTTTTTTTTTTTTTTTTTTTTTTTTTTTTTTTTTTTTTTTTTTTTTTTTTTTTTTTTTTTTTTTTTTTTTTTTTTTTTTTTTTTTTTTTTTTTTTTTTTTTTTTTTTTTTTTTTTTTATTTGTTTTCTGTTTTTTCAATTTTTCACTTTTTTTTTTTTTTTTTTTTTTTTTTTTTTTTTTTTTTTTTTTTTTTTCATGAGGTTTCAGTTGTCGTGAAGCATAGGCAATCACCTTGTCCCTCTGCATAAGGACACAACCCAAACCTGTAATAGAAGCATCACTGTACACTACTAAATCATCCGTACCTTCGGGTAATGCAAGAATAGGAGCTTCACATAACTTAGTCTTTAACGTTTGAAAAGCTTTCTCTTGTGCTTCAGCCCACACATATTTCACTCTTTTCTTGGTCAGTTCGGTCATTGGTTTGGCTATTCGAGAGAAATCTTGTATAAATCTTCTATAGTAGCCAGCTAGACCAAGAAAACTCTTAATCTCTGTAGGAGTCTTTGGCTATTCCCACTTAGCTACAGCTTCAATCTTGGCGGGATCGACTTTAATACCCTCCAAAGAGATGACATGCCCGAGAAACTGAACTTCTCAAAGCCAAAACTCACATTTCGAAAACTTGGCATATAATTTCTTTTCCCTAAGAACTTCAAGGACAGCTCTTAGGTGATCACGGTGCTCAGCTTCAGTCTTGGAGTAAATCAAGATATCATCAATGAATACAATAACAAAATGATCTAAGAATGGGCGACATACCCGATTCATTAAATCCATGAAAGCGGCAGGAGCATTTGTCAACCCAAATGGCATGACAAGAAACTCGTAATGCCCATATCGAGTGCGAAAAGCTGTTTTGGCTACATCTTCCTTTTTGACCTTTAATTGATGATAGCCGGAACGTAAGTCAATCTTGGAGAAGAATGAAGCACCATGAAGTTGATCAAAAAGATCATCTATTCGGGGAAGAGGATACTTGTTCTTGACCGTTCGCTTGTTCAGCTCACGGTAGTCTATGCACATGCGCATGGAACCATCTTTCTTTTTGACAAAGAGAACCGGAGCTCCCCAAGGCGAGGAACTTGGTTGAATGAAACCTTTGTCAAGTAGTTCCTGAAGTTGGGACATAAGTTCTTTCATTTCGGTAGGAGCCAAACGATACGGTGCTTTAGCAACAGGAGTAGCACCGGGTACAAGATCAATTTGGAAAGTGACCTCACGGTCAGGAGGAATACCGGGAAGATCATCGGGGAAAACATCAGGAAATTCAGAAACTATATCAACATTAGAAATGGGAGCTTTCTCCTTTCGTGCATCGATAACATAGGCAAGAAAATGACTCTTATTATGCTGAATACAATTTAGAGCCTTCATCAAACTAATGATTTTTATGCCCCCTCTTTTCTTATCTCCATGGACCGAAATAGTTTTACCATCAGGAGTCGAAATCCTTACAATCTTTTGAGAGCATACTATGGTGGCATCATTTTGAGCTAACCAATCCATTCCTATGACTATATCAAAACCGGCTAAAGTAGTAGGCAACAACTGGACTGGAAAAGAACGACTCTCAATCTCTATAGCACAATCATCATATCCTTCACGTATATCACTAATAGTACCATCAGCTATTTCAACCTCTATGGAACAATCAAGGGGGGTAGTGACTTCTTTCAAGTTTAGGGGCAAACACAGTAGACACAAAAGACCTATTTGCACCCGAATCAAAAAGTACAGAAGCAGGTTTAGAATTAACAAGAAAGATACCGCTTACCACCTCATCGTTGTCTTTAGCAGCTTCTGCAGTCATCTGAAGTGCATGAACCTTAGGCTTTGGTGCAGCCGCCTTCTTCCCATCATCCTTCATCTGTGGGCAATTAGCAATCATATGACCCGTTTCCTTACACTTGTAACAACGAGTCTTGTCTTTGCACACTTCAGCAGAATGCCCCGGATGGCCACACTTATCACACCTCTTGGTTTTATCCGAACAAGGACCACTATGATGAGACTTGCAAGACGAACACCATGAACTACTCTTCTTATCCTTGTCTCCATTTGAAGAAGAGTTACCTTTAAACTTCTTATTTGAGCTCGAAGATCCATTGAATCTCCTTTTGAAACCGACTTTCTTGTCATCATCTTTAGCCACCACTTTCTCAGTCTTAAAATCATCATCCAATCTCTTGGACTCCTTGATAGCAGCAGATAAAGTAGTATGCTGCCTACATAGGCCCCGATAGCTAGCAGGGAGCCCATCACAATACGCTTCCACCTGATCAACATCTCTCCTAACCAAGTGTCCAACAAATTTCAGCTTTTCCATAAAGGAGTGTGCATACTCAGTTATGGCACCCGGCTTAGCTGTCAATGCTCTAAATTCCTTCTCAATCAATCTTAGCTCACGAGTTCCCACATACTCTTCTAGGAACTTCTCCCTGAATGTACCCCAAGGCATAGTAGCAAGCACCTCGGGAGTCAAGGAGATAGTAGCAGCCCTCCACCAATTCCTAGCGTTCTTCTTCAACATTCGGGTTGCACACAACACCTTCATATCGTCCAGGCAATAACAAGAAGCAAACACAACCTCAATATCATCTAACCATTCCATAGCACCAACAGCATCTTGAGTACCATCGAATGCCTTAGCTCCACACTTTTGAAAGCTCTCGTACTTAAAGTTATGAGCACGAGGAGCTACCACTACACGAGGCTCCACTATGTTCCCTACACCATTTCCATTTGCAACAACCGCTTCTGGAGCAATCAAAGACCTTTCATTCGATGGCTCGGCACGGTTTGAGCGGTTGGAATAATTCCCATCCGTATGCTCATTCCTTTGCATGCTTGCATCTCTTTCGGCCCTAAGTTGAATCAACTCTTCTTCATTTCTCAACAAGAGAGCTCAGATAGCCCTCAACTCTTCATGTAATTCTGCTTGATTAGGAACCTGTTCAATCACCGGGTTTGCCCTATCAATTTCCGACCTTGTGGGCTGTGCACCCGGGAGTGGCCTTCGCGGAGGTCTTTGGTTAACACCATCTCCAGCCCCATTCCCATTGGGCGGAGCACCACTAGCATTAGTTCCAGCCCGTTGACTGTTAGCACGTGTGTTAACCATGATGTCTACAATGCAATGACGACGGTTAGCAAGGTTTCAATGAGAATATCTAGGTAAGGCTACCTATCCTTAAAATTTCAGCAACAAACATAACTAATCATGCCTCATCTACACTCTCACTCATTCCCAAACCCGTCCTAAGCATTTCATTTCTAAGGCTAAGCATTCCTACTTAAGCCCTACATAACCTATATCGGTTTAAGTCCAAAAACTAAGGTAATACCTATGGTTCATGGTTCACTTAAACCATTTCTCTGATACCAACTTGTAACACCCGTCGTTTAAAAATATGGATTTCCAAAAACTTTTCACCTAACGGTGTTAAAGAATGCGGAATAACGTTCAAAAAGTCCAAACCATGAAATCCAGTTTGGTTTGTTCATAAAATAGGAGGTGTTACTCGTCACATCATCAAAATAGTATAAATGGAAATCCTACGGTTGCCCAACATAAAACAACCGTATACAAGTCATATCAAAACATAAAAGTCATAACGAAATAAAATGTCTAAAAGGAGCAGCAACTATGGGTAACTATAAGCATCTTCAAGCATTCTACCCATGTCTCACTCATTATTCATCATCACACTTCTAGCTTGCTAAACCTGAGGGGACAACACATTTCAAGAAACAAGTGTTAGCTAACGAATTAGCTAAGTAAGATAACACTAAGATAATAAAACGTTTGTCCAATTAAACTTGGTAAAGCAGCTTTTCATATTAAAGACACATTTAGCATATCATCACATACATATCATAGCATCAACATCTTTCATGGTAGGATTAACCATCCTAAATGTGCCTAATCATCATTTCATCATCACATATCATCACATTAGGTGTGACATAAGTCACGCATATCATATAAGGTATAAGTTTGTGTGTAGGCGGTCATAAGACCTAACGGGAACCTCACACCTGACTAGATGGATGAGCCATACGGCGGTCCATCAAGTGTCGTTAAGGAATGGCAAGCCACTCCAGGAGTAGTCCGTATGTTCAAGACATTGGTGGGTAATCACTCCACCCGGAGATACTCAATCCACGTAATTACGTTGCAAGGAGCCACCCAAGCAACAACATATACGCACCCACCCGGCTAAAGTGAATACGGGTTAAGCTTAACACTTCATCATATATACGAGCTCGATTTCATCACATATAGTTTAGGTGACAAAGATAACATATAATCATCTTTTACGTTTGGGCCCTTAAACGTGCACGTGACATGGCAACTTATAAAGTCTAGTGAACTAGATGACCAAGCCACACATACATGCACATCATAATCAACATATACTTGCATCACATTTCTTTACATTACATATCATTTCATAACATAACTTTGCCTTGCATATAAAGGGAAATGCATTTCAGGTCTCATAAGTCAAATACATATCCCATATAACCTCCCATACAACCCAAATACCATTAAGTATACAATATGAGATTAGAGAAGTTATATTCTGAAAACCATGCTTTTGTTAAATCCCTCAGCGTGTCAAAGTAGTGTATCTTACCTCGAAGTAGCACGCAATAAAGGATAGCTAAGTTACCGAACAAAGCAACAACTCTCGTCTACCTATGATTAGTAAACGGCCATTAATACGCTAATCATTAAGACCATAATCTGGAATTACATGTCTAAGGACACACTCTAAGTTTCAGGAGTAAGCTATGTGTCTAAACGAGGTTACGGTTCAAAACTATAACATTTGCTGAAAACAGGTGAGTTGCGCCGCAACAGCTCAAGCAACGTTGCGCCGCAATGAAAGTAGTTGCGCCGCAACTTATCCTTCTGGAAACCAGTTGCGCCGCAACTAGTCCCGATTCTGCACAAGTTTTGCTCGATTACCCCCAAACCAGATCCAAACGACTCAAAATCAATTACATGAGTTTCATACATCAAAATCCCTCATATTCAAACCATTATAATGCAATTAACTCCTTTATTAAACCATTCATGATATGCATTATCAAAACCAACGTTATTTCGACATCAATTGACCCTCCAATGGTCAAGATCTGATTTCTAATGACTCATATGATCAAATGTTGGAATTCGTCTGCCCAAGACACATATTAAATTGACGTGGCTAGTACGTGATGATCCAAGTCGGGTCATACCCAATAACAAGCTAGACAAACACTTATGGTATTTATTTATATGATTTGATCTTTAAATAAATATCAATACTTGAAACATTTAGAAAGTGGGTTTCTAAATAATTGCACTTGAGATATGTAAATAAATTATATGGATGATTTATTTTGAGAGAAATGTGAATATGTTTATTTGGTAAAATAAACATTTATGTGTGTTGTATATAATATGTAATATGTTACATAAGATATGTAACAAGTTATGTTGCATTTTATATACAAAATGTACAAGTAAATGGTTTATAAAATTTGGACACAAAATTTGTTTGTGACCACCCCTTGGGGCCGGCCCCCTTCCCCCCCCATGTGCCTTTGAAGTAATTTTGTTATACTTATAGCACATGGGGTGATGTATTGAACACACAATACACACAACATAGAGTGTATCAATTCTTACATTTTGTAAGAAAAATTCTCTAAGATTCTCAACTAGCTTTTCCTCCCTTTTTCTCTTGGTATTTTCGGCATCAAGGAGGACAAAAGGGAAGGGTTTTTCAAGTTCAAATCCTAGCATAGTTTGGGTGTTTGTTGGAAGCTTGGGGTATACTAGCTTGAGGTTCTTCTAGGTTGAAGACTTGCCACTTCAAGATCATCATCTCCTTCATATCAACCTTCTCATAAGCTTGGAAGAAGGTAGTCTTCTAAAACACCCTATGGTTGATGTTTTGTATGTATGTTATTCATATACATGGATCCTTATTGTTTGGGTTTTCTTTTAAAAGTTAAACTTTGGTTTTTAACTATATACACATATTGAAAGGTTCAATTTTCCGCTGCGTTTTAATATTATAAGGATAATATTACTTTGATAAAAACCCAAAAATCCCAACAATGGCATCTAGAGCCGGTTATATGGATACATACATCAAAAGTTGATATTTTGTTTGGACAAAATCCAATGTTTTGGCCATTTTGGTTATGGCCGAAACTAATACACAAAAAAGGAGGTTCCTTTTTTCTTGTGTATTTTAGTGTCACAACTTAGCCAAGAGACCTTGTGATTGTTTGTGATTTGTGGATGTGTTTGTATTCTATTTAATTATTAAATGTTTGTAATAGTTAAATAGGATTTTCTTCATTCATTTGGTTATGTAATCTATTTATTTCATTTGGTATGTAATAAGTAGATTAGTTGCATTTTTTCTTGTAAATGTAATCTCCAAGAAGAAGCATCAAAAGGTTTGGGGCTGAAGTTGGAGGCCAAATGAAGAAGACAGTGAGTTCCCACTGCGGCGCAGTGGGAATATGTCAAACCCACTGCGGCGCAGTGGGGGATAATGCAGCCGAAGACAGTGAGTTCCCACTGCGGCGCAGTGGGAGTGTATTAGGCCCACTGCGGCGCAGTGGGTTATCAAAACAAAAGGAGTGAAGAAAGACATTCAAATCACATCACAAAAGATTACTTGAAGCATTTGGATGCAAGATCAAGTGGGAGCTCAACTAACACAAAATTTTGTGTTACTTTGTCCCTTAGGTTGAGACCTTTTGACCCACTTGTTTCGGCTAACAAGTGTGGTCAAAATAGTTGGCTAATGTTGTGCACTTATTATTATGTTTGTCATGTTTGTATGGTTGTTTATTTTTTTGTCATGTGGATGCTTAAAAACCAACAAACTAAAAGACACACATAAAGATTAAAATTGGTTTTAATATTGACATTAACTTGGTAAATTAAAATGGGTTTTATTAAAAGTTAATGGTCACAATTATAAAAATGGATTTTATAAAAGAACCTTGAAATATGGATTTCAAAATTCATTATGGTACATAGTTTTAACTAGAATATAAAAACTCAAACGACCCTTTAAAACAAGTTAAACGCCATCCTTTTATACAACACTTAATTATTTGGGAACTCTTTGTAGGATAAAGGTCACCTAACTACTTTGAGGGAACTTATAAGTTAAGGTAAATTTATTGTACTTATGGGATAAAGGTCACCTAACCACTAGTATAAGATAAATTTACATGTGTGTATAAGTAGGACAACTTGATTTGGAAACCATGTGATTAGGGTCACCGAAGCATGGTAACCAAAGGCGTTGATGGGATTAAACATGCCAACTTAATATAAGATATTAAACCGGTCCCATACCACTAGAAATTGTAAAGTGTTGCAATTGTCAAACGTTGACTACCTTGTTAATTTAGATCATGGGATAAAGGTCACCTAACCATCATTTAAATGTAACGTTGGATTCTAGATTTTAATTATTAATTGTCCATGAGACATAAAAGGGTATTAACAATTAAAATTTATATTTGATATCGAAAATACTAATAAAGAACTTTGTTAATCTTGTAGATGGCCGCTAACAACGCTATAAACCCCAACCAAAACGTCCATAATTTTTCACTAAGATCCATCCTTGAAAAGGATCGTCTAAACCAAAACAACTTTGTGGATTGGTTTCGTAACTTGAGAATTGTTCTTAGGCACGAAAAGAAATCCTATGTGTTAGACGATCCTATTCCTGATGAGCCCGAAGAAACTGAAGTTGAAGCCTATAATGATTGGGTTAAGTATGTCGAGGACTCCGTGCAAGTTAGTTGCATAATGTTAGCGAGTATGACTCCCGAACTCCAAAAGGAGTTCGAAACCATGGGGCCTACGACATGATTACCCAACTCAAGGAAATGTTCCAACAAAAGGCAAGGGTTGAGCGCTTCGAAACGGTTCGAGCACTTCATGCATGTCGCATGGATGATTCACAATCCGTCTCAACTTATGTTCTTAAAATGAAAAGCTATATTGATCGCCTCGAAAGGCTAAATTGTCCCGTTTCAAATGAGCTAGCTACGGATATGATCCTTAACTCATTATCTAAGAGATTTGAAACCTTTGTGTTAAATTATAACATGAACGGATGGGACAAGACCGTTTCCGAGCTCCATGGGATGCTCAAAACGGCCGAGGCTAGTATGGGAGGAAAAGTTCAACCCGTTCTCACGATCAATGAAGGCGGAAAGAAAAGGGCTTACTCCGGACCCAAGGCAAATGTTGCTAAGGGAAAGGGTAACAACAAAAGGAATTTCAAAGGCAAAGGAAAGGGAAAAATGGATACTCCAAAGCGAAGAAGCAAAAGGTTGCTGTCAATGACCCATGCTTTGAGTGTGGGGAGGTAGGACATTGGAAACGTAATTGTCCAACCTATCTCAAAGAGTTAAAAGCTAAGAGGGATGCAGGGCAAACCTCAGGTACAATATTTATGATATATATTGAGCTTAATACTGTTCTTTCTTACATATGGGTATTGGATACCGGATGTGGAACTCATATTTGTAATATGTTACAGGGGTTCAGAAGAAAGAAGCACATCAAGAAGGGAGACATTAGTCTCTTTATGGGCAATGGTGCATTGGTGCATGTTGAAGCCCAAGGAGACTATCTTTTGAAACTTCCAAATGGTTTGGAAATTGTATTGAACAATGTTTTGTATGCACCTAGTTTGACTAGGAGTATTATTTCTGTTTCCCGTTGTTAGGCGGTATTTGCTGCTTGCGTCAATCTTCTATGAATCTTGTGCAAGTGGGAGATTGTTGGAATTCGTCTGCCCAAGACACATATTAAATTGACGTGGGTAGTACGTGATGATCCAAGTCGGGTCATACCCAATAACAAGCTAGACAAACACTTATGGTATTTATTTATATGATTTGATCTTTAAATAAATATCAATACTTGAAACATTTAGAAAGTGGGTTTCTAAATAATTGCACTTGAGATATGTAAATAAATTATATGGATGATTTATTTTGAGAGAAATGTGAATATGTTTATTTGGTAAAATAAACATTTATGTGTGTTGTATATAATATGTAATATGTTACATAAGATATGTAACAAGTTATGTTGCATTTTATATACAAAATGTACAAGTAAATGATTTATAAAATTTGGACACAAAATTTGTTTGTGATCACCTCTTGGGGCCGCCCCCCCCCCCCATGTGCCTTTGAAGTAATTTTGTTCTACTTATAGCACATGGGGTGATGTATTGAACACACAATACACACAACATAGAGTGTATCAATTCTTACATGATTTTGTAAGAAAAATTCTCTAAGATTCTCAACTAGCTTTTCCTCCCTTTTTCTCTTGGTATTTTCGGCATCAAGGAGGACAAAAGGGAAGGGTTTTTCAAGTTCAAATCCTAGCATAGTTTGGGTGTTTGTTGGAAGCTTGGGGTATACTAGCTTGAGGTTCTTCTAGGTTGAAGACTTGCCACTTCAAGATCATCATCTCCTTCATATCAACCTTCTCATAAGCTTGGAAGAAGGTAGTCTTCTAAAACACCCTATGGTTGATGTTTTGTATGTATGTTATTCATATACATGGATCCTTATTGTTTGGGTTTTCTTTTAAAAGTTAAACTTTGGTTTTTAACTATATACACATATTGAAAGGTTCAATTTTCCGCTGCGTTTTAATATTATAAGGATAATATTGCTTTGATAAAAACCCAAAAATTCCAACACAAAAAGACATAATATCAACATCAATATACCTCTATTACCTGAAGATCACAAT
This sequence comes from Erigeron breviscapus, assembly GCA_034093135.1. Lineage (NCBI taxonomy): Eukaryota > Viridiplantae > Streptophyta > Magnoliopsida > Asterales > Asteraceae > Erigeron > Erigeron breviscapus. Next base: position 153,638,483 of record CM067167.1, on the reverse strand, counting down.
AGGAATGAGAAAAGCTAGATTAAACACTTCCGAAACGCACTTTTGATAGCCTTTTTGCTCAAGAATTGATTAGGGATGAAAGGGGGTGGTTAGGGCTTGAGAGGAGGTTAATAAATCTGCTAATGACACTCAAAAGACTCCTCATGTGACCCTAAACCCGTTTTTGAGTTTCACCATATGTCAAATTTGGTCCCTAGGCTTCCATATAGCTCATTACTAGTCAAAAACTCCTCCAAGGACCATATACTACCTAAATACTTCGTTAATTACTCCTAATAGGCATATAATTACTTCATAAACATATTTTCATATCATGCATTAAGACTTTCAAGTCTCACATATGTAACACATAAACCACATATAAGCATTAAATCTAGCAATAGACTTAACGGACACATAATATTGACTTAACGACTTAGTCAAACGTTAATAAAAGTTTGGGATGTTACAATTGTATTCAACTACTAATACTAAGAAATTTTTAAAAAAAAATATCAGTATAGTGTATACGTGTGAACAATTATGGTCTTATGTGAACATTAGATGAGTACACATGTGGAAAAAAAATATGTTTTACAATGTACACATATAATTCAGTGTGATTTCACCATGATCACAAGTGACGACTAGAAAACATTTTTGAGGTGTGCATTGGTGTACATTTAATTTGCATATGTAAACTTATCATTTTCTATTAGAAAATTTTATTTTCGATATAGGGGTGTGCACATGTGTACACTTTTGAGGTGTGCATATGTGCAAATCTAATTCACACATGTAAACATATCACTTTTTATATATAAAAAATTAAGTTACACATGTGAATTAATAATTTTTTCTTATCCAGCCAATCATAATCTTGAAAGTATAATTATCAATTGTGTAACATATAAACTAGTGTGACTTATTATATTTATATGTGTACATTTTGATGTGTACATATGTGCAATCTAATTTACACATGTAAACATATCATATTTTATGAGGGAAAAAAAATATAGGTTTTATATTAAAAATAAAGTAAATAATTGATATGCATTTTCCAACTTTAGAGTTTTTTGAGTATGATATTATTTAATTATCATTATATAACAATAATTATTATTATAACTATTAATTTATTATGATTTATTATTCTTATTATAGTTTTATTAATTTTATTATAATAATAATTATTATTATTATAGCTTTATTATGATGATAATTGTTATCATTATATTTTATTAAGATATTATAAAAGTTTAATAAAGGGTAATTTTGTCATTTGTTATAATTTCAATTCAGATTCCTTAGTTGAATTCTGTCAACCAAACACATGACAAGTTTTAAAACTTTCCAATTCTAATTCCTTTGACAAATTCCAATTTCTTCAAAAACATTCTGCGAACTAAACAGCCCCTAAGTCTCTCCTTGTGAATTGTCACAAAGTATGACTATAACAACTTAAGTTTTGAAAAACTTCTTTCCGCAGTTGCCACCAACCGGAATAGTGAAGAACACTATATATGCAATAAATGCATTAGGAAAACAATCCACCCACTTTAAACAATATAAATATCAACCGGTCCCATATCATCGCAAGGTAATACATGCTTAAGCAATTTCAACTAAACACATTGTTCATTTGCATTAAAATTAGATTGTTCATTGTTCTTCAATTTGGATAAGATCCTCTAAAGTTGTTTCAACTTTATAGGTAAAGTTGGAGCAACTTTAACCTTTGTATTAAAATTAAGGGTCAAGATTAAATAGTTAAGTTTCAATATTGATCATTGATTTTAATTAAAGCGTGTAAGATGATCCAACTTTACCTATAAAGCTGGATTATGTTGGATTAACTTTAAAGGATTTTTAAGATGACTACAAGTCTACAACATGTATCAAGGCTTTTCTGGTACAAAAAATTTTTTATCTAAACTTATTTCGAATAATTATAAAATTTTAAAATAATGATTTTATAATAAATGCTTAAATATAACTAAGATTTTTTAAAAATAGAAAGCCGAACTTAAAATCAAAGTCTGATGCATCGGTGTATATAGATTACAACGAGATATGTCATCTAGGCGTTGCCCCGATTCGATATAGATTACAACGAGATATGTCATCTAGGCGTTGCCCCGGGATACATTACGTTTATTATATGTGGTAAGTGGTAACATGTAAAACTAAATAAATAAAAACGTGACAAACGTGGAAAAAAAACAAACAAAAACATACTTACGTTTATTGTATGTGGTAAGTGGTAACAAGTAGAAAACGAAAAGATACTAACAATAATAATATTGACAAAGTAATAAATGATTCTATATTAAGTAGTAGTATATGTGTAATATAATAACATTTTATTTAAAATAGTTTGAGATATACGTGATTAATTTTGAGAATGCAAGAAACTCCATTGAAAAAATGTGTATAAAAATGAAAAGAGAAATATAAGATAAATAAGCAAAATATTTAGCAAGCCTGAAATTTATAATTGGGCTTGGCCCAAAATACAATCAAAATGTCAGCACAACTTACAAAAATGAAGAATAAAAAGTAACGTCATGAAGCCTGTAAACTTATGGGGCGTTTGGTTCGCAGAATGTTTTTGAAGAAATTGGAATCTTTCAAAGGAATTAAAATTTGAAGTAATTGGAAACTGAATGGATTGGAATTTGAATGAATTATAATCTGTATCTGTTTGGTTGACCGGAATTAAATGGAATGGAATGGAATTCATAATAATAATAATAATAATAATAATAATAATAATAATAAAAATTATAATAATAATAATAATAATAATAATAATAATAATAATTAATAATAATAATAATAATAATAATAATAATAATAACAATAATAATAATAAAATCCTGTGCCTAGTAGTAATAATAATAATAATAATAATAATAATAATAATAATAATAATAATAATAATAATTATTTTAAATCAAATAACTCTTTTATTAATTCAAATTTTTATATAAAATAAATATAAACTTTTATAAAATAGAATAAATTTAAATAAAAGGAGAAGGGGGAGGACGAAAGTAAAAACTATTTTAATTGGAATAACTTATTGGTCCCAAGAGATAATAATAATAATAATAATAATAATAATAATAATAATAATAATAATAATAATATAATAATAATAATAATAATAATAATAATAATAATAATAATAATAATAATAATAATAATAATAATAATAATAATAATAATAATAATAATAATAATAATAATAAAAAATAATAATAATAATAATAATAATAATAATAATATAATTAATATAATAATAATAATAATAACTAATAATTATTATTATTATATTAATATTATAAAAGATTAATAATAAATGGTGACATGTGATTATAAAGTTTCCATCCATTAATTGTATTTTTCTATTAATTAATATAATATAATAATAATATAATAATAATAATAATAATAATAATAATAATAATAATAATAATATTATTATTAATAATTATTAATAATAATAATAATATAATAATATAATAATAATAATTATTATTATTAATATTTGTATTTTTATTAATAATAATTATTTATATTTATAAATAATAGTAATAGAAAAATACAATCTTTATGAAATAAAACATAATAATAATTTTTGAAGAGTTAAATTTTGAATTCCATTGGAATTCAAAACTTTCCATCCAATTTGCCATGGAATCTTGAATTCCTTCATATGATGGAATTCAAAGGATTCCAATTCCAATTCCTTACGAACCAAACAAGTCATGGAATGGAATCTGAATTCCATTCTGTCAACCAAACAGGATATGGAATGGAATTCAGATTCCAATTCCAACGAATTCTGCGAACCAAACACCCCCTTAATATATATATTAAAAAGAGTGAATCGGCACAGAAAGTCAGAAACCGATTCACTCTTTTTAGTATGGGAATTGATATTAGTACCATGTAAGTTTATTAACTTACCACAACCATGCATTATATGCTTGTACAACAAGCTGTAAATATTGTACTGTGTGATAATTTTATCAAATATTATGGTATTAATATCACCTCTCTTTTAGTATATATACTACTAGATTAAACCCGTGCGATGCACGGTATATTAAAGGAAAATAACACAAATATTTTTAATGTGCTAAAGTAACCTTAAAACAAAAATTCAAACAAAAAAAGATAAGTGAAACCATTCAGTACGATGTACGTAATTAAAGCAAAATAATACAAATATTTTGAATGTGCCAAAATAACAACAAAACAAAAATTCAAACTAAAGAAGATTAACAAAACCATTAAAGTAATATCTAATTGAATGAAAGTTAAAGATCCGTTAAGACTTCTTTGAAAACCACGTTAGTTGTAATATTGGTAGGTTTTCCATCTTTGTCTAGTTTTTCTTTAGAACGGCAGAATTTATTATATAAATAAAGAGTAAACTAGCAAGGCGCTAGTCACCAAATGTACAAATACAATTACATGAAAAGTCTAGAAAAGCAACAGAACAAACGAGATCTAGACTCGTCCCGAGGCATTAACTGCGAGGACTTCAAAAGGAGTGAAAAAAACTCGTGTCGATTACAAAAAGGAGACACGAGAAAAACTCCCAACCAACGAGGGCCGAGCCACCGGTTTTCACCACGTGGTGTTTTTGATGAAGTCCCAACCATGACTCGGGGGACATATCTTCCACTAATGTTACCAAAAGAATAAAGGAAAGCCCAAAAAAAAAAACCACATGTAACTCTCTTGACATCGAAGCCTTCCTGTAGGCAAAAATTATGACTGCACCCAAGGAAAGAACCAAAATTCACCCAGCTTCCAGTAGGTTCCCAAGCCAATCACACCACACATAACTTTGCTCCATTCTGTTGAAGTCGACCCCTCACAACTCCAAAGCAAAAATAACTCCATCCCTTCTAAAAACATCAGTAACTTATCCATTTTTAAGAGGATGCTCATACCACTCTTCCCATGACATTTTATCCTTTCTGTCACGGTTTACAATCCAAACAAATCCAGCAGAAACAATTGCATTAAAGATATCCATGCTAGACTCTTGAACGTTATTATGAAGCTTGTTGTTTCTAAAACCTTCAAACCTTTCTTACTCATCAAATCTATTGGTGACAATAAACTCATCTGCCAAAAAGTAAAATTGAAATCTAAAAAAATAAACATAACATGTAACAATATTCAAGAGTAAAGTAGATTGTTAGAACATGTTACAAAATATAACAATGACGTAAGACAGTAACATAAAAGTAAGAGTGTAACAGATAAGAGTGTATCATGTCCCTATCTGTATACACTCTGTAACACTCTTCTATGTGTTTCTATCATTCAAAAACTGGTATAAATATCAGTATGGTATTGTAACATAAAATTAATCTAATACAATGTAATCTTTTATTTCCCTCTCGTATTAAGGGCTGTATAAGCCTTACAGTCTATTGTATTATATTTTCTATATCAATTGTTAACATGGTATCAGAGCATGGTTGATTCTTGGAACAACCTGCTAATCAACTTCAATTTATCCAAAAGAAACAAACAAACCCAAATCCCAGAAATCCAAAATCCAAACTCAAACCAAAATCAAGCAGCCCAAATTCAAACCAAAAACAAACCAGTCCCTCTAAAACCTGCATGTGTTCGTCACAGTAATTGTGACCAAAAGGGAAGCAGAAAAACCTGGTGGTTGTCGAAGAAGATAACTGCCACCGACAGAGGAGAAAACCCGGAGAAGAAATAGATTCGACGGAACCACAAACCATCGATTCGTCGATCCAGAAATCGCCGGCCTGTTTCTCTCTTCAGCCGTGCCACCGCTGCCGTGCTCATCTTCACCGAACCACGGCTGTTATCTAGCAGCCGTTGCCACCCTTCAGACATGGATATGATTATGAGGGTGCTGGTCCTTATGAGAATGATATGGATGATTTTGAAGATGGGTTCAACCTGATTGGAACAAAAAAGGTTTGGGCAAAGCGATGTATATATTTTGCAGATCTAGTTTCTGAAGATGATCTAGATCGTATTGCAGAAGCAACTTTGGCTAAAACGATATTCTACAACCATAAATATCAACTAAGAATACGTTTTGGGACTTGCAAGAGTTTTCAGCAAAAGATATATGGAAATGAAGTGTTTGGCATATTCAGTGGATGTCCTAGAGGCAAGGCAGCCACTATTGTTCTTTATGGAAATGACCAGTACATTGAAGACCCACAAATAATAAAATAAATCAAAGAGTGGCAGCCGCCCCTCTTTCCCATTGTGTCAAAAGGAGTCCCTCAATTTTGAATGGCTCAGCACATATAGCTCAAAATGTTTTTAAATCAAATGGGTCTTGGATCTTTGAACCCGCGAAAAAAAAAAAAAAAAAGTCGGGTTCATAAAATTTGAACCCGCAAGAAAAGAAAAAGTCGGGTTCATAAAAAACTTTGAGCTCGCAAGAAAAAGTCGGGTTCATAAACAAATTTGAGCTCGCAAGAAAAAGTCGGGTTCATAAACAAATTTGAGCTCGCAAGAAAAAGTCGGGTTCATAAAAACTTTGAGCTCGCAAGAAAAAAGTCGGGTTCATAAAAAAAACTTTGAGCTCGCAAGAAAAAGTCGGGTTCATAAACAAATTTGAGCTCGCAAGAAAAAGTCGGGTTCATAAACAAATTTGAGCTCGCAAGAAAAAGTCGGGTTCATAAAAAACTTTGAGCTCGCAAGAAAAAGCCGGGTTCATAAAATTTGAACTCGCAAGAAAAAGTCGGGTTCATAAACAAATTTGAGCTCGCAAGAAAAAGTCGGGTTCATAAACAAATTTGAGCTCGCAAGAAAAAGTCGGGTTCATAAACAAATTTGAGCTCGCAAGAAAAAGTCGGGTTCATAAACAAATTTGAGCTCGCAAGAAAAAGTCGGGTTCATAAACAAATTTGAGCTCGCAAGAAAAAGTCGGGTTCATAAACAAATTTGAGCTCGCAAGAAAAAGTCGGGTTCATAAACAAATTTGAGCTCGCAAGAAAAAGTCGGGTTCATAAACAAATTTGAGCTCGCAAGAAAAAGTCGGGTTCATAAACAAATTTGAACTCGCAAGAAAAAGTCGGGTTCATAAAAAACTTTGAGCTCGCAAGAAAAAGTCGGGTTCATAAACAAATTTGAGCTCGCAAGAAAAAGTCGGGTTCATAAACAAATTTGAATCCGCAAGAAAAAGTCGGGTTCATAAAAAACTTTGAGCTCGCAAGAAAAAAGTCGGGTTCATAAAAAACTTTGAGCTCGCAAGAAAAAGTCGGGTTCATAAACAAATTTGAGCTCGCAAGAAAAAGTCGGGTTCATAAACAAATTTGAGCTCGCAAGAAAAAGTCGGGTTCATAAAAAACTTTGAGCTCGCAAGAAAAAGAAATCAAAGAAATATTCCTTGGCAAGTTGGGAGTTCCAACTTGAGGAGGAGTATTAGAAAAGAAAGAAATATGCCTGTATTTTTTTTAGGGGGAGATATAGGTATATAAAGGAGTGAAGAAGGCGGTAGCTCAACAATCAAACAAAAGGCTACCATGAAGAAGGCGACAGCCCAAATCAAACCAAAAACTACCATGTCGAAGGCGGTATCTCACTAAACAAACTGTGAGACTACCATGAAGGCGGTAGCTCAAGTCAAACTCAAAACCAATTCAAGTTGAATATTGGTGACCCCACTATTCAACTTGAGGGGGAGTGTTAGAACATGTTACAAAATATAACAATGACGTAAGACAGTAACATAAAAGTAAGAGTGTAACAGATAAGAGTGTATCATGTCCCTATCTGTATACACTCTGTAACACTCTTCTATGTGTTTCTATCATTCAAAAACTGGTATAAATATCAGTATGGTATTGTAACATAAAATTAATCTAATACAATGTAATCTTTTATTTCCCTCTCGTATTAAGGGCTGTATAAGCCTTACAGTCTATTGTATTATATTTTCTATATCAATTGTTAACATGGTATCACTTGAGAAGTCGTTAATTTTTCCAAACTGAACAATCAAAATGATAAGACGGTCAGGATCTTGCTTGGAAATCAATTCAATCAAATTTTTGGCAAAGTCCCCGAACAAAGTACATTTTATGATTACAGACCTACATAAAAAAACATATGTTTGTTTGAAACAAAATATATACTCATATGTATTATATAAAAAATATAATATATAAAGTATAATGTTCATGATTTGATAATAATTAACGAATATAACTTAATTTGACATTTCTCTTCACATGTGTGTCACCCTAACATTATGTGTTCCTTTTTTTTATTCTCAAATGATGTAAGGTCTCCAACTTTAACGATGCAATCGATTATATCTATGTTTATAATACGAATAGAAAACCCATAATTGTTGTGAAACAACTCTAAATAAATATAATAAGAATAAAGAATAATGTATAATCCTCTCTTAGTTATATAACTAGATAGATTAACCCGCACGTTGTGCGGGCTGATGAAACATAATAAAAATACAATAACTAATAGTTACATCATTATTCAAATTATGATAATATAAAAAACTGACAAATTACGACTAATGCAAACAATAAAATTATAGTTTATGAATATATGATATACGTCAAATATGTTAAAGCATGACTAATGAAACATAAATATTTATAAATCATGAAAATCGTTTTTATGATATATATTTCTTATATATAATAAAATAAATACTTTCAGGAAAATAAACATAATATAATAAACAATCTCATTTGATTATAATCATGATTGATGATTAAGATTAAAATTGATGATTAAGATCATACATGACAACATAAATATAGCAAATTAAATGAAAAATGACAACTAATTAAAAATCCAATGTAGCAAAAAACTAAAAATGTCACATAGGAAAAAACATATTCTCTCTTAGTTATATAGAGATATTTTAAAATTTGATTATGTATATGTATACTTTGGAAATGTCAAATTAATATGTACGTATATTTGAGCTCGCAAGAAAAAAGTCGGGTTCAAAAAAAATTTGAGCTCGCAAGAAAAAAGTCGGGTTCATAAACAAATTTGAGCTCGCAAGAAAAAAGTCGGGTTCATAAACAAATTTGAGCTCGCAAGAAAAAAGTCGGGTTCATAAACAAATTTGAGCTCGCAAGAAAAAAGTCGGGTTCATAAACAAATTTGAGCTCGCAAGAAAAAAGTCGGGTTCATAAACAAATTTGAGCTCGCAAGAAAAAAGTCGGGTTCATAAACAAATTTGAGCTCGCAAGAAAAAAGTCGGGTTCATAAACAAATTTGAGCTCGCAAGAAAAAAGTCGGGTTCATAAACAAATTTGAGCTCGCAAGAAAAAAGTCGGGTTCATAAACAAATTTGAGCTCGCAAGAAAAAAGTCGGGTTCATAAACAAATTTGAGCTCGCAAGAAAAAAGTCGGGTTCATAAACAAATTTGAGCTCGCAAGAAAAAAGTCGGGTTCATAAACAAATTTGAGCTCGCAAGAAAAAAGTCGGGTTCATAAACAAATTTGAGCTCGCAAGAAAAAAGTCGGGTTCATAAACAAATTTGAGCTCGCAAGAAAAAAGTCGGGTTCATAAACAAATTTGAGCTCGCAAGAAAAAAGTCGGGTTCATAAACAAATTTGAGCTCGCAAGAAAAAAGTCGGGTTCATAAACAAATTTGAGCTCGCAAGAAAAAAGTCGGGTTCATAAACAAATTTGAGCTCGCAAGAAAAAAGTCGGGTTCATAAACAAATTTGAGCTCGCAAGAAAAAAGTCGGGTTCATAAACAAATTTGAGCTCGCAAGAAAAAAGTCGGGTTCATAAACAAATTTGAGCTCGCAAGAAAAAAGTCGGGTTCATAAACAAATTTGAGCTCGCAAGAAAAAAGTCGGGTTCATAAACAAATTTGAGCTCGCAAGAAAAAAGTCGGGTTCATAAACAAATTTGAGCTCGCAAGAAAAAAGTCGGGTTCATAAACAAATTTGAGCTCGCAAGAAAAAAGTCGGGTTCATAAACAAATTTGAGCTCGCAAGAAAAAAGTCGGGTTCATAAACAAATTTGAGCTCGCAAGAAAAAAGTCGGGTTCATAAACAAATTTGAGCTCGCAAGAAAAAAGTCGGGTTCATAAACAAATTTGAGCTCGCAAGAAAAAAGTCGGGTTCATAAACAAATTTGAGCTCGCAAGAAAAAAGTCGGGTTCATAAACAAATTTGAGCTCGCAAGAAAAAAGTCGGGTTCATAAACAAATTTGAGCTCGCAAGAAAAAAGTCGGGTTCATAAACAAATTTGAGCTCGCAAGAAAAAAGTCGGGTTCATAAACAAATTTGAGCTCGCAAGAAAAAAGTCGGGTTCATAAACAAATTTGAGCTCGCAAGAAAAAAGTCGGGTTCATAAACAAATTTGAGCTCGCAAGAAAAAAGTCGGGTTCATAAACAAATTTGAGCTCGCAAGAAAAAAGTCGGGTTCATAAACAAATTTGAGCTCGCAAGAAAAAAGTCGGGTTCATAAACAAATTTGAGCTCGCAAGAAAAAAGTCGGGTTCATAAACAAATTTGAGCTCGCAAGAAAAAAGTCGGGTTCATAAACAAATTTGAGCTCGCAAGAAAAAAGTCGGGTTCATAAACAAATTTGAGCTCGCAAGAAAAAAGTCGGGTTCATAAACAAATTTGAGCTCGCAAGAAAAAAGTCGGGTTCATAAACAAATTTGAGCTCGCAAGAAAAAAGTCGGGTTCATAAACAAATTTGAGCTCGCAAGAAAAAAGTCGGGTTCATAAACAAATTTGAGCTCGCAAGAAAAAAGTCGGGTTCATAAACAAATTTGAGCTCGCAAGAAAAAAGTCGGGTTCATAAACAAATTTGAGCTCGCAAGAAAAAAGTCGGGTTCATAAACAAATTTGAGCTCGCAAGAAAAAAGTCGGGTTCATAAACAAATTTGAGCTCGCAAGAAAAAAGTCGGGTTCATAAACAAATTTGAGCTCGCAAGAAAAAAGTCGGGTTCATAAACAAATTTGAGCTCGCAAGAAAAAAGTCGGGTTCATAAACAAATTTGAGCTCGCAAGAAAAAAGTCGGGTTCATAAACAAATTTGAGCTCGCAAGAAAAAAGTCGGGTTCATAAACAAATTTGAGCTCGCAAGAAAAAAGTCGGGTTCATAAACAAATTTGAGCTCGCAAGAAAAAAGTCGGGTTCATAAACAAATTTGAGCTCGCAAGAAAAAAGTCGGGTTCATAAACAAATTTGAGCTCGCAAGAAAAAAGTCGGGTTCATAAACAAATTTGAGCTCGCAAGAAAAAAGTCGGGTTCATAAACAAATTTGAGCTCGCAAGAAAAAAGTCGGGTTCATAAACAAATTTGAGCTCGCAAGAAAAAAGTCGGGTTCATAAACAAATTTGAGCTCGCAAGAAAAAAGTCGGGTTCATAAACAAATTTGAGCTCGCAAGAAAAAAGTCGGGTTCATAAACAAATTTGAGCTCGCAAGAAAAAAGTCGGGTTCATAAACAAATTTGAGCTCGCAAGAAAAAAGTCGGGTTCATAAAAAATTATCTCAAGATTATAAAAAATAATAACTAAATAATAAGATGATGATAATAATAATAATAATAATAATAATAATAATAATAATAATAATAATAATAATAATAATAATAATAATAATAATAATAATGATAATAATAATAATAATAATAATAATAATAATAATAATAATAATAATAATAATAATAATAATAATAATAATAATAACAATAATAATAATAATAATAATAATAATAATAATAATAATAATAATAATAATAATAATAATAATAATAATAATAATAATAATAATAATAATAATAATAATAATAATAATAATAATAATAATAATAATAATAATAATAATAATAATAATAATAATAATAATAATAATAATAATAATAATAATAATAATAATAATAATAATAATAATAATAATAATAATAATAATAATAATAATAATAATAATAATAATAATAATAATAATAATAATAATAATAATAATAATAATAATAATAATAATAATAATAATAATAATAATAATAATAATAATAATAATAATAATAATAATAATAATAATAATAATAATAATAATAATAATAATAATAATAATAATAATAATAATAATAATAATAATAATAATAATAATAATAATAATAATAATAATAATAATAATAATAATAATAATAATAATAATAATAATAATAATAATAATAATAATAATAATAATAATAATAATAATAATAATAATAATAATAATAATAATAATAATAATAATAATAATAATAATAATAATAATAATAATAATAATAATAATAATAATAATAATAATAATAATAATAATAATAATAATAATAATAATAATAAAATAATAATAATAATAATAATAATAATAATAATAATAATAATAATAATAATAATAATAATAAAATTAGTAGATATACGTATACTTTGAAGTCTTTAAATTAATTAATTAATATTAGCAATAATTTTAGGATCAATTTGTCACTAAAAATGATGATTAGGATAAATGATTATGAATAATTTAAATAACATGAAACGCTTAAAATTATGAAATTAATTAATGGAACAATGACACATAATGAAAAATCCTACATGTCATTCTTTCATAATTGTCTATTAAACAAAAAACTATCATCTCTTAGTTATATAGAGAGATCCACCATATATGGCCGATCATTAAGAGAGAGATGATTAGGATAAAGAATAATTTTTAAAAGAATGCTTAAAAATAGGAAATTAATGTAAGTATGACACATAAGAAAAAATCCTACATGACATTCTTTTATAGTTGCCAACTAATCAAAAAATTATCCTCTCTTAGTTATATAGTGAGAAACGTAACTTTGTGATGAAGAAATCCTATATAAGTCTAAAGAGAATATACATGGTTTAAAGAATTAATATAATTATTAAAATATAATAAAAAGAAAATGATACCATTAGTTTGATTTTAATTTGATTCAAGATACTTAACTTTGAAAAGAAGAAATCCATATCCATATCTCTCTATGATCGACCTGCTCATTAATAAGGATATATATATGTTTTAAAACATTAAAATTAATTAAATTAAAATAATAATAAAACAAAACTTAGCCATTTATACATATCACCATATGTATTGTTATCATTATACATACATATATTGCAGCCGACTTGTTATCATATATTGTTTCATTTTTTAGTTTTTAATTTTTTATTATTAATTAATGATGATTAGGATAAATAATTAAGAATAATATAAATGATATGAAATGCTTAAAATTAGAAAATTAATGAAAATATGACACATAATAAAAAATCCTACATGACATTTTCTCATAATTGCCAACTAAGAAAAAATAATTCTCTCTTAGTTATATAGAGAGAAGGGGTTGAGTATTGTAAAACAAGTATTAAAATAAAACAAATAGGATAAGATCTTGACCCTTAGATCATGGTTAAATTGATGCACGGAGATTCACGAAGCAATTGATACACGATGATTTTCATGATGCACGTGATTTTCAGTGAAGAAACCTATTGTTTTATTTTATTGTTTTATTTGTTTTACTTTATACTTATTTTACCTAAAAACAATATACTAGGATATCCGCTCTCACTAACACTAAAATTGAAAAACAAACAAGATAAAACACTCGAACACATACATACAATATCTCATCAATTCACGCACTCACACACATAACAATCACAAAAACTAACTTGGAAAAAGAAAACCAATTAAGATGAACTCAACAACCGAACATCATCACCTAAAAAACATAGCTAACTTCATCAATTCAACCTCCAAAAACATCTCCTCAATCTTCACTCAAAAATCATCATCATCATCATCTATTCAAAATAATTATAATAATAATGAAACGTCGTCGTTTTGTTCAAGTAGTTGTTCCTTAGAAAACTCGGATTCCACGACGACGACGACAAGGTCAGGAGGGTTTCCATCGACGATGAGAATATCGAATTTGAGTTCGACAGGTGGGCCCGCTTTTGTTGGTCAGGTTTTTAGTATGTGTGACCTTTCTGGTACTGGTCTCATGGCTGTTTCTACTCAGTTTGACATCCCCTTTCTTTCCAACAGGTATATTATATACATACATTTCCATATTCCCATTACCATTTACTCGTATATATTTATATATACATATAGGGGACCTTGTTTTCAGAACCCATTTTTTTTATAAGAACCGCGAGAACTCCTAAATTTTATATTGGATCACATGTTTTTTTTGTTCATTGAATTTTTTTTTCAAAACCTTATATATAGCCGCTTGTCACATGTGAACAGAAAACGTGAACAAATTCATTCACAAAGTTCACATAAGGCTATTTGAAGGTTTCTTCTAAAAGTTTCTTCTACAGCATACATTTTTATATGAATGAACAAAAAAAACATGTGAACAAATATATAATTTAAGAGTTCTCATGGTTCTTACAAAAAAAAATGGTTCTCAAAATAAGGAAACTCTCTATATATATATGTATGTATATATATATATAGTTGCTGTATTTTAATTACTATTGTGTTAAAAGGGGAGTATATTATCTTTAGGGTAGATTGGGGTTTAAAAAAATCAACCTTCTTTTTATGGAAACCTGAACTGGCCCATCACAAATTAAGGCTGACCTAGTGGTCTGCTCATATGGTGCAGCTTGGGATGTTAGTTATGTGAATGAGTCGAGCTTTTAACGAGCTTGTTTTGTTTAAGGAGTCGAGCTTAAAATGCTAGCATTTTGCTTGGCTCGTTTAAAAGCATGTATAGTTGTTTTGAGTTGAACAGGGTAATCGAGCTTACATAGTCTACTTCTATTAGTTATTGAGATCTAAAATATATTATCATTGTTGAAATGTTTGAGTTCGAGCTTGAGCTATGAGTTTATTGAGCACGAGCTTGTTAACGATCAACTCGAGCTTGGAAAGTAGTCATGGTTGTAAAGGACGCTAATCGGTACTCAATTGGTCTGGGACCTTGGATTGAGTAATCTACCTACGCAGGGTGTACTTGGATTGAATATTTTCTTTATATACAATATATCTCGAGAAATTATATGTATGACATGTTTATATGACCCTAGCAGTATGTTTAGAAACATTAGCACAATCATTTAAATGCTTTAAATCAATTGGTTGATCCCTTTTTCACTAAGTTAACACCAAGTTTTTATCAAGTTGGCTGATATGTGTCCAAGTAGTCAATATTGACTAACTTGTGGATCATATTGATTTGGATTATATTTAACTCGCCTCGATCACTAACCTTGTAGCGAGTACTCAGCGGTTACTCGGCCTTGGATTTTGATATTAACAACAGTTAAACAGTGAAATTAGTCGATTAAAATCAGTCCGGATAACTAAGTGAGCATTGAGATCGGGCTCGAACTCGAGCAATAAAAATATATCTGACTTTGCTTGAACACAAATATGAAAAGTTGCAATCCGAGTCTAGCCCAATTTTTTACTATACTTAGCTCGACTAGTTTACATTCCTCTCCGCTAGTTTGTTTTGGTCTTCTAAATTTAGAAAAGACATGATTCTGTAATGGTTGAAATAAACCAGATTGATTAAAAATATTAAGTGAAACATTCTATTTTTCCATCTTCCTATAACCTAAAGGTATGATTTTTTAATCAATCTAGAATCTTTTCTGATCCCCGAAACGATATTATGCCATTACTATCCTATTGAGTCGCTTGAAGATGCAGAGTTTAACAAAATGTGTGTAATTTAGCGAAGCTATACTTCACGGACAAGGTGATAGATTTAAGGGTTAATGACATCAAAAATAACTTACTTTTTCAAATATCCTTATTGTGACAAGTTACTATTTTATCTCCTAAAAGTCTAACCTAAGTTGGCTTTATTGTCCCCATTGTAACTATGTTGACTTTCAACCTAGCCAAATGGTTATGTGGTGGTTGACTATGTAGTTGACTAGGCAACTTTGTTGACGTAGAGTCATGTGATGTGACACGTGAATTTTTGGAAAAAAAAAACTTCCAAAAGTTTTTGATAACAAAGTTTTTAATTATCCATTAATAAGTATTTCGTTTTTTGAACCAAAGTTCCACATTGTTTGAGCATGGAAAGTTAAGCTCAATTACAAAAGGGGTTTAACCACGAAAATCATCAAAATCTCCTCAATAGAATGCAAACCTACTAAGTTCCCAAAGAGATGTTTCGATCTTTGGGGATATGAATATTATGTGATTTTATGTTATGAATGATTGATTGATTGATTGATTGTACTGAATGTGTGTGAATGTTTCTGAAGATGAATTGTATTGAATGATGTTGAATATCTGAATTGAATGAATGTAGCCGCCTGACAACTAATAATTGGAGGTATATATAGGCCTTCAATTAGGTCATCATCGTATTGTATATTGTGCCGTCATAAATGGGCCTTTACCCTAGTACTCAAAATGGAACCTTCAAGAAATATTGTTGTCCATCCATATAAATGAGTGAATGCTAGGTATAAGAATGGTTCACTCCTTGGCTTCCCAAGCTTTAGTGAAGGTTAGACAGTTACATTGTGTAAGCCTTACCGGGCTTAGACATACTCAGTTTGGAGAACCTCGCTGGGGAGAGCCTTGCTGAGGAGAGCCTCTAGGGAGAGCCTTGCTGAGGAGAGCCTCGCTCGGGAAAGCCTTCCTGAGGAGAGCTCGCTAGGGAGAGCCTTCCTGAGGAGAGCCTTGCTGAGGAGAGCCTCGCTGGGGAGAGTCGTCCTGAGTAGAGCCTTGCTAGGGAGAGCCTTCCTGAGGAGAGCTCGCTAGGGAAAGCCTTCCTGAGGAGAGCCTTGCTGAGGAGGGCCTTGCTGGGGAGAGTCTTGCTGAGGAGAGCTGAAGCCTTCTTCAAAAGAGAGTGGAAGCCTTCCTCAAAAGAGAGTGGAAGCCTTCTTCAAAAAAGAGTTGAAGCCTTGTCTGGGCCCCACTAGAGTCTTGGCAAGTTGGCATTCTTTTGTCTTTTTCCTAAGCCTTCCTCTCTTGCCTAGCCTTAAGCTTTCCTGGGCCCCACTCCAAGGCTCCCAACCTAATCTTACTCTCTTGTCTAGCCTTAAGCTTCCCTGGGCCCCACTCCAAGGCTTTCTTTTCTTGTCTTATCTAAGCCTTCTCAAGGCCTTTCCACCTTAAGTCTTGCCAAGGTCTTTCCACCTTAGGCCTTACCAAGGTTCGACCAAACCTTCCTTTGCCAAGTCTAGACATACATATAACCAAATAATTGGGGTCCGATTTGGTGAGGTCTCACCCTAGCTCATCAAGTCCCCCAAGTTTGAATGTAAACTTTCCTTTAGAAAGATTTGGATTCAAACTTTTAACAAAATTTTTTTTTTTTTCTTTTTTTTCTTTTCACTGTTTCAATTATGTATATAAATCCTTTTTTTTTCTTGGAATCGGCAACAACCAAAATTAGGAGAAGCCTTTTTCTTTTCTTATTGGTTGCTGACGAATTTCAAAAAGGATTAAGGTTTCTATTCCTTTACTTCTTTGTTTTAGATCCATTTAAACAATACAAAAGAGCCAAGAAGGTTTATGATCCTTTGGCTACTCTTTCTCTATATATTTATATAAGTGAATCGGCAGAAAAGGACTTTTAATAAGATTTGTTTTTCTCAATTCTTTCTTATCTCCTAATTGATTTCCTTCTCTTTGATATTGGAAACCACAAATGAAAAGATAAAGACAAACAATTCTTCTTTTTCTTAGCATCAGCCGTGACAAGAAGAAGAAAAGAGAAGGTACAATTTTGCATTATCTCTTTCTTATTTTTCCATTAATCATTTTAAAGCCTCTACCAAGCCCAGGCACCCCTTCTCTTAGCTTTGCTGAAGCCTTGACTGGCCCAAGCTTTGCTAGTGTCTTGGCTTTGTCCTTATGTATGCCTCGCAAGCCTCACCGAAAGCTTAACACTCCTTTGTCTTTATCTAAGCCTCACCGATTCTCCTCTTTTTTGTCCTATCCGCACTTCGCTAGAGACTCTCCATACGAATATATATATATATATATATATATTGAAGGCTCTCCAAAGACCGAACCTCGGCTCTCTTAGGCCTTTGCCTCACTGGAGGTTCTCTGGGGCCACTCTAGGATTCGACACCTTTTGTCTTTACTTGAGGCTCGCCGTTTATGAAGCTTCGCCACTCTCCCTTGTCTTTTCCTAAGGCTCGACAGCTCATCTTGCCTTAAGACCTTCTTAAGAGAGTGCCTTTCCTTAAGGTCCGATTCTCACTTCAAGGCTCGCTAGAGGCTTCTTTTTTCCTTAGCCTTAAGCTTCGCAGGAATCTCCTTTTCTTTTTGATCATTCCTTTAATTTCGAGCCTCCTTCAGATTCCTTCCTTTTAATTTTGTTCGATTTACATATAGATAGTTAGGGTTTTATTGGTAGATTCACCATACCTCTTTAAATCCCCCAAGTTTGAAGGTAAGTTTTTTTTCTCAAAATCTTGGATTCAAACTTAAATATTTCTTTCACTTTTTAATTTTGTACATAAATCTTTTCTTTTCTTTCTTGAACAATCGTACAGCTATCTGAAGAAAGAAAGTCAATCCAGCAGTTCTTGCCAGCCCTCTCTCTCTCTCCATCGGATTCCTTTTGCATTGTAAAAGTTAAGACAATGGTTTTTATTTTATTTTTATTATTATTATTTTTCTTTTTAAACAAAAATGTGTAATAAGTAATGTTGAGAGATAGACCTTCTCTTTTTGTTGTATCCACATGAAGAGAGAAAGAGTTTTGTAGCTTAATTAATTGGGAGTAGACCATTTTGTCGCTTCCAGTTCATTCTCGACTTGCCCTCCACATACAATGCATTTTTTTTTTTAAATATGATATTATCAAGGAGTGGACCCACGTATATAACTTTCGATGTTCTACCAATAGAATATAGATAGTTAGAGAGCAGGCTATACTGCTATTGCCAGGGTGAGCGGGTTTTAATCCCGTTATGATTCTCTACCAGGCGGGCTTTGTCTAGGTCCAGTCCCCCAAATTCAATTGCAAGGGTTTTTTACAAAGACTTTGCATTTTAAATTTTATTTCATTTTGTTCTTATCCCATGTCTGGGTCTTAAAAATTATATTACTCGCGAGAATTGAGAAGTAGAAGTGCTTATCTTTTTAGATGAATAAATTTTATGCGCGCGTTTTCCCAATGAGAAACGCTTATCTTATCATCCGATGAATGAATAAGACGTAAATTTGATGTGGGTGGAGTAATCTCTCTGCTATCCCTTCATCAATATCACTTCCCGATGAGAAGTGCTTACCTTTTTATCCGATGAACAAAAAGATGAATAAAAATATCACTTCCCGATGAGAGGTGCTTACCTTTTTATCCGATGAATAAAAAGATGAATAAATTTTTGTTAGTGTTCAGCCGGGCCCAGTTTTGGCTTGTTACACTTCGGGACTCACACTTGGTGAGATTTTGTTTTATACGTCTTGCTTCCCAGTGAGAAGCCTTATACTCTCATCCATTAGATGAGAAAAAATGAAGACTTTCTAAGTGCTAGCCAAACTTAACTTAGATGTTCATTCATTATTATTTATTATCAATTTTACTATGGGAAGTTCTATCCTCATATGTGAGGAAGATGAAAATTGTTTTAAGTGCTAGCTGGGGGTTGCTTTCTAGCTTATTCTTCCACCGGCCTTATACTTTTTGAAGTCTTCTGCCCATATATAAGGCATGACTTGGCCTTTAGGCATGTATGCTTTAGCCTTCATAGGTACATGGGTTTTTATAATCCGTACCAGAAGTTGCCTAGGAATTCTTTCTTCCCATTTTAGCACTCGACTTCTGGGATTGTCCTTCGGATTACCCTTTTAGCAATTGACCAACTATTTTCGAAAAGAAAATGATATCTCATTAATGATAAGGTTGGGATAAGGAACTGGATCATGCCCCCTCTCAGGGGGGTATAACCGGTTGGTCTCTGACCAACAAACATAACAATTGTTGAAGTAAAATGACATAAAAATATTTTAAATAAAGTGATTATTTTTATCAAAGTAGGGATTTTCTCAAAGGAGAGAGGCTGGGACCCATACTAACCTAGAGTCTTGTCATTTGTCTTATTCATGTACCATGTATACATGGCCCTCAGGCTCTCCTGGATCATCACTCTCCTCCACCCTTTTCTTTTACCATGCAAAGGTCTTCTTTGCTTGCTTAGCTCCTGGGACCAGGTGTTCAAGCTTCCCTTCATCCAATGCCCTCTTGATCTACCAATTTAGCTGTCTACATGCATTAGTGTCATGTCCGTGATCCTCATGGAATTCACAATATTGATTCATGTTCTTTTTCCCGGATTTGAAGGCCATTGGTGAAGGAGGCTTGAAAGTAGCACACTATCTCAGTGTTCAAAATTTCTCTAGGGCATTTAATCAAGTTAACAATTGGTACATCTTTGATGTATGGTCCACAAACCTTTTCTCACGACGCTCATCCCGACGTTCGTCTCGTCTTTGGTCGTGTCGGCTCCACTCTTCATTAGCCAATCCTCCTCCAGATTTATCTTTCTTTGTGACCCCTCTTACCAGTGAGGCAGTCTCTTTGGAGCGAATGAAGTCGAACGCCCTATCAATAGCTTCTTTAAACGTCAATGGGATTCTCTTGCTTAGATCATCCTGGAGTTCGCCAGGGAGCAGTGCCAAGGTGAAGCCCGAGATTTGTTGACTTTCAGGAAGTCCAGGCATCTTCTGGCATTCCTCAGTGTACCTTGTGATGAAATCTCTTAGTGGCTCGCTTTCTCTTTGCCTAATCAGGTGAGCTTCCAAGTGACTTCTCTGACGCTTCTTCTGCTGGATGAATTGGGCTATGAACTTCTCCTTCAAATCTTCATAGCCTTTGATGCTCTTCTCAGGAAGCTTGGTGAACCACTCCAAGGCATAACCTTGCAAGGTGCCCGGGAACAAGTGACACGCTACGGGGTCCACCCATTTTTCGGTTATCACAGCTTGATCATAGATTGCCAAGTGGTCCTCTGGGTCCCGAGTACCATCATAAGTACCAACGATAGCGGGAACCTTCTGACCATCTGGGAAGGCATAATTTGCCACCCAGTCACAAAACCTTGACTTCGTGGCTGACTTTGGCACCTTGGCCACCCTTGCCTGCTCATCAGCCTCCTCTCCTGCTGCAATTTTTAACATCTTTAGTAATTCTTTTGCTGGGTTGACCGGTTCAGGGACAGGCTCGACTGGCTTTTGCTTTTTCATCTCGTCCACCAACAACTTCATTATGGACTCCATGCCTGTAGGCTGTAGAAAAGGTTGTGGGGCCGGCTGAGGTGGAGCTGGCCTTAACGCAGCAGAGAGTTGAGAGAGAACCAATCGGTTGGAGGAGGTGGTGGTGTTTGCACTTGCTGAGTGCCTTTGGCAGCTAGCCTTATCAGTTCTAACAAATGGCTCCCCTGGATAGTCACAGATTGAGAGGAGCTAGATATTGATTGCAAGGATGTCTGACCTCCAGTCATGGGTGGGCTAGCCATGTTAGTTATGTGAGAACTTACCTGACTAGGGCCAGAAGAGAGCATAGTGATAGGAGATGTGCTAGTTGGGGGTGTTGAAAACAAAGATACAAAAGGAGATATAGAAGGTGAAGGTGTGGAAAAGAGTGATCCAACGCTAGCACTACCAGACCCAAGGCTAGATCCAAAGCTCACCTTGGGTGGTAACCTAGACTCACCACCAGAAACAACATTAGTTGTATTTTTTATCACTTCACTAGATCTAGAACCATAATCTGGAAAATTTTCACCAGAGATATTTTGAACATTAGAGATCTCAGAGGTTTCCAGATTTATTATTGGAGAATCACCTCCATCAACACCCTTCCCCAACCCAGAAGGTATAACCTGAGAAATAGGAGTGAATTCCTCGGCCATGTGAAGCTAAGAAACAAACAAGAAATAAACAAGAAAAAAAGATGATTTTTGCTTTGTAACAACAAAAAAACCGTCTCAGTAAATTCACGGATGGCGCCAATGTTTGAGCATGGAAAGTTAAGCTCAATCATAAAAGGGGTTTAACCACGAAAATCATCAAAATCTCCTCAATAAGAGTGCAAACCTACTAAGTTCTTGACGAACCTAAGGTTTCGATCTTTGGAGGATATGAATATTATGTGATTTTATGTTATGAATGATTGATTGATTGATTGATTGTACTGAATGTGTGTGAATGTTTCTGAAGATGAATTGTATTGAATGATGTTGAATATCTGAATTGAATGAATGTAGCCGCCTGACAACTAATAATTGGAGGTATATATAGGCCTTCAATTAGGTCATCATCGTATTTTGGGCCGTCATAAATGGGCCTTTACCCTAGTACTCAAAATGGAACCTTCAAGAAATATTGTTGTCCATCCATATAAATGAGTGACTGCGAGGTATAAGAATGGTTCACTCCTTGGCTTCTCAAGCTTTAGTGAAGGTTAGACAGTTACATTGTGTAAGCCTTACCGGGCTTAGACATACTCAGTTTGGAGAATCTCGCTGGGGAGAGCCTTCCTGAGGAGAGCCTATGGGGAGAGCCTTGCTGAGGAGAGCCTCGTTGGGGAAAGCCTTCCTGAGGAGAGCTTGCTAGGGAGAGCCTTCCTGAGGAGAGCTCCCTGGGGAGAGCCTTCCTGAGGAGAGCTCGCTAGGGAAAGCCTTCCTGAGGAGAGCCTTGCTGAGGAGAGCTGAAGCCTTCTTCAAAAGAGAGTGGAAGCCTTCCTCAAAAGAGAGTGGAAGCCTTCTTCAAAAAAGAGTTGAAGCCTTGTCTGGGCCCCACTAGAGTCTTGGCATTCTTTTGTCTTTTTCCTAAGCCTTCCTCTCTTGCCTAGCCTTAAGCTTTCTTGGGCCCCACTCCAAGGCTCCCAACCTAATCTTACTCTCTTGTCTAGCCTTAAGCTTCCCTGGGCCCCACTCCAAGGCTTTCTTTTCTTCTCTTATCTAAGCCTTCTCAAGGCCTTTCCACCTTAAGTCTTGCCAAGGTCTTTCCACCTTAGGCCTTACCAAGGTTCGACCAAACCTTCCTTTGCCAAGTCTAGACATACATATAACCAAATAATTGGGGTCCGATTTGGTGAGGTCTCACCCTAGCTCATCACACATCATATTCCATGTCAGCAAAATTGCTTTGTCAGCTACCTAGTCAGCTGCCACATAAGCATTTGATTTGGTTGAAAGTCAACGTTGTTACAATGGGGACAATAAAGCCAACTTAGGTTGGGCTTTTAGAGAGTAAAAGAGTAAGTTGTCACAAGAGGGACATTTGAAAAAGTAGGTTGTTGGCATGAAACCCTAGGTTAAAGCAACGGGTTTCACAATTTTAAAACGTTGGTTAGAAATTCATGTTTTCATATGCTGTGACCTGTGTAGTTAAACATTTTCATCATGCAATTTGTGGTGCAAGAAGATATGAGGACATTATAAAGATTCATATTAACTTAACGTGAGGATCAGGATGGTTTTCTCTTATCTAAGAAATGAAATTGGAAGCACTTAGTCAATACTTTAAGCTAAGATAATATATCACTAGAAGGCTTATTTTGACTGATGGACTTGGGTTTTAGTGCATATGTATCTTACATAAATTTTGTATATGAACTATGAAATAGCTTCTTTTTTCTATTGGTTTGGTTTAGATTTTTTAAACATGTAAACTGTATGAAAAGAAATTGTCTACCGATTTTTCTATTACCATAAGCTTTTTATCTGTTCCCTTTCATTTTATCACATGCTTTCTTCTTTCCCCATTATATATCACATATTTCTAGGTGTTTCTTTTCACTCGCAGAACACCACAATGGCTTAAAAAGATGTTTCAAGCAGTTATAAAAAGCGAGAGGAATGGCCCTGTGTTCCAATTTTTCATTGATCTAGGAGATGCAGGTACAACTGTATTACCTTATTGAACATTTTCTTTATTATGCAACCTCAAAGAACTTATTTCTTAATGGAGAATATCACATGTTTATTTGCCTTTTTTCCAGTTTCTTATGTTAAGCGGCTGAGTATTCCTAGTGGGGTAGTTGGTGCCTGCCGGCTTGATTTAGCATATGAACATTTCAAGGTATCGGCTTGCTTGATATCTGTACTCTATTTTACTTATCTCTTATATGACCCTACTACTTTTGAACAGGTTGATGTGGTAATGTTATATCAAAATGGGTCATGTAGGCAAAATAAAGAAAAAAAGTTAAAATGTATTGGTTAAAATATACCCTGGTTGAAAGTTGTTATGCTATTTCTAAGCACTAGAATGCTGAGTATTTTTCTTTACTTTATTCTGATGAGTGGTGCTTGTTAAGTTATTAGAATATGGTTTTGCCCCAATTGAATAAGTCGTAATCGTAAGGAATATACAGCTGGTTGTTAGATTGATTATTACTTTTTAGACAACCCAATCTTCACAACATTTGTTATTCACTGCTATCTTTTTGTATTTTTTTTGTCTCATTTTTTTCTTCTTTTCATTATTCAGGAAAAACCTCACTTGTTCCAGTTCATTCCAAATGAGAGACAGGTGAAGGAAGCTAACAAACTTCTGAAGAATGCACCACAAAACACTCGTAAGAAGAAAGTTGAAGGGGTTCCAGTTTTCACTGCACAAAACTTAGATATTGCTATAGCCACTGCTGATGGGATTAAGTGGTATATATATATATATATTCTTTGTTCAACATATATCAAATTTCTTTTTGTGTTATTTCGATTCCGGATTATAGTAATAACACATCTCTTAACATCTTATTTCTTGCTAGGTATACTCCTTATTTCTTCAATAAAAGCATGCTTGATGACATTCTTGAAGATTCAGTGGACCAGCATTTTAATTCTCTAATTCAATCGCGACACGTGCAAAGGCGTCGAGATATTATCGACGACAACATAGCTTCAGATTTGCTGGATGACAGTACAGAAAATGTATGGGAACCTCCAGAGGTATGAATAATGATTATATAATTTTTGTGCATCGTATTTATAAATTAATAATGTTATTACTAAGAAAGGTACAGAAGTCTTTAATTTCTCATTTTTCATACATGGCCAGCTTAAAACATATATTTACTCAACTGCCTCTCATTCTACTCATACTGCAGTTGGTATTTTTCTAGATTAGTACTTCACTAGTGGTGGGATTTTTTTTGTTTCTACTAACAGTCAGTGAAATGCATCTTCATGTTTCGATAGACTAGCTAAAAATCTTCATTAGATGCATATTTGTAATCTGTTGTTAATAGGTTCAGGAAGTTATGGATGAAATTGGCACTCCTGCTATACCATTGAGCGTCATTACAAAGGCTGCAGAGATACAGCTTTTGTATACAGTTGATAAAGTACTTCTTGGAAACAGGTGGTTGCGGAAAGCCACTGGAATTCAACCTAAATTTCCATATGTGGTTGAGTCATTTGAGAAAAGGTACCCCAAATATCTCTTTTGTAGTGGTGGCATTATGGACATGTTGAGTAACGGATCAAAGTATGTGATTTTTGTGCGGGAGATTGTAGGCTGGGTTCGATCGATTAACCCGAAAACATATTGCCTAGGTCTTTTAAATATTTACTAAATAGTTGGTGTATTAATCATTATTATAGCATCTTTATAATTTATAATAGTAATCTAAATATTTAAATAAAAATGATCAATGGAGTTCTAGGCATTAGAAAAAACTTTGTGCGACTCTCAACCCATTTAACCCTATTTCGATTAGCTAGTTTTGATTTTCATTTTTTGATCCGTTAGATATGAAACATAACTGCTGGTAAAAAATAAGATATAAAACCTAACTTAAAATAACCATTTGTAAGTAAATGGGTCAAAGTTGCTGTGTCTAACTTTACGTGTAGTGCATCTCCCTAGGTTGAACTGTTTGACATTTGGCTGGATACATCGTTTAAGAGGAACACTTTAATCAACTGTAATCAATTTTTAAATATTCATTGATTATGTTAATGAAAGAGGAATCTTGTGAACTCAAATTAATATGAACAATAGAACAAGATAACAAAGTATAACCCATTCTCGCGGGACATCTCAAAAAAGTAAAGTTTTGCAGTTTTCTTCTGATAGAGGAATTACTTTTCAATAGCTGCGTTTATATGAATCTATGAGCTTTTGGTAAAAGATGATATGGACTATGGTTACTAGCCTTCCAAAAAGGTGATATAATGTTATATAGCAGTGGTGCCAATTGGGATACTTTTACTTGCGAATATGTTGAATTAGAAGTATTTCAGTTATTAAATGAGTCAATATAAAACTTTAGCTACAAGGGGGAAAGAGCTGAACAGGTTACATGTGAAATGGGTCAATAGTTGCCTGATTCTACTTCTCATTGATACAACCTCCTATATCGTAGTAGTCTTGATTTGTAATCATAACTTACACATCAATTCATATAAACAAATGGTCAAAAAAGTGTCTGTCTCTATTTGACTTGGTACTAGATACTCATCTTGCCAATTTTGCAACCCCAAATGACCATATAGTTACTTCACAATTATCATTGTTTTGTTGAACTTCATGTTTATATCGTTGCAGGAGTGCTGCTTCCTTTCAAAGGGCATCCATGTTGCCTCACGCTGTTCCAGATTCCGAGTCTGACACTGAGAACAAACAACTACAGCATTATAATTCTTCGAAACATGAGTCTCAGAGTGAACATAAGCCTAAATCAGACTTCCACTACCCCTTTGGAGAATGGTTCACTAATCCATGGTTAAAACCACTTCACGATCATCATGACTTACCGGACAACAGGTGACACCTGACAATGCTTAAATTTTTTAATGTACCATAGGTGGCAAAATGCGCTGGTTGGGTGGGTTGAGTAAGATGTCAAAAAGCATGGCCAGGGTCGACATGAGTAACTTTTTGGTATCTGCCAGGCTGGATTGGGTTGACCCAGAACCTGTTTTGTTAAAAAAAACATATATAAGTAGTTATGTCAAATATAACTACAGGAGTTGTATTAAGTGCATTCAAAATAATAATAATAATAATAATAATAATCTAGTTATTCGAAAACTTATTTAGGAGGTTTTATGCATTAACACTTAAAAGTACTCTTTGGATGATGTTTGATCTATTTGACCTCTTTTTTACTTTTAGATTGCTTTATATTTCCCCTTTGATCGATTAGCGGTAGGGATTAATCATAAACTGAGTTGACATATACGTAAGGACATGGGCTGATATTGCCACCTACTTATCTCTAGACTCTAGCTATAAGACTAATTGTTCTTCCAATTTTTCTCATTTTCTTCATTTCTTACAGAAAGGGAAGTAGTGGTGAAGAATACTTAAAAGAGGAATCGCAGCCAAACCCTTTTCTTCCAAAGATCACCATGGTTGGTGTGGCAACTGCTGAGGCTGGGCCAATGAGCAAGGCGACTTTGAAAAAGACCATGGATGATTTGACGAAGGAACTGGAAAGCACCGATCAGGGAAACACGGCTATCGGTTCTAACGAGTATAAATATGATGATGAAAGGGACCCACTTTTTGTAGCAAATGTGGGCGATTACTATTCAGGCTTGTCAAAAGCGAGTTCTGCTAGATGGGTTCGCTCTAGATCAACCAGAAGCTAAGTTTTCAAAGATTGCTTCATTTACAAAAGTCATCTTTTTTCTTCGTAATTCGTCGACAGGAAATGTAAATTATCATGAAGATATGATGCATTGATGCCTGTTGTAACAAGTAAGATGCTGTAGTTAAGTTATATGGGACTTATTAAAGTGTTTTTTAGATTAAAAAATGCAGATAGTGTGGATTAGTATGATTGGTTGACTATTTATAGTCAAAACGAGGGTTTTTCATAGTTGTCAAGTTACTGAGAAATAGAATACGTTTGACTGGGTAAGCATCATAACTAATGGATGATTATAATAAAGCGGTACCGTGTATTTTCTGGTAGGTCATTGATCTGACCAAAATTTTGGGTGACGCTGACAACAACTAGTGGTTGGATGTGGCACAACCCATGGCGGTTGTCGAAGGGTGGTAGAAGCTGTCAAACCTTTTATTTACCTTTTAGTATTGAAACCATTCTACAATTACTATTATTGAATTATAACAAGAATTTGTTTTGCGCTTTTTATATAATAGTATAGATTGAAATAATAGTACCAAATAAGCTTTTAAATATAGACATCTTCTCATGACGAGATAAAATGGTGTTTGAAGTTCTTTTAGTTGTAATGGTTTTTTCATGGATGTCATCCATCAACCAGATAGAGCCGTTAGAACTTAGAATGTTGGTGGTTTTCAAAGTTGGTATAAGTCATGGCTGTGTGGGTTTCAACCTACTTGATGTTGATTTTAACTTCTAAGCAACTAGTTTCTTTGTATAGATTTGAAATCATTATACTAGATGTCCATTGTCTGATAGTGATCAAGAAACGAAACTCTTCTTCTTTGCTCATTGTCGAAATGGCAAATAGCTTATGACAACACGTCTGAAGATGGTGAAAATCAGGAAGCTTTCATTTTGGAGGGTGTTGTGATGTGATTGTCCGATTATTGCATTCATAACAAATCAACCTTTCAAAACTAGTAATTTTATGCTTTCAGTCTTTTGCTATAATGCTGCTATAATTGTTGGCTTGTTGCTGGAGATGATTATATCTTTTATTGTCAAAACTTAATAAAAAAGTGAGGATATGATCATATGAAATGCTATATTGGTAGTTAAGATACCAAAATCTTAAATGGAACCCTCACTCATTCCTTTGCGTGCCAAACCCATTATTTATCTCTTCCAATCACTTGTCACTTTTCAATGTTTACCCCAACCCCATTTTCTCCATCACACTACTATACAAGCACTATATTTGCCTATTTGAATTCATAATATCTACTTTAAAATTTTTGGTAGCATTATTGTAACTACTGTATAATTTTGTGAAAATTGGGTTAACATTATCAAATTTGAATAAAACATGCAAGAAGCGCTTTAAAAACATAGATTATGATTCGTGAGTTTTTCATAATTTCTTTGAAGAAGCACATCTGCCTTAATATAGAACTAAAACGTCAATTATACAATATAATGAGAAAAAAAGGGACAAATGCGTAAATAAATGTAATAATATTGTCTTGTTTTCAGGGCCGGCTTTAAAAGATTTCTAGCCTAGGACAAGCTTGAAGAAAGGCCCCTAAGCTAAGAACAACAAATTCAGCCTAGGGACTTAAAAACCAAATATGCATGTACCTAACGTCTTAACCACTCAATGAAAATGCTAATAGTTAATTATTAAAGGTATATATAGTATATAAAATATAATTTACTATATATGTCTATATAAAATTTAAAAATTCGGGCCCCCTTAAAAAAACGGACCTCGTGTGGTCGTCCACTTTGCCCTATGCCTGATCCCCCCATGCTTGTTTTGCTATTAGGATGGAGAAAATGGCCATTCTTTCAACTTTCAGTTTCTCTCTCTTGCACATTATCCATCTCTCCTCATTTCATCTAACAAAGAATGGTCATATATCTCTATTTTTGATCTCTCACTTTTTTTTTTTCAATTAAAAAAAAAATCAAAATGTAAGGAAATAAGGAGAGTGCAAGATTGTGCAAGATGAAATGATAGAGTACCATCCCATTTTTGATCTTTCATTTTTTGCCATCTTGCATAGGGAGGGGTGGTGTTAAAAATGGTATCACTACAAGATGAGAGCTCATCTTGCTACATTGCTCCATTCCCTCCACTTATCATAATTTCAAAACCTATATTGTATGTATCCAACTTTCAATATATAACTATTTCATGTATCTGAATACTTATTCATTAGATTACAAGTATTTTTGCTGGCGTGACGTCCATATACATTGAATAATCATATAATACTTAATACTTCATGCTTTTCTTTTTTGTGTAAGTGGGGTCGTTAATTATTACTTGTTTTATTTTTATTTTTGTGTAAGTGGTGTTAAAAATGGTATCACTACAAGATGAGAGCTCATCTTGCTACATTGCTCCATTCCCTCCACTTATCATAATTTCAAAACCTATATTGTATGTATCCAACTTTCAATTTATAACTATTACATGTATCTGAATATTACAAGTTATTTTTGTTGACATGACGTCCATATACATTGATTAATCATATAATACTTGTCATTTTTTTTTGTAAGGGGGGTCATTAGGTTTTTTTTGTTCTATTTTTTTAATCAATATGCCCTCAACAAAATTGAAGATACATTATGTAAGTGGGGCAAAACAAGTTTTTTTACTTTATTTTATAATCATATGTGTATGTATATTTTAATAGTGTTTTTTAAGCTAATATTTTAGGTAAAATGAGTTAAAGTAAGTTTGTCCAATGTTAAAATAATTTGACGAGCATGTTAGGCATTGGGTTAAGTATTTAAGTATTTGAAGATGCATGTATCTTGTACATTTTTCTATCGTGTGAAAAACAAAACGTTCATCCGGTTCATTGTATGTAATTAACATGTAAAATTGAACAAATCGTGTAAGGTTTTTTCACATAATAAAAAAAAGAGAGTGAAAGTTACATATATTTTTCAGATACTTAACTCTTATGTATTTATATTATACCATTAGAGATGACCTAGTTTATGCAGAACCAACATACGGACGATTGTTGGTTGATAGATACAAAGTTTAGTTGGTCCCACTTTTGACTTTTACAATACAAAGTCAACCTAAGTGCACATAACATTCCGCCATATAGTATAAGTCCAACCTTTTACTTTGGACACAATATTATAATTTTATATACATTATCATAAGTCAGCGCACAACCGGATTTCTCCGCCATACTAAAGTCTCTTCACCGGAGGTTCATATAAAAATTTAAAAAGTGAAGGTCATATTTTTCATACATATAGTTGTGTTTGATCGGTTTAATACGATGGACGACGATGGATGGGATTTGCATGCGGTGGTTAGGAGTTGTGCGGCTAACACATCAGTCTCTACTATAGAAAATACTCCAAGATTGGAGACAGTACAGAATGAAAGCAAATCGATTCCATATACGAGTGGGTTAGAAGAAATTTATAAAGGTCTTGGTAGCAGTTGTGTTCAGCCGTTACATGTAACGGCTGGTGTTGTAGCTACCACCATGACCATGACTACGACCACGACCACTACCACCTCTATTTCATTTGGTGGAGAAAGAT
The DNA here is from genome assembly GCA_034093135.1 of Erigeron breviscapus. Classification (NCBI taxonomy): domain Eukaryota; kingdom Viridiplantae; phylum Streptophyta; class Magnoliopsida; order Asterales; family Asteraceae; genus Erigeron; species Erigeron breviscapus. Next base: position 153,607,329 of record CM067167.1, on the reverse strand, counting down.
TTTTATTTGAACGACCGTTTGGTGATTCTATATCATTTTCCATCAACAATGAGGATCATTCATCTAGTCATGCTAGAAAAAGGTAAATTAGGTTCAATTCTCATAAAATTTTGGCTACATTTGGTAATGTTAACATGTCAAATATTGTTTTTCATGTGTCTTTCTTAATATTGATCGAAGTTGGACTAGAAGCGCGATTCACGATGGTGGATATTTTCAAAATTTTGGCTAGTACATGCAACTAGAGGGTGTTGGTTTCTAGGTTAAGATTATAGTCGCCGGTGGTGGTGTAATAAACAATTTTAGTTGATTTTGGTAGTTTTTTAAGTGAGTATTATAGTTTTGTAACCTATCTATTTGCTTTTAATTAATTTTTTTTACATTAATGAAATTAACTAATACCTTGGAAGGTAAAATAGTGATTTTTATGTACTTAAATTTTGAAATTTTATGACGAAAACTCATATGCTTTATATAGAAACATATATAGATATGTGCTTGCTGAAATATAAGTAGCCAGGGAAATTATTGATAACTTTTTTGTGTAATTAGTATTAATGATTGTGTTAATATATCTTTTGTGTTTGAAGGAAAAATAAGAGGAAGAAGAGGGTGATTGAATTGAGAGAAGAGGAATTGAGTAATGATGGATGGGCATGGAGGAAATATGGCCAAAAACCCATCAAAGGCTCTCCACATCCAAGGTTAATTTCCTAACTTCTCCATTACCAATTCCTATATTAGTTTTATTTCTCAAATGTTATAGCTACATAAAATAGTGATTTTTATGTACATAAATATATCATTGATAACTTCTTATATATATATATATATTTATGTAATTGAATTGGTATGGTCTTGTACTCTTGTTGTGGGTATGTAGAAACTATTATAGGTGTAGTACAACAAAGGATTGTTTGGCAAGGAAACAAGTAGAACAGAGCCCCTCGGACACATCAAACTTTATCGTTTCATACTACGGAGACCATCTACACCCACGACCTACACATCTAAGTTCGCTAGCGGGTACCACTAGGAGTACTAAATCCAATATGTTGTCCGCCACATTGCCTGAATTGTCTTCTTCTTCTCCGCCATCTGCATCTAGTATTTCCCTAACAACATCATCGAAGGAAGATCAAACTGAAATGAACGATGAAGGTGTTAATTGATGAATTAATCAACAACTATTGAAGCGAAAATTCAATTATATAGCGTTGCTAAGGTGGTGTATAGATGTAGAAATTTGATACTTAGAATCGTAATACTAATTCACTTTTATTTAAATGACTAATATTAACATTGTAATGTAATTCTGTAAACATAATAGAAAGATATCTTAATATAGTTATAGAACAACAGGATATGCATAATCACCTATTCTATGCCTGATTGTCTAAGGTTTTTTCTATGTTTTCTTTGTGTATATTTTATATTTGTCTATGGATGTAATATACCTTTGTTTTATTTTAATTAGTAATTCTAGCATATACTGTAAATTTGTAATATGACAGCTCGGATTATGTTATTTGAAATACACACATACATACTAACATACACGTGAGGAGACTTGCCCCAAATTCTCCATCAAGTTACAAGTTACAACATCTCAATCACTATTCATTTTTATTGTAAGAGTGACACAGGTTGTCGGATTGAATATCTATATCCATATTACTATATAAAAATTGTAGGCTCCTGTGTCGAAAAGACGAAAAGTTATATTTATTGTATATGCGAAATGTTCAATATGTCCCTTTTACCTATTTAAATCATTTATACCTTAACTCTTAACATACATACAATACTTTTTTACATTAATTACGTCTACATCAATTACTGACACCACCCGTCGCCGTCACTACTACTATATACTTCTGCTCTTAATTAGTGGAAAAAGAGAATAACATAGTTTTTTGTTACCTAAGTTTCATTTACGACTTATAAAGCACAATACATAACAAAAAAAAAAAAGAGTAAAAAGATGATATTACATACTCTTTTCAAAAATTTATTTTTATTTTTATTATATGTTTAATTGTGCCTTGTCAATTTTTTTTTTATTTTAACCATAAATATATCTGTTTGTGTTATATAGTAGTTGATAAAGGTTATATCAATGAAAAATATATATTTAAAACTCAATCCGTCTATATATTTTATATGAAATGTTATATAATACAAAAATAAATTTTAAGAAAAGTTAAAAAGTAAAAATTGGATATGCATCATGAGAGTAAAAACATTAGGATACATGGGTTTACTATGTCGGGTTCAAATAACGTAAAATTAGTACATGGGTATGATCCATTTTCGAAAACATAAATCTCTATAAAAAACCATTTCTTCACTACTTCACAATTCACAGACACACCCCCAGTAACCAAAGAAGAGAAACAAGACAGCAAAAAATGCTCCTGCGGAGATTTGGGCGGCCATCATCACTAATGATGATGTCGAAGCTGAAAGAAACAACAGGGATTGTTGGTCTTGAAGTGGTCCCAAATGCAAGGGAGGTTTTAATCGGCCTTTACAACAAGACCCTAACCGAGATCCAGCGGGTCCCAGAAGACGAAGGCTATCGAAAAGCTGTCGAAAGCTTTACGAGCCACCGATTGAAAGTTTGCCAAGAGGAACAAGATTGGGAAGTGATTGAGAAACGTCTTGGGTGTGGCCAAGTTGAAGAGCTTATTGAGGAAGCTCAAGATGAGCTTAAACTTATTGATAAGATGATCGGTACGTTTTTCTGTCGATTTCGTTATGTTTGATTCGTGGGTTTTTGGTTATTATTAGGGGTAGGTAATCGGAGAAATGAATTGGTGTGTTTAAATTAGATATGGGTAATTAGAGGATTGGGATGGGGGGCGAAATTAAAGGTGAAGATGGGGAAAGAGAAAATGCGGAAATATTGAATGGATTAGAGATGTTTATATTAGACACATTTTTCAAATATTGAATAGGTTAGAATCTAGACATGTTTGGACGGTATGCCATAGGCAGGTACTAAGCACCTAACAGGCACCGACATGAATACCGCCCGACCTATTACCGCTTGGGTGGGCAGCGAATTAGGGACCATGGTGCTGGTTTCCTTGTCTAATTATTTGACCGTTTCATGCATTTAAGAGGGTGGGGAGGAATAGGCAAACATTCCTGGCAAGTGGGAAGGAATAGGCACCTGAGTGGTGACCGGGGAGGAATAGACAGACATTAACATCCAAGGCACATTTGTGATTTGTCCTAGTCACCAAATGGATTAGACATGTTTATTAGGCATATATATTGTGGATTTCAAAGTTTAGAATTTAGACGTGTTTATTAGGCATATATATTGTGGATTTCATAGTGTAGAATTTAGACGTGTTTATTAGGCATATATATTGTGGATTTAGTGGTTTAGACTTTAGACATGTTTCTAGGCACGTATATAATCGATTTCATGGTTTAAACTTTAAACATGTTTATTTTGGCATATATTTCATGGATTCGATGCTTTTAGACTAAGAGACACTACTCAAAGCTACTATTTACTTATATTCGATACAATTATTTATCTTTAGGTTTATTAACTTTATAATCAAGATTTGCTAGAAACCTCATTAAATTGTGGAGAAACACTTACAAACTTAACCTCTGCTAAGTTTCTTCATAACTAATATCACAATTTATTTTTTTTATTTACATCCAACTTAATGGTGACATGCAGTTGGTATGGTAATAATCGATGACTACAATTTTGGGGGTCTTTGAACATTCGTGCTTTGTGTTAGAGAGAAAATTTTAGGTTCCGTATTGATTTCACACTGTATGCATCCAACCTAGATTACGGAAATTTAGTGATAATGCGGCCACCTTTCTAGACTTGGGGGTTAAGTTACTTACACATAAACATCCTGTAAAGGAACACCAACAATTTTCCAACTTCCATAGTTAGCAATGTTTGCATATGCTTCACCATCACCTTCATATTTTCATTATCGTCAACGGTAGATCAACTAGAACACTATTGAGATTTGTCCATTTTGTCCGGTCATGGTGCCTCGTGTCATTAATATGTCGGGAAAGGGGGGGGGGGTGGTCTTTTGGAACCAGAAATCTCAGGCATCGATGAATTTACTTGGGCAACGACCACTGGTTTTTAGTTAGTGCCGGTCGTGTTCTTTTCTAGACTGCTTGTCATACCTACTCATATGCCATATTTTGCTGAGTTATTTTTTTCAAGATCGTCTGATCGTCTCTCTTTGCCAAGCCATACGACCTCGTTTTGGAATATTGGATCCTACTTTCTCTTTTAGATTGCATAACAATGTTGGTTTCCATCAAGAGCTCATGTGTTCATATGAGCCTACTCTCACTCACTTCTGCAAAATCATCTATACTTTAGCCTGCACCTAAACATACTATGCACATGTGGAAAAAATCACTGGATTATGGTTTTTGTTCAAGTCAATTTGCTTTATGGGCTCAAACTCAACATTACGGCTCATAGATGTAGTATGATTGATGACTATTCCAACATGACTTTTACCTTCATGCTTGTTCATTATTTCGACCTTCAGTATGCAATATCTTACACAAGTGAGATTAAGTCAGTTTTGGGAATGGCATGCCACTTCGTATTACACATATTGGGCATTGTATCATTGCACCCTTGCTTTTCATAATATCTTGTTTAGTTATGGTTCAACCAACAATCTATTATCCATTTTAAACACCTTGAGGACAAGGTGTTTTTGGGGGTGGGAGTAATGGTATGAACTAGAAGTCTAAGGGTGTTAATTGTCGTTTTTTTAATAATTAGTTCTTATTTTTGCTAACTTCTTGTTCACCAAGTTAGGTCATGTTTATTGATAAGGCCTGAGAGCCATTGTGTTCAGACATTGAGTCAGATTATATGTTGGTCCTTTGAACTAATTAGGAGTCACTGGAACTCAATTCCAGTTTTGGAGTCCTTGTAACTCGAAATCCATTATCTATCTAATTGAACTGCCAACTTTTGTTGGCTGGATTTGTGTTATTTGCTCTTAGTATTCGTGTGTTTGCTAGAATTCTGTTCCGAACTTCCGATACACTAATACATAACAGGACGCTTCTCTTTTACATTGATTTTAGCTCTTGGATTGTTGGTTTTTTGCCTTTGCGTTTGTTTACGAGCAAGTTACTTTGTTATGTCTTTTGTTTGGCACACTTAATTTGGACATCCTTCTGATTAAACTATAATTTGCTTTTTGTAACAAATTAATAGGAATATTGTGATACTCTAAAGAATACCCATTCGCCAATTTTTTCTTTACAATCATGACTAATAGTTCCACACACTACGTTTACTGAAAAAGGTTGGAAATTACCTTTCTTGTCTTTCCACCATTTTATATTTGCTTTTGTTACTATCGAGCGTTGAGGATGGAATTTGAGAGAAACTTCAAGTTTCGGCCAACTATCCATCGAAATCCATTCATCATCTTTTTGAACCATTTTTGATTGCACCATTTTTTGAAGCAAGCTGATGTGTTTCTTTGGTCCTGTAATCGATGGAAAGGATATGTAACTCTGCATCTCATCTCACAGCATTCAAGGGCTTATATATCTTTTGGTTTTCTAATCTTTTCAATTACAAGGATTGATGTTGATAAACCATCTTGGTTCAGTCACAAAAATGTTGGCTTTAAAATCCAAGATTTGGACCCTCTTTCATGCTATGTTTTCTCTTTCTAATATTTATATATCCTTCTAAGAAAAAATCATGCAGTCTTTAATAAATACTTTTGACTATGAGATAACTCTGTTGATGGTCTTGTTGTTTGATTCTGCTAGTTCTGGTGTTTTAGCCCTTTGGGTAAATTTTATTTTATATATTTGTTATTTTGTCCATACATCACATAGACCTTAAAGAAGTGTGCGAATTTTGATAACGGTCCTCTTGCTAGGTAAAGTTGGTAACAACATTTTAGGCATCCGGACATTTTCATTTGACCTTGTTACAATTTTACGTGGGTGATCTGTCTTTTTTTTTGTATATATGAACCCTGCTTGCCAATCTTACGTTGGAGAAGAAAGTTTAATTGCTAGTTTACTGCTAATTCTAATTGTGTCGAGAAAACTCAACCCGTTTTATCCATTACTTAATCTGCTGGCCCACCCATTATGCCACCATTAAGTACCACCTATGGTAACCTTGTTTGGAACTTGCATGTATGTGAATGTTATTGACAATTTTCTTGGAACCAAATCACAGAGTGGGACCCATGGGGTGTACCTGATGACTACGAATGTGAAGTAGTTGAGAACAATGCTCCTGTCCCAAAGCACGTGCCACTACACCGACCTGGGCCTCTTCCTGGGGAGTTTTACAAGACGTTGGAAGCTTTAATGACTGGGAAATCGGATGCTGCCTCCAAGAAGGATGAGGCTGCTGTCCCCTCGAGTTCCCAATGAGCATGAACCCTGTTGGTTGGTTCAGGTATTTGTTTTATGTTGTTTGTTCTATTTATATAAAGCTGAATCATTAGTTTACATGTATGTCTACGTAACAATGTTTTTTAGGCGGATGGTTTTATCCTGCCAATACTTGAGTTAGGAGTTCAATAAACACAAAGTTCACTGCTTTTTGATCCGTCAAGTGTCAACTGTATTTTGCTTCCTTCTGTTAAATAAAAGGTCAAAGAGTGTGAGTATATACTAAAGAAATGGTCAAACCAGTGATTTACTTGGAATAAGTTTCACTATTTTTATTGGCATTAATCTAAGGGATGTTAGACTTATTATAATCTTACAAAAAGGTTTGCTACAACTCGAATGATATGTGTGATAATGGAGATGAAAAAACTAATGCAAGTAGTCCAGACCAACACTTTTGAATAACATCATAGTTGTACCACTTATACCATCATAGTGCACATTTAGGCCACATATCTTTCCGGCTAAGGAATGGGAAATCCTTCTCCTCTTCCATCTAGCCAATTTGATTTCCGGAAGATCCATCAATTTATCTTGCTAGTGTTGAATCTGTGAGTCGAGGCTTTATTGGTTAAAATTTTCGGATAGGTCATAGGAAACTAAACTAGATATGGTCGCAGACAACTTCATCAACCGTTGGGATGGCGATGTAATTGTAATTTCTCTTAAAACACTTTCACCGTTACAATTTTTTCTTCATTAAAGTCAAAGATAGATGTTAGCAGTCATTAATATATCCAAAAGTTGAATTTTTTTTTTACATCGTTTTTTTAAAAAGTAAAACGATAAATGAACCATCCTGATTTAGATATTATTAGAAATCTAACCGCCCATACTGTGCTGGTGGATAATTTCAAATTTTCCGCTAGGACACTAAGTTGGAGATGGTGGATCAACCGCCGGGTTAGGATTATATTTGATGATGATGATGACGGTCGTCTTAGTTGGTAGTGAATTTTTAAGTAAATATTATATTTTTATAAAGATTTTAGTTGATTTTGATGAGACAATAATTAGGTAGAAAAATAAGAGTACTATGTCTTTTTTTAGTTGTTATAACTTATAAGACAAGTCTCATGTGGTTGGTTGTTAACTAGTATATAGATCCGTGTGAGATTTTTGCAACAGCCATACAAATATATACAAATTATTTGCGATTTTGTTACATCTCATACCTAACACAAATAAAAGGACAATACAAACGGCAAAACTTTTGGGTACAAAATTATGCACTGATGATATCCTTGAATGGGACGCCCAACCTCACAAAATATAAAACAGACAAACGTTTGCGTAATAAAATACAATAGCTATGATAGATACAATATTAAAGTAGTTTTGCCCTTAAAAAAAAATAAAAAATACAATGAAGTTTTTTTTTCTACACGTAACATCAACGTCAGATCTTCACTTAACATGTACCTTATTATATTAGCTAGGTAAAACAAATACTAACTGAATCAGCGTACCTCCAAAGGAAACATGTTTTGAAATTAATGTCTGTATGATCATCCTATAATATCTATGAGAAAAGTAGGATATAAATTATCATCACTTTAAAAAAACATTAGGAAATTCTGAGAGTTTTAGAAAGGTAATATTTGTACTCTGTATATATATACCTCTCCACTTATCCAAAATTCTTATAACTTCCACCGTTTTCTTATATATAAATCCATTCTATCTCTCTCTGTCCCTCAACACAATCAAGAAAAACACACACATAATGGCAACTATAGTTTTGTATCCATCTCCAGGAATGGGCCATCTGATATCAATGGTGGAGCTTGGTAAACTCATAACCAAACACCACCCTTCATATTCCATCATAGTCCTTACCCTGATCCCATCATTCAATACCGGCACCACTGCAGCCTACGTCCGTCACGTCTCCGCCACCTTTCCTGCCATCACTTTCCACCACCTTCCTGATATTCCTCTTGACCCTTTACTTTATCCTTCCATGGAATCCATCATACTCGACCTTATTCGACGTAGCAATCCTAACGTTGAACATGCACTTAAATCGATTTCTTTATCATCAAACTTAAGTGCATTTGTTATTGATATTTTTTGCACTCCTGCTATGCCTATAGCTCAAAAGTTAAATATAGACGTGTATTATTTTTTTACTTCTGGTGCATGTTGCCTTGCTTTTTTTCTATATTTTCCTACTATTCATAAAAACACCACTAAAAGTTTTAAAGATATGAATACGTTAATCCATGCACCTGGATTACCACCTATTCCACCTTTAGATATGGTATTGCCTCTTCTTCATAGAACATGCATGTAGTGATTATTCGGATTTTCTTGTGTTTAGTGAACACTTGCCTAAATCAAAAGGGATCATTATTAATACGTTTGAATCCCTTGAACCTAAAGCGATTCAAGCGATCATAAATGGAGAGTGTGTCCCTGGTGGGCTTACTCCCCCACATTATTGCATAGGGCCTTTGGTGGCTAGTGGTGATGGTTTTCATGAGTGTCTAGATTGGCTTAATTCGCAACCAAATCAAAGTGTTGTTTATTTGTGTTTTGGGAGTTTGGGTGTATTTTCTAGTGATCAATTGAAAGAAATTGCTATAGGGTTGGAAAAGAGTGGACATAGGTTTTTGTGGGTGGTAAGGACCCCACCCTCTAGCAAAAAAGAAGATCGGTTTGTGCGACCACCAGAACCGGACTTGGATGTGTTATTGCCAGAAGGTTTTGTAAATCGAACAAAAGACAAAGGACTTGTGGTGAAAACATGGGCGCCACAGGTGGCGGTCCTCAACCATGAGTCTATAGGAGGGTTTGTGACACATTGTGGCTGGAACTCAGTATTGGAAGCCATCACTGCGGGTGTTCCAATGGTGGCGTGGCCTTTGTACGCGGAGCAAAAGTTTAATAAGGTAGTATTGGTGGAAGATATGAAATTGGCTATACCTATGGATGAGTCGGATGGCGGTATGGTCTCTTCTACAGAGGTCGAGAAACGCGTTAGGGAGCTGATGGAGGGAGAAGAAGGAAAAACGGTTAGAGAGGTAGCTAAAATGAGACAAAAGGAGGCCGCAATGGCAATGAGCGATGGTGGGTCTTCCCGTGCGGCACTAGCTAAGTTGGTTGCTTTGTGGTAGTCGGTAATCAATTCTTACATATTATTTGATCTTGTATGATACTATATGATATGATCTTGATCTTACATTAATTTTTTTCTTTCAATTACATACATAATTAATAAGTGGATCAGAGATAAACCGTTGTGAGTATGCATAGATAGATGAAAATAGGGATTGATCTCCTCATCATAACATCTTTTAGCCATTCGCAAAATATACATTGTACAACGGTATCGGTTAAAAAATGTTGTTAGGATATCTTTCCCGAACAAATATGTTTGATTGTTTGTGTCCTGTAGTAAGATAAAGGAAAGTACTTGTGATTGTGATATGGCATGCGAAAGTCATGTTGAATTTCTATCTGTTAGGTGCTCTAAATGTTTACATTATCCGCAACTCGTTTTACTTTGAAATTGTGGCTGAATATCATCCGTTAAAATGGAATCCTATATCCATAAAAACATAACGGTGCAAAATGACACTTGGTTAAATGACAAAATGTCGAGTCGCGGATGTGTCTAGATGATTTTTCTTTTTAACAGCCAATAAAATTTTTATTATTAGTCTACCAAGGTGCTAGAAACCCCGAAAGTACATATACAAGCTGCAGCCAAAATGTATATAGATAATAGATATAGTCTAGGCTAGGCTGACTTTGTGGTTTGCTACATGCATGTAATTGTAACGATTTATCTTTAGGGGTATAAAATTTGCCAGAGTACTGCGAAGCCAAGGCGTTGAGTTAGGGAGGGCCAACAAATTTTCTACTTTACCAAACTACTTAAAAACAACGAACTAAGAAAAGCACCCAAGAAATTGCCATCAAATAACAACAAAAGGCATACAACAAAGCATGAAAATTGTTACAAAATAACAACAAAAAACATAGGGATTAGTATCCCAGAATGCATACAACTTTACACGAATTGTCATAGTGTATATCAAACTTTAATCATGTGCATTGTATGTGATGAACCTTCAAATCTTTTGCATTGTATGTATCCGACCAATAAAAACCTTACAAATGACAGGTTGTCACATCTATGCGAGTATATACAATGCACAAGATTTAAAAGTTCATTACATACAGGGTACATGATTAAAGTTTGATACATACTATAACAATTCGTATAAAGTTGTTTACATTCTAATGTACTAAACCCAAAAACATACAAAAACAACTTTTTTTATTTTATTATTAGAAAATAGTAGCAAGTATATATTGAATATCCAATCTTGTTATAATAAAAATTGGCAAACATATTATAAACTACAAAATGCTTTTATAGTTCTCCTAAAAAATTAAAGAATTAATAATGTAAACAGGAGAAAATAAATGTCATGTAAGAAAAGGAAGAAAATATTCAAACAAGGATGTGTATTAGTGATTTAGTGTCAAACATTATAAGACTCAAGCTTAACTAAAACAAATAATGGCTTTTATGAAACATTCTAATTGGTTTTTTACTTTTTTTTTATAACCTTCTATCAAAACTATTGAATGAAATTGCCTATTAGAGTTATGAAGTTTTAAAATTAGGATGAGCCATAAGATTAAATGGATCAAAACTTATAGATCATATAATTACATGTTATTATTGATGGGCTATGTAAGGTGGGCCTTGGCCCTTCCTGGGTATAGTGTGGCTCTGCCACTGAGAGCAGCCAACATGTATATCTATACTATTATATAAAGTAAACTACCCCTCTCCTTTTAAGTAATTATGTAACACCTCAACAAGGCGGAAACATGAGGCGTCGAGAAAAGCACAACATGACATGGAGATTATGTAGAGACAAAACTATATGCAACAAAGGATTGGACAATCCATTCATAAAAACAAGTTAAATACAAGTTCCGGGTACCAAAATAAGCATAAGGAGCACAACGCCATCAAAAGTTTACAAAAGATAGTCTCAAAAGATGGCTAATGATCCTAAGCACAACCCATACACGGGAGCAATGGATCACGGATCCAATAAAGTCCAAGTCCAATCCTAGCAATAACATGTAATCAACCGGCACGCCTTGGTTCTACCTGTTCACCTGAAAAGTGTACTAAATCAAGTCAACACATGGTTGGTGAGTTCGTAGGTTTAAGCATCAAAATAAGTATCAAGTTCCAAAAGTACCGATAACAAGTCATACGATAATATAAGAGTCAATCGAAGCACATACCGTAAACTACATAATATAGGGCACAAAGAATCTCCATAAGATCACATAAACACACAACCAAGTTAAACAACAAGATCACAATCCATAATCACCATAATGAACGTTCATCAAGCTCACAAGTCCCGTAGGACACACAATTTGACGAAGTGTATACATATTCAAGCTCACAAGTCCTCACGAGACACCAAATTTTGCGAATAGTTCAAGTATCTTTATTCCAACCCAATAATCACAAATAACATCATGTTTACCTTTCAAACAATACATTAGTTCTCATATCATGCATCACATTGTTAATCGACATAAGTTTACTAAAACGAGTACACTTTCCACCCCAAAGTTCCACAAAGAGAGGGGCTACAAAACTCACCAATGCGATCAAACGAGAGTTACCGCTTCCAAGAATGAGTGAGAAAGTCCAAAGGGTTTTCAACGATCCCAACCTACTTTATAAGACTATCCCCATCGCCAACTTTCTTTTCGTTCGGTTGGATCAAAAGTTAATAAAAAAATATTAAAAGAGTTCACATTATGCCGACTTGATCGGCACATCAACTTGTTTGGAGACTTTGATTGGGGGACGTGTCAACTTTCTAACCAAGTAACCAAAATCCACTTGCATTGATTTATCTTTGTTTTTTTTAATGATATAAAAATATAGTATCTTTTATTAAAATAAAAAATTTTGGTTGGGTTGTTAATGGGAGTGTAAAATTTTGGTTTAGTTGGGTTGGATAGATTTAAGAGAGAGAAATTAGTTTTTTAATGAATAGTATCGTTGGGTTGGGTTGTGAATGTGGATGGGCTAAGCATCAAGTCAACATTTAATATGCTAAACAACAAAGCCTAGCTAGTTTAAGTCATGCCCAAACCCAACTAATGCTTTACGGCTTTCCCGACTAAGACCAAGAACACTTTAGACCGACATTTTTGAAAATGAGTTTGGATCAGACCAAAAGGATGCAATATTAAGAAAGTAGACTCTCTCACAATTCCAACGATAGCTCACACGTTAAAAACGGACTAACGGTTTGAAAGTTATGGACGTTCGAAAAACTGACGCGAAAACAGACCAGACTCGCGACGCGAGAAGAAGCCCTCACGGCGCGAGTAGCACAAGGCACTAACGGCGCGAGGCCTCTCACTCACGACGTGAGAAAACCTTCTGACCTCAAAATCTTGCAAACGTTCAAGTTTCACGGCGCGAGGAAGGGGTATCACGACGCGGGGAGCTGCAGATTTGCAAAAAACTCATCCACCGAATCGACCCAAACTCAAACCAAACTCATTTTTTAACATCCAAGGATCATTTTGAAGCTAGAAAACATGTTACAAACTTATTTTTGACAAAACCCAGCGCCAAAACTCTTCCATAACATAATCCATCACAAATCCAACCCTAAAACTCAAACCAAAACCCTAGATTACATCCACATTTTTGACAACCCAAGAGGCCAAAGATGTTTAGATTCGACCAAGAAACATAATAAGTAACAAAAAATGAAGATTTTGAGCTAAGAATCATTTACCAAAACAACCCGAAGCTTCAAATCCGAAATTGGGGCTCAAATGATGGTGAACACTTGATTTCACTAAAATTTCTTGAAGTTTGATGATATGGAAATGATATTTGACTAATTCCTAACAATTTGATGCTATTTAATGCCTTGGATCCGAAATTTAATGATGAGAGATGAATTTGTGTGTGTTTGGTGTGTGTTCTTGAGAGATAGAGAGAAAAGAGAGAGTGTGTGTGTAAGAGTTAGAGATAAGGAAGGGAAAATGAGAGGTGGGATAGGGTTTACACCCCCACCCAAGACTCTTGCATCCTAAACATTAGCTAGTTACCACAAGATACCCCATCCAAACACGTAAATGCTAAAATAACGTCAAAATACCAAAGATCACATAATCAAACTCGACTTTTATTAATCACATAAGTTCCAAAGCATCGACATTCCATTACATTTCACAATTAATCACATAATCAATATAGTCAACAAAAGTCAATTATCACGGGTGTTACATCATTCTCCCGTTAAAGGAATTTCGTCCTCGAAATTCAATCTATACTAGGCTCACTAAATAAATGAGGGTACTTAGCACGCATAGAATCCTCTCGTTCCCAAGTAAACTCGGGACCACGCCTTGCTTGCCATCTAACCTTCATGATTGTATACCTCGTATTCTTGAGCTTCTCAGTATCACGAGCCAAGATCCAAAAGGGCCAAAACATAACAAAAGTAACACCTAATGTCGTCTTTCACGGGTTTTGGTTCCCGATACCGTCTTCGACGGTGTATGGGGGAGGTTAAGATTTAGATAGCCTTACCCATACTTAAGGTAGAGAGGCTGCTTCCAGGTACTACCAAAGGTAGATAAGGACCTTCAATCTTGCTGAGCATGAGGATCGAACCCTTAACCTCTGTCTCTAGAGGCAAGGACTTCAACCACTTGATCCAACTCAGTTGGTTTAAAGGACCAAAACATAACGTCAGATATATACACAGGACATATAATTACATAAATAAAGCCAATAAGGTGAGACCTGGAAATCGGCCCAACGATCCTATGTCAACCCTCTGAACTTGGCACGTGCTTTGGCCCATAAGGGGCAAGGGTGCAATCGGTTTTGGTTCCTTCCTCGACAGAAATCGCCAAATTGGTTCGTTTGCACCATCTTCATAGGTAAAATTGGCAAGTAACATCGGCCTATAGGAGCCGATGCTAGTCAATGTTGGGAGCCTTGGACCACATGCTCTTTTGACCGTTGGAGGGAGCGTGCCTTTTTTTTCCCAATTCTTTTTTACTTCTGTATAAGCTACACATACAACATACATTCTTAAATCAAACAACACACATACAACATACATGATATATCCTATACCAAATTTCATAAACGAATAACTTCCCGAAGCGATCATTCCTAATTTCCCAAATTCAGATGACGAATCGTCACCGTCGTCTAATTCTTGCGGGTTCGAGTTCTTGACTTCAGTTACTCTTACAGTCTTTGAAGAAGACACCGGATCATCTTCTGCAACTAGAAAATATATTTGGAGAGATCGATACACGGCTCATGAGAAATTGATGAGAATGTACTTTGTAGATGATCCAATGTTTGATGAAGAGGTTTTCCGTTCGAGGTATCGTATGTCAAAGACTCTATTTCTGAAAATCGTTGAGGATATCAGTGCCATATATCCATGGTTTCGGGATGGAGTGAACGCGGCCTGTACAAGAGGGTTCTCGCCAATTCAAAAGTGCACGTGCGTGCTACGGAGACTAGTGTACGACAACATAGCGAATAACTACGATGAGAATTTGTCGTTCTCTACTAGGACTGCTCGTGAATGTATAGAGTTTTTTTGCAGCGCCATAATGCAACTATATGGTGAAGAGTATTTATGTTCTCTAACTAGCCACGATGTTGCGAGTTCATATGAGGCAAACTTGAAAATTAAACGTTAAACTAGTTGATAGATTTACGCTTCATCATCATTTTATCCGTATCAATGTTGGAGAACTCGTGACTCGGATTCGACTCAGCGAGGTGGGG
The DNA here is from genome assembly GCA_034093135.1 of Erigeron breviscapus. Lineage (NCBI taxonomy): Eukaryota > Viridiplantae > Streptophyta > Magnoliopsida > Asterales > Asteraceae > Erigeron > Erigeron breviscapus. Next base: position 153,592,034 of record CM067167.1, on the reverse strand, counting down.
AATCAGGAGTTTATTTTGGGTACTCGGCCGATTCGGGAGAGTTTTACAACCTTGTTACGGAGCACATCACGAGCCTAAACCCAGACATTGATGTTTAGTGATTTTTATGTTATTTAAAAATATTTGTTTGTTTTATGAGTTTAATAATGTAATGTTTAGTTTAATGTATTAATAAAAATGCTTTATTTTAAGAATTGCAACTTTTGGTACTTTTTGGCACTACACCCTTACATTTGGCAACTTTTGGCAAGAAAACCAACAGGACATGTGGCGCGATATCATTGATTAAAAATGTGTCAATCTTTGGTTCTTTGGAACTACACAGTTGCCCCTAAGAAACGGAAAGCCTGTACATCGCTAAAAACCTTGATGTTGTTGACAGGAATTTTATAAGAGTAATGATAGATATGCTAAAAAATGTATAAAAGTATGTTTAATCCATTCAATTGTTGACATATGGATTATATATTTTTTCTTTCATCTTTATCATTGATTCTGTCATGTGTTGATCATTTACATCTTTAGGTTTATCTTTTAGACACATTAAACATTTTCCCTTTTGCCAGACAACACCATTGACTAAAGTCCAGCGAAGATCATGTGAACTAACTTCTTCCACTTGATTGAACTTTTTGTGCATCTCCGAGAAGTTCCGAATAAAGAAGTGAAAAGAACATGAAATCTTGCATCATTGGGTGATGAGCTATGAAACTTCGTATGTAGATTCACAGAATACGATATCTGGTGTCTCATCAATTTCTCCACAAATCAGGCACCTGGTTTTGTCCAAGTACATTACTCAGGTCCCAAGTGTTCCAAGTAAACCTAAAGGCCGACTTTTTCAGTGAGAAAGTTTGGAGCCGCTTTTTTTTAACTGGCCACTACAACAAAGTAGTGATAAACTAACAACACATATTTGCATTTTCAACAAGTACATGCAGGTTATTGCACAAATACAAAGCTTAAAGGAGGAATGGTTGTAGATAGCAAATATATGTTGTGAGTTTATTACTCACATACCCAATTTCCTACCCCCATCTATTATTTCTATCTAGTTAGATGTACCGATCGAAGAGCTTGCGAAAGCTAATTAAGCTTTACAGTTTCTTCCGGAGAGGAAGGCAGTCTTCCCAATGGAAAGTGAACGTGTTTGGTTGTGAAATACGATCCGCTGCAATGCACAACTTCTTGAATTACAAGCCAAATAATCGTGAGAATTGATTGGCAAGAGGAGAACTATCTAACCAGAAAAAGGATGGACCAACTTTTCCCGGAATTCCCTTGATTGACAAGTCCACGAAAATATCTTTCTTAGCCAAAACTAGTGATACTATACAATTGTTCAATTTGAACTGAGAAAGTTCAAGCTGAACTGATAAAAGATAAAGCAAGATTGAGGTATGCTTCACCTGAAATCATTTCCTCGATTGAGGTATGGTTGTACAGGAATTCCTATTAGTAAACTTCTACTAATAAGAACTAGAAAATTTTACAAAAGGTAATTTTGTTACAATTTCATTGAGGGGACAGGGAATACAATAATCTAGCAAACTAGTTTTGGAGTTTCTGTTTCAACTACTTAACCAATTGAATGACATAAGAACAATGGCATCATATAATTTAAGCTTCATGTGTGGATGTTTTAAGTTAATTGGAAGCAAATAAATCGAGTTCCTGTTGCGGGAATCAAAGATCAAACTGTTTGTAACTTTGTATTACAACGTCAAAACAAGCAGCCAGATCGATTGTTGTTACTAGGAATTTAGGAAATGATGGGTAAGCCCATATATAGGAGAAACAAATATAAAAATATATGATTCAGCCCAGATTGTTAACAGTAAACGAGCAGCCAGCTGCTCAAAACACAAAAAGGAAACGAGCAGCCCATATATAGTCAGCCCATACGAGCTGTTTGTATTACATCCTCTTCGTGTCCACACAATCCTTCTCAAATGGAACAATCTCTCCCATCTTGGAAAGGCATTAGGTATCCAATGAGTCTGATACATATTGTAGGTGGAACGAAGAAAATATAAAATCAATGTGTTAACAAAATCAAGTACTCCCTCCGTCCCATTTTAAAATATATTTTTGTTTGTGTTATATATTAATTGATGAAAGTTATATCAATGAAAAATACATTTAAAACTCAATCAATTCATATATGTTATATCAAGTGTTGTATAACACAAACAAAAATATTTACGGTCAAAGTTGAAAGAATAAGACTCAAAATGTCAAAATAGGACACTTAATATGGGACGGAGGGAGTATAACTTAATGGATATTTAAGATGTGTGGAAAGGATCCATTAAAATCTTGAATTCGCCTACCAATGGTGGTAAGAGCACCCCCAATGGGTGAACCCAATATATTGTCACATCAGCGTCACATCAGAAAAACATATTTCCAATACATTTCCCTCAATTCACACTCAATACATCCAATACATTCCAATACACTCCAACATATTTATTTTCAAACTTCTAATAAATAAAACCACAAATATAATTTATAAAACAAATACATAATATTTATTTTCAAACTTTTAATAAATAAAACCACAAATATAATTTATAAAACAAATACATAATATTATATAAAAATTTATTCATAATTTAAAAACATTACAAACTTATTAAAGAGAAACCTACAACATAATAGTGTTCCAGAGCAATTTAACAACAGAAATTATTCATTGATTTCGCCCATATGATCAGATGGTTCAAGGTGGTAACCGCACAAGCAAGTTGTTCCAGAGCAATTTGAATCTTGTCAATCTTCCCCTGCAAATAAGTAAAGTATTGACACTCAAGAGCACTATTCTTCGTTCCTACATGAGGAGATCAAGAAGGTCAAGAAGGTCAAGAGGGTAGTCCATGATGTTTTCAACGTCGGTCACACGTTGGGTGACCAATGCACTTGGGCCGAATCGTACCACGACAATTGCGGGGAAGACAAAGGTACGTGGGAAGTCAAATGCCCGCAACACGACAAGTGGTGGCTCGACGAAAGCGCTTACCGTGGCATAGGAAGTATGTCAATAAAAGACGACGAGTAATGGAATGTGTTTGTTTTAATTATGTAATGTGTTTGTTTTAATTAAGTAGTCTGTTTATTTTAATTATGTAATGTGTTTTTAATTATGTAATGTGTTTTTTATTATGTAATGTATTTTTTTTATTAATAAAATGTTTTTATTTTGAATAACTTGTTTTTTTGTTAAAGTTATTTGAATAAAAAAAGAATAAATTCAATTTTTTTTTTATTTGAACTAGCAGTTGGGGTTAAAAAAAAAACAAATTCACTTGCCTCCTCCGTATTCCCCACCACGGACCGACCCAATACGCCCTCAAATACGGAGCAATACGACCCATACCCAATGGTGTGAACCGTATTCGAAGTTCAATACGGACCAATACTAGCTACATTGGGGGTGCTCTAAGAGAAAATACTGCTCGTATCTTATATTTATGGGCACTCGGCAAATATTTGTGCCCACGTACTGTCCTATTAGCGACGACGATGAAATTTCACAAAAAATACAGTGCACCTTTAGTCAGCACATTCCTCCATTGATCTATTGATTTTCCTCTTAATGAAACCACCATATATTCTACCTTCCCATACATTGAATCATTTTAATAAGGGGAGTGATATTCGTGCCACATGTTTTGATTAATCTACCACACATGTGTTTTAGTAACTTGTACAGTGCGTTAAGAAAATTGTACTATATGATAGATTTATCAAAATTTGTGGTACGAATATCATTTCCCTTTTAATAAGCATATGTGTCGTATAAATCTAGATAGATGTTCATAGTCAAACAAATCTTAATTGTTCATAGTCAAACAAATCTTAATTGTTGATAAGTGGATTATTTAATAAGATAGAAATGTTCATAGTCAAACAAATCTTAATTGTTGTTAAGTGGATTATTTAATAAGATAGTAACACGTACACGAGTACTTTCTTATTCATGTAGAAAAAAACTTGTAAATACATGTACACAATATAGCTCAATTTATTAATTAGTCATATGTTTGTTTGTTTGTTCCTATGATTTCAACTAGTAGGTTCTCTACCGCCCGATGGGTGGTGTCGGTTTGATAAAACGTATGCTCGAATCAATATTTGATTTACAAAAGTTGAAGTTTCCAAAGAAAAAAATTGCGATGTTACATATTTTGGCTAGATAATATCATAATGAAATGTGTAAAATAGGTGTACCATGTTATCTTCTAAAGATATTGGACCCAAAATCCGTGGAAGACGACACTGGAAGGTATTGAGACCCAAATCCGTGAAAGACGACACTGCCCAGTTCCTTTCCTTTCCTTTCCTTATGTTATCTTCTAAAGGTGTCGTTTTAGGAGTTGATAACTTAATGATTGTGAAGGTCCAACAAAAAATTCACATAATACTAAGCATATAGGAAGAACACAATGACTTTAGTAGTATGGTGGTAATATACCAAACACATTCTCTAATTATAAAAACTAAAAAGGTTGATTTTAGGCTACTAACTTTTAAGAACTTGGTGGTGTGAAATTTGGAGCAGAAAGTCAATGTCTGCATGAGATTGTGAAACAATCCTTAAACCAAGTATATTGAAAACAAACAATTAAAAGCAAAAAAGAAATGTTGAAAACCTTTAAATTAAAATTGTGAAAGAAAAAAGAATGAGCAGAAGTAGCCTTGAACCTATGACCTCTGACTTAAAGTCCACGGCCAAAACCAATCCATCTAAATGGAATCTTGTTATATGATTTGTTTATTTTATGGTTGTACATTATGCATATGAACTTGTATTTCACGGTTCACGTCAAGTTACTATATTAAAGAAGGTAATTGTTTATTAAATATATATTCGTTTGATGTTTTGGTCGTACATTATGCTTGTGAACTTGTATTATATATTCGTTTGATGTTTTGGTTGTACATTATGCTTGTGAACTTGTATTTCACTGTTCACATCAAGTTACTATATTAAAGAAGGTAATTGTTTATTAAATATATATTCATTTGATGTTTTGGTCGTAGATTATGCTTGTGAACTTGTATTATATATTCGTTTGATGTTTTGGTTGTACATTATGCTTGTGAACTTGTATTTCACTGTCAAGTTATTACTATATTAAAGAAGGTAATTCTTCCTCAAAGTATGAGTTACATTATCTTGATCGATGTTGTAACACAACTGCTCGTATGGGCTGACTTATCATTTGCTATATATGGACTGCTCGGGTCCTGGTAACAACAATCTGGTTAAATCATATATAATGGGCTGACCCATCATTTCCTATATATATATATATATATAATATATATAGGGTTAAGTATCACATAATGTAACTAACTATGACCAAATGTCTATAGTAGGAACGAACTAAGGTTTTGAAAATTGTATTTTGACAATTTGGTAAAAATGTTCAAATCATATAACCGACCAATCAAAGACCTACACGTGACAACTCATGGGTTGCCACGTATACCATATTACATGAATTAGACAATTTATCAAGTTGTCAACATACAATGTCCAAATACCTTAGTTCGTTCCTATTATACACATTTGGTCCTAGTTTTACATCCTAGAGTACTTAACCCTATATATATGGATTGACGTCCCTGGTATCAATAACGATCTGGCAGCTCGTTTTGACGTTGTAATACATGCAAAGTGTTCGATCGCTGGTTCGTGCTACAGGAACTTGATTTGCTTCCAACTTAAAGCACCCACACCTGAAGCTTAAAGGATTTGATGTCATTGTTCTTATGTCATTCAATTGGTACGTTACATACACAATAGCAAAAAACACTTAAAGTTGGATAGACACGATAAAGAAAGAAAAAAAAGGGAAAGTTACATGCATACAATATAGTATTATAGTCAAAGTTGAAAACATATCATAGCAAAACAAACAATAGAATTTAATACACAAAATAGAGGTTGTAAGTTGGATACATCAATCGTGATAAAAATTTAACGCACACAATAAAGGTTTTTAAAGTTGGAACACACAATAGCAAACCAAATTAACAAAGTCGATCAATTATTACTGTAATTTATTAACAATACTAACTAGCAAGAAGCTAACGAATACAATCTGCAACAATCACAGAAAATTATAACAATAGAATCCATTTTATTTGTACCACAATGAATATTATAACAAAAAGACATTAAACTTAACTTGCAGATCAACCATCATGAATTCATGATACACGTACCAAAGGATGAAACATAAACGTGGTATGTTTTTTTTGTTTGAACGGCAAAATAGATATATATATATATATTAAAGAAGCTACTAGCAAGGAGCTAGCGGCAAAGAAAAGCAGAATTACAATTTAGAAATCGACAAATACCTATTCTAGGTCCATCTCGGGACTTTAACAGCAAAATCTACAAAAACGAAGAAAAAAACTCGTGCCAATCACTCCATTCATACTCCAAAAATATGTAAGCTTACCTCCCAATACAATTACTTCCATATAATTGCTCCACACAAACACACCATATAACAGAACACCGAACTATCATGTGCGAGCGGAATCTCGAGCCGAACAATACAAAAGTGGATTAAGACGCCATTCATCCCAGCTAACAGTATTCTTTTTGTTCCTCTTCGAGTACCAAGAAAAGCAGAATTACAATTTAGAAAAGACAACAACAAGATCGAAGAGAGTGTCACCTTTCTTTTTTTTTGGAGTAAAAATTTCTTCATTGCGATATCGCCATAGGTTCCACCAAACTGTATTAATGATAGTTTCAATGATTCTCTTGGCAATGGATGAAAAATTTGAGGACTCCACATGCATCATCAACAATCGAGGGTCAGACTCAAATGGTAGATTAATGTCGAGCCATTTCGAAACCAATTTCCAAACTTTGGTAGCAATATCACAGTTGCACATCAAATGAAGAGTGTCTTAGAAATCATTTTCACAGCACGAACACATGATAGATGGAATGTCTATGCCTCTAGCGATTAGATTTAGCCGAGTCGGCAACCTGTCCAGTAAAAGTCTCCAAACGAAGATGTTAACCTTAGATGGAACGTACGGGTTCCATCTAGTAGGATAAGAAACAGAATTAAGGATGTGAGAGTCGATGAATTTTCTCACACTACTAACAGTAAAGTCATTACTTCTGTTTAGGGACCAACGCCATTTATCATGCAAGTCGCTTAACTTAATTGGGTTAATCTTTTCCTTAATTGTAGCAAGCTGAACCGATTCTACACCACTGCGAACATCACGACGCCACTGCCAAGACACCTGGTTACCATTCCATCTTTGAGAAATGGAGCAATGCTTGTCCGTTTCTAAGGCATAAAGACGGGGACATAACTCTTTAAGTGTAGAGTCGCTAGCCCAATGATCAAGCCAAAAGCTGGTGTCACGTCCATTACCAATTTGCTTGTAGATGGTATTTGCTGGAATAATGTTATCCCTGCTCAACTGTTTCGTCACCCCACAAATAGATCCCCACACGCTAGAAGATCGAAAGTCTGAGCTTACCCAAAAGGATGAATGAGTGGGTTTGTAATTGTTTTTAAGAATATCCACCCATAAAGCATTAGGGGAGTCATGAAATCTCCAAAACCACTTGAGAAGTAACGCAAGGTTGAAAGCACGCAGGCTCCCAAAACCAATTCCACCTTTTTCTTTGCTAGCCAACACCGACTCCCATTTGATCCAATGGATTTTAGAACTATCCTTATCTCCACCCCAGAAAAATTTCGCCCTTAGCGATTCCAGTTTATCTCTAACTTTTACCGGCATTTTAAACAAAGATAAATAATAGGTCGGTAGCGAACCGAGAACAGAAGAGACCAAGACAGACCTTCCACCAACCGAGAGAAGTTTAGCTTTCCATTTAGAAAGACGTTTTTCAAACTTTTCCAAAACAGGCGTCCAAGAGGAAATCCTGGACATGGCAACTCCAACAGGGACACCGAGGTAAATGAATGGTAGTTTACCCCCCTTACAACCAATCAAACTTGCCATAGTGTCGACACAACTGGAGTTAACACCAATACCATACAGCTTAGTTTTTAAAAAATTCACTTTCAATCCTGAGGTCAAATAAAAACACTGAAATAGCGCCATAATGTTAAGGAGGTTTTCACGGTTCCAATTTCCCAACACAACAACATCGTCGGCATACATCAAATGAGAGAGAGTCAGACTACCGACTTTGATATGTAACATCGATCACATGCAAAGGCTTAGGTCACTTAATCTTTTAGTCGGGACGGCTACAAGCGGCTTAAAAAAATTTGAGTTTACGATCCGAAATCACAAGGCTATTGCCATCGTCGGCATAAACGTGGTATGTAACATCGATCACATGTAAAGGCTTAGGTCACTTAATCTTTTAGTCGGGACGGCTACAAGCGACTTCTTTTTCTTGAGCGCAATACCAAATCTCTCAGAAAGGTCAAGTTCTTCGCCATTCGGCAATTTCCAATCGAAAGAGTGCATTAACGAAGCCAAAATATGCATCATCATTTTCTCGCCTAAAGGAATTCCTGGGCACCTTCTCCTACCAGATCCAAATGGTAAAAACGTAAGATTCGTTCCACTATAGTCCCATTTCTCGGTAGATCCATTACCGTTCAAAAACCGGTCAGGGTTGAAGTCAGATGGATTCTCCCAATGTCGAGGGTCCCTTTGTATCGCCCATACATTTACAAAGATAGTAGCGCCTTCTGGAACTGTGTACCCTCCGACCGTGCAAGACTTAGAATTAAACTCTAACTCTTGGCTTATTAATACAAAAGACATTATAACCTTATTTGATTGATCATTTTCTCATTAATAAATTGTCACTTTTTCTTTCTCAATTCTTCAACTCCTAATACTTATATTAATTATAATAAGTTATTAACATGAAGACTTAAAAAATTTGAGTTTACGATCCGAAATCACAAGGCTATTGCCATCGTCGGCATAAACGTGGTATGTAACATCGATCACATGTAAAGGCTTAGGTCACTTAATCTTTTAGTCGGGACGGCTACAAGCGACTTCTTTTTCTTGAGCGCAATACCAAATCTCTCAGAAAGGTCAAGTTCTTCGCCATTCGGCAATTTCCAATCGAAAGAGTGCATTAACGAAGCCAAAATATGCATCATCATTTTCTCGCCTAAAGGAATTCCTGGGCACCTTCTCCTACCAGATCCAAATGGTAAAAACGTAAGATTCGTTCCACTATAGTCCCATTTCTCGGTAGATCCATTACCGTTCAAAAACCGGTCAGGGTTGAAGTCAGATGGATTCTCCCAATGTCGAGGGTCCCTTTGTATCGCCCATACATTTACAAAGATAGTAGCGCCTTCTGGAACTGTGTACCCTCCGACCGTGCAAGACTTAGAATTAAACTCTAACTCTTGGCTTATTAATACAAAAGACATTATAACCTTATTTGATTGATCATTTTCTCATTAATAAATTGTCACTTTTTCTTTCTCAATTCTTCAACTCCTAATACTTATATTAATTATAATAAGTTATTAACATGAAGACTTAAAAAATTTGAGTTTACGATCCGAAATCACAAGGCTATTGCCATCATCCACTATGCTTACAAGTTCCGATTTTGATGTGGTTCTAAAAATTCAAGGTAAATTCAAAACTCTAACTAAACATATATTATATTTATCAATACTGTTTATTATAATTCAGCTTCGACCATCGATTTACTTTAACCACAATTTATTTCATACTCACGAATCATGTATGAGGCATATTCGAATTTTTTATGATACAATCTATATAGCTCTCGTACATCGTACGGGTATTAGGACTAGTTTTAGCTATATAAATAGATGTTTTGTTTGTGGCCCATATTGGTTTGATTCTCCTCTCGAGATAAAAGGCCGAAGCCCATATGCCTCTTGACTTGTTGCCATATGTTTTATTAGTTGGGCTTTGGCTCACATTTATTTCCCATGACTTTGGGTGACCGACTTCTTCAACCAAAACAATTCAAAAGCTGCTGCCTTTTATCTTTTATTTAAAAGTCACATGTAACATTTCTGGTAACGTATAAATTAAAACATGTAACATTCTTAGTCTTTTCAGCCCTAATCTTTATTTCTTCATACATAATCTTTATTCAATCCACTCTTATCATATTCCATCACATAGACCTATCATCTAATAAAAACAAAAATTAAATATAAAGTCTGGGTTGTATTCAGTTGGATCTTTTAAAAATGGTGGAAACCAAGGGACTAATCTAAGCCCTTGGATCAAACAATCATCAAAATCCAATCAAACATGATTGGTTACTCCGGTGAATTACTCCGGCGACATTGTCCAATCATATTTGATTGGTCAAGCCAATCAAGCTTGATTGGTTACTCCGGCGAATTACTCCGGCGACATTGTCCAATCATATTTGATTGGTCAAGCCAATCAAGCTTGATTGGTTACTCCGGCGAATTACTCCGGCGACATTATCCAATCATATTTGATTGGTTAAGCCAATCAAGCATGATTGGTTACTCCGGCCAAATTCCGGCGACACTGTGATTTTTCCGGCGAGCTCGAAAACAGTGTTTATTGGCTAGGGTTTGTGCGGAATGTGTTTCTGAGTGATTTGGTACAAGTTTCATGCATTAATTCGAAGAAACAACAAAGATATAGTGTTTTTAATTTTTCCGGCGAGTATAGATCGGATTAATTTCTGGTCAGGGTTTGTTCGCGGTGTGATTGTGAGTGTTTTGGTGTAAGTGTGATGTTCTAATTCGAAGGAACGAAGGTTTTATCGGCGTTTGAAGTTTTCCGGCGAAGTTGTATCGCCGGAGAAGAAGGAGGAGGAGGTGGTGGTTGTATCGCCGGTCAGAGATAAAGGTGGAGATGGCGGTGGTTCAAGATCCCGTCGCCGGAGATGAGATCGTCGCCGGAAAATCAAGCTTGAGAGAGAGAGAGTGTTAGATTGTGTGTTTAGTGTGTGTGTGTGTGTGTGGTGGGGGGAAGAAGACGACTGGGAAGGGAGGGAATATAAAGGGTTGGGATTTATTTTTAAGGGATAATCCAATGGCCAAGATTAGTCCCCTAGTTTCCAAGGAAAATTCAAGACTCAAATGAACAAATCTCTATAAAGTCTATCAAAATATAAAGAATTCAAATATAAAAGAAATGATATCGCGTAAAATAAATATGTATAAAATAGACGATATCAAGTTATCACGTGCAAATTTTTGATTGGTCAGATATAATTAGTTACATGATTTGAACAATTTTATTAAGTTCGTGTATACAATAGAGGTTTTTGGTAGCTCGTGCACACTATAAATTTTTGATCTTAGTTACCTATATTTCGACAGACCTATCCCATTAATTTACATATATACAATAGCAGGGATTAATACCAACTATGACCAAATGTATATAGTATGAACGAACTAAAGTTTTGGACATTAATTGTATGTTGAAAACTTGATAAATTATCCAAGTCATGTAACATGATATATGTGACGACCCATATGAACTGTTACGTGCAAGTTTTTGATTGGTCTTTTACATGATTTGAACATTTTAACCAAGTTGTCAACATATATACAATGTTCAAAATCTTAGTCCGTTTTTACTATATACATTTGACCATAGTTAATTATTTTCCGAGGTATTTAATACACAAAATAAAAGTTTTTCAAGTTAGACACAATTACAAACCAAAGAAAGTTTACTTCTAGGACGGTAAAACTTTTATTAATAATACCAACTAGCAAGAAGCTAGCGATAACAATAATCAAAGAAAGTTATAACAATAGAATCCACTTATTTCTAACACAATGAATATTACAAAAAGACATTAAACTTAAATTGTAGATCAACCACCATGATATACATACACCAAAGGATGAATCATAAACATCACATGTAAAGGCTTAGGTGACTTAATCTTTCGTTTGATGGCATTTTTGTTTGTTTATGATCAGTTGGATATTTTGTGACAATAATTAGCTAATATTATCGCACCATGCATGCCACCATATATATAAGATATACGAGTATTACATACAACCTTATATATAAGGTGCCACCAAAATAGCTCAAGGCCCACTGGAGTATTTAATAGAATTTGGATGGAAAACGTACATATTGGTTTGAAATTGAACGAACTCAAAGATCAACCAAAACAACAATTATTATTAATGATTGTTTTATTATTATTAAGTAATTAATCAGTCGGCTGTATAATCCGACTTATAGAGTTCGATTATTACAAAGAAATATGATCAAGACGATCAAACAAATGATTGATCAAGATAAATCAATCAGAATACAAAGAGAACCTCTCAAAAATATTTGAGAGAAAAATATAAACGAAAATATATAAAAGTTATAATGAATCATCTGAAACCCTAATTGGGTTATAAAGGTGTATTTATACTCCAAGAAGCTTGCACTACTCCTCCCTCCTCTTTTCCCTTTGTGCACAACTAGTCCTTCCAGAATCATCAATAACACACCTGTACAATACTCAACCCTGAAGTTAGAAGAATATTCAAATATAACCCTAAAGTTTATATTAGACATATAATTTTAACACCCTCCCTTAATATAAACTTTAGGCAGAAAAAAGATCAATCATGTTCATTTTACTTAACAAAAAATCATGTTGTCTTATGCATAAGCTCTTTGTAAAAATGTCAGCAGTTTGATCATTGGTATCAACTTTAACAAGATTAAGCATACCAGAACTAACTTTTTCCCTTACAATATGAATATCAATTTCAATATGTTTAGTTCTTTCATGAAGAACTGGATTTGTTGCAATCAAAACAGCTGATTTATTATCACAATACAAAGTAACAGGCAACAAGTTTTTAACTCTTAAGTCATTCAAAATGTTAAGAATCCATACCAATTCACAAGTCACAGTGGCCATGGCCCTATACTCTGCTTCAGAGGAAGACCTAGACACTGTTTTCTGCTTCTTACTTTTCCAGGAAATTAAAGAATCATTTAAAAAAATGCAAAACCCAGTAACAGATTTCCTGGATGTCACACATTTCCCCCAATCTGAATCCACAAAGGCAGAAAGAGAAAAAGACTGACCTTTTATAATGTGAATACCTTTACCTGGATTCTTCTTAAGATACCTTAAGATTCTGAAGGCAAGCTTTAAATGTGAAGCTTTAGGAGCATGCATATATTGACTTAAACATTGCACAGGATAGCTAATGTCTGGTCTAGTGATAGTAAGATAGATCAATTTCCCAATAATTTTTTGATACAAGGTCACATTTTCAATAAAAGGATCAGAATCATCATGTCTATCAGATATAACAAGATTCATATCCATAGGTGTTCTCATAGGTTTTGAACCAAGCATACCATATTCAAATAAGAGATCCATACAATACTTCCTTTGAGTTAAGCAAACTCCTTGTGAAGTATCAATTACTTCAATGCCTAAAAAATACTTCAATTTTCCTAAATCCTTTAAAAGAAACTTGGTCCTTAAAAAACCTTTAACCTTTTCAACCTCAGAATTGTCATTACCGGTGATGACAATGTCATCAACATAAACAAGAAGAGCAATAAACAAATTTGTATCAGTCTTAGTAAAAAGAGAATAATCACTTTTACTTTGGATGAAACCATATTCACTTAAAGCATTGGTTAGTTTATGATTCCATTGCCTTGGAGCTTGTTTAAGTCCATATAAAGACTTAACAAGTTTACAAACTCTTTTATCATCTTTAGAAAAATATCCTGGAGGTAATTCCATATAAACTTCTTCATATAAGTCACCATATAAAAAAGCATTGTTTATATCAAGTTGATATAAAGTCCAACCATTTTGAACTGCTACATTAATTAGACACCTAACAGTGACCGTTTTCACAACAGGAGAGAAAGTCTCCTCATAATCTATACCTTCCTTTTGATTATAACCTTTGGCCACTAACCTAGCTTTATATCTCTCAATTTCACCAGAAGATTTATACTTAATTTTATAAACCCATTTACATCCTATTGGTTCTCTCCCTAAAGGAAGATCAGTCAAAACCCAAGTATTGTTCCTATACAAAGCCTCCATTTCAAGATTCATTGCTTCAATCCATTTAGGATCTTTAGCAGCTTGATTATAAGTAGATGGTTCAACATTTTTATTAATGCTAGACAAGAAATTAAACACATTTGAACTCAGGTTAGAATAATTCACAACTCTGTCAATACCATACTTAACTTTACCATCAAGCACATAATCATTTAAATTTATAGGAACATTAGTGGTTCTATTAGACCTCCTAAGATTGAGAGTATCCACTGGAATAGTATCATTAGTGATCTCATGATCAACTATATGAACACCCTCGGCATTATCATTATTCCCACCTTGCAACACCTCATTGGTGTTACCATCATGTGTTGCTGTGCCTCCATTGTCATTGGCAGATTCATGTGTACTACCAATGTCAATAGTGGCTCTGCCATCACAATCAGTTTTGTTTAAGTTGTCATCATTGGGTCCAGTGGACTCAACAATCACCTCAATCCTGTAAAAAAAAATTGCATAACTCATCATTAGAACAATCACTTGTACTCATTTTAAAAGGAAATATTTGTTCATAAAACTTCACATCTCTGGCAAACAAATCAGCTTTATCATCTAAACTGTACAGTTTATATCCCTTCTTTAAATTTGAGTAACCAAGTAAAACACATTTTTCAGCTCTCTTAGAAAACTTATTATCATTATTCAAAACAGTTGCATAACAAAGACAACCAAAATTTCTAAGATGAGATAAGACAGGTTCAAAACCAAACACAAGTTCATAAGGAGATTTTCCTTTTAACACAGAAGAAGGAGTCCTATTAATTAAATAAACAGCAGTGTAAACACACTCAGGCCACATGTATAGAGGAATCCCTCCCTGAAAGAGAAGAGCCCTAGCCACATTTAACAAATGCCTATGCTTTCTTTCAGCCACCCATTTTATTGGGGTGTATAAGCACAAGTAGTTTGATGTATAATACCAAATTGTTTAAACATTTTATCCATATTCCAGTTAACAAACTCAGTCCCATTGTCTGACCTAATTATTTTAACATTCTTTCCAAATTGAGTGTTAATCATTCTTATAAAAGAATTTATGTTTTCAAATACTTCAGTTTTATTTTTCAACATGTAAACCCAAACTGCTCTTGAAAAATCATCAACAACAGTTAAAAAATACTTGTATCCTTCTTTACTAGGTTTCCTATAAGGACCCCACACATCAAGATGTATTAAATCACCTACACTTAATGACTTGTGATCACTTAGAGGAAAAGGTTGTCTAGTTTGCTTAGCTTTATGACAAGTATCACATGGCAGAGAATCATCAATCATACCAAGTTTAAGTTTAGATTTTAACACATGCAGAACATTATAAGATGGATGACCTAATCTTGAATGCCACAAATCAGCAGATACATTGCAATTTGATACAGAATTAATATTAACATTATTAGCACAAACCTTACCAAGATTTAACAAATATAAACCACCATGAACTCTACCAGTCCCCAAACTTCTCATTGTTCTCAAATCCTGTATATAGCATGCATATTCAGAGAAACCAAAGAATAATTTACTGTCTCTATTTGCTTTGTGAACAGACAGAAGATTTACATTATACTCAGGTACAACAAGAACATCAAACAATGTAATATGATCAGTGATTCTTAAATCTCCAATTTTAGTAATTTGAGCAGATGTACCATTAGGACGATTCACAGTAAGATTTAAAGTAGATACATCAATCACATTGATCATGTCTTTATCAGAAGCACACATGTGTTGGTTTGCACCAGAATCAATGATCCAATTAATTAAACTAATCAAAGTATCAAACTGAACATTTGAATTAAAATAAGTTGAAGACATAAAGGCATTAAAAATAGCACCTGCCATATTAGCTTGTGTCTTTCCTTTAGAATCCTGATTCTCATTTAACAAACTCATAAGCTTTGCAAGTTGTTCATTAGTGAAAGGTAAACCAGAATTAGTCACAGAATAAGAATTAGAACCATTTTCAGAACCAGACAAGTTATTTTTATCACACCAATTACTGGTTTTATCATTCACAACATTATGACTTGTATAATTTCTGTTTTGATTTTGAAAATTAGATTTCTTCTTATAAACATCTGGATAACCAATAAGTTTATAGCACTTGTCAATAGTATGACCTTTTAAACCACATGCAGGATTAGCATAAACAAGATTATCATTCCTAACAAACTTCTTTTTATGATCATTAAAGTTTGACACAAAAGCAGAATTAGAAGGTTTAACATGATTCAAAGAACTTGTATTTCTATGTGATTCTTCTCTAGATATCAAAGCATAAGCAGATTTTACATCAGGTAAAGGATCCCTTGTAAGAATAGTACTTCTAACAGACATATATATCTCATCAAGACCCATAAGAAACTGCATTAACCTTATTAAATCATGATGTGTTTTAAATTCTTTAGCAGCTTTACAAGTACACACAGGCAATTTAACCATAGCATCAAACTGTTTCCAGAATGTATTTAACTTGTGATAATACTCTGACAAAGAAGAACCATTTTGACAGAATGTGTTAATTTTATGATGTAAATTGAACATAACAGAACCATCAACCTTGTCATAAGTTTCTTTTAAGTCATTTCCAAACTTCACTAGCAACTTTAGAAAATATATGTCCCATATACAATTCTTAACTAACAGATCCTAAAATCCAAGAAAGAACCACAGAGTTGCACCTATCCCATTGTTTAGCAAGAACAGAATCATCTTCATTTTTTCCACATGTACCATCTATAAAACCTACTTTATTTTTAGTTTCCAAAGCAAGCAACATAGCACATGACCACACATTATAATTTTCAGTTCCAGTTAATTTGAAAGATAGAATAGGAGCACCACTAGTATCAGTCGGATGCAAATATAAAGGATCACCAAAATCTAGATTACTAACAGTAGTAGGTTTAGAACCACTACCAGCATCAGGAGCCATTAATAACCAGATAACAAGTAAACAACTAACACCAAATATACTCACAAATCAGATAATCAAGTAGATCAATAAACACTTAAAAATCAAATAAGAATAGCAACCTTTTAAACAAAATATATATATAATTTTGAGAAAATAATTCTAATCCCTCAAAAGTGTCAGTGACAGGATTCCAAGCCTCTCAAAGGAGACCGGTCAAGTATTAACACAATTGATTTTGTGAGAATAGAATAAAAAAATTTTAAAAAAAATATTTAAAGAGATTTAGAAGAAGAAGATCAACAATACAGTGCTTTCGGCTGGAAAAATAAGGAACCCTAATTTTCTTCTTGATTCACTTAGTCAAGAAGAACAATCAGGATCTGAATATGAAGAAACCCTAACTTCTTTCTTGATTCACTTAGTCAAGAAGAAGTCAGATCTGAAACAATAAGCATCGGGATCAACAAGATCGCAAACCAGAAAACCCTAAAAATTAGGGTTTCTTAGATCTAGGGTTTCGAAACCGAAATACGCCCTAAATCCAGAAAACCTTAATCAAAAAATCACCAATCAGAGTAACTTGGCTTTGATACCATGAACGAACTCAAAGATCAACCAAAAACAACAATTATTATTAACGATTGTTTTATTATTAAGTAATTAATCAGTCGGCTGTATAATCCGACTTATAGAGTTCGATTATTACAAAGAAATATGATCAAGACGATCAAACAAATGATTGATCAAGATAAATCAATCAGAATACAAAGAGAACCTCTCAAAAATATTTGAGAGAAAAATATAAACGAAAATATATAAAAGTTATAATGAATCATCTGAAACCCTAATTGGGTTATAAAGGTGTATTTATACTCCAAGAAGCTTGCACTACTCCTCCCTCCTCTTTTCCCTTTGTGCACAACTAGTCCTTCCAGAATCATCAATAACACACCTGTACAATACTCAACCCTGAAGTTAGAAGAATATTCAAATATAACCCTAAAGTTTATATTAGACATATAATTTTAACACCCTCCCTTAATATAAACTTTAGGCAGAAAAAAGATCAATCATGTTCATCTTACTTAACAAAAAATCATGTTGCCTTATGCATAAGCTCTTTGTAAAAATGTCAGCAGTTTGATCATTGGTATCAACTTTAACAAGATTAAGCATACCAGAACTAACTTTTTCCCTTACAATATGAATATCAATTTCAATATGTTTAGTTCTTTCATGAAGAACTGGATTTGTTGCAATCAAAACAGCTGATTTATTATCACAATACAAAGTAACAGGCAACAAGTTTTTAACTCTTAAGTCATTCAAAATGTTAAGAATCCATACCAATTCACAAGTCACAGTGGCCATGGCCCTATACTCTGCTTCAGAGGAAGACCTAGACACTGTTTTCTGCTTCTTACTTTTCCAGGAAATTAAAGAATCATTTAAAAAAATGCAAAACCCAGTAACAGATTTCCTGGATGTCACACATTTCCCCCAATCTGAATCCACAAAGGCAGAAAGAGAAAAAGACTGACCTTTTATAATGTGAATACCTTTACCTGGATTCTTCTTAAGATACCTTAAGATTCTGAAGGCAAGCTTTAAATGTGAAGCTTTAGGAGCATGCATATATTGACTTAAACATTGCACAGGATAGCTAATGTCTGGTCTAGTGATAGTAAGATAGATCAATTTCCCAATAATTTTTTGATACAAGGTCACATTTTCAATAAAAGGATCAGAATCATCATGTCTATCAGATATAACAAGATTCATATCCATAGGTGTTCTCATAGGTTTTGAACCAAGCATACCATATTCAAATAAAAGATCCATACAATACTTCCTTTGAGTTAAGCAAACTCCTTGTGAAGTATCAATTACTTCAATGCCTAAAAAATACTTCAATTTTCCTAAATCCTTTAAAAGAAACTTGGTCCTTAAAAAACCTTTAACCTTTTCAACCTCAGAATTGTCATTACCAGTGATGACAATGTCATCAACATAAACAAGAAGAGCAATAAACAAATTTGTATCAGTCTTAGTAAAAAGAGAATAATCACTTTTACTTTGGATGAAACCATATTCACTTAAAGCATTGGTTAGTTTATGATTCCATTGCCTTGGAGCTTGTTTAAGTCCATATAAAGACTTAACAAGTTTACAAACTCTTTTATCATCTTTAGAAAAATATCCTGGAGGTAATTCCATATAAACTTCTTCATATAAGTCACCATATAAAAAAGCATTGTTTATTTCAAGTTGATATAAAGTCCAACCATTTTGAACTGCTACATTAATTAGACACCTAACAGTGACCATTTTCACAACAGGAGAGAAAGTCTCCTCATAATCTATACCTTCCTTTTGATTATAACCTTTAGCCACTAACCTAGCTTTATATCTCTCAATTTCACCAGAAGATTTATACTTAATTTTATAAACCCATTTACATCCTATTGGTTCTCTCCCTAAAGGAAGATCAGTCAAAACCCAAGTATTGTTCCTATACAAAGCCTCCATTTCAAGATTCATTGCTTCAATCCATTTAGGATCTTTAGCAGCTTGATTATAAGTAGATGGTTCAACATTTTTATTAATGCTAGACAAGAAATTAAACACATTTGAACTCAAGTTAGAATAATTCACAACTCTGTCAATACCATACTTAACTTTACCATCAAGCACATAATCATTTAAATTTATAGGAACATTAGTGGTTCTATTAGACCTCCTAAGATTGAGAGTATCCACTGGAATAGTATCATTAGTGATCTCATGATCAACTATATGAACACCCTCGGCATTATCATTATTCCCACCTTGCAACACCTCATTGGTGTTGTCATCATGTGTTGCTGTGCCTCCATTGTCATTGGCAGATTCATGTGTACTACCAATGTCAATGGTGGCTCTGCCATCACAATCAGTTTTGTTTAAGTTGTCATCATTGGGTCCAGTGGACTCAACAATCACCTCAATCCTGTAAAAAAAAATTGCATAACTCATCATTAGAACAATCACTTGTACTCATTTTAAAAGGAAATATTTGTTCATAAAACTTCACATCTCTGGCAAACAAATCAGCTTTATCATCTAAACTGTACAGTTTATATCCCTTCTTTAAATTTGAGTAACCAAGTAAAACACATTTTTCAGCTCTCTTAGAAAACTTATTATCATTATTCAAAACAGTTGCATAACAAAGACAACCAAAATTTCTAAGATGAGATAAGACAGGTTCAAAACCAAACACAAGTTCATAAGGAGATTTTCCTTTTAACACAGAAGAAGGAGTCCTATTAATTAAATAAACAGCAGTGTAAACACACTCAGGCCACATGTATAGAGGAATCCCTCCCTGAAAGAGAAGAGCCCTAGCCACATTTAACAAATGCCTATGCTTTCTTTCAGCCACCCATTTTGTTGGGGTGTATAAGCACAAGTAGTTTGATGTATAATACCAAATTGTTTAAACATTTTATCCATATTCCAGTTAACAAACTCAGTCCCATTGTCTGACCTAATTATTTTAACATTCTTTCCAAATTGAGTGTTAATCATTCTTATAAAAGAATTTATGTTTTCAAATACTTCAGTTTTATTTTTCAACATGTAAACCCAAACTGCTCTTGAAAAATCATCAACAACAGTTAAAAAATACTTGTATCCTTCTTTACTAGGTTTCCTATAAGGACCCCACACATCAAGATGTATTAAATCACCTACACTTAATGACTTGTGATCACTTAGAGGAAAAGGTTGTCTAGTTTGCTTAGCTTTATGACAAGTATCACATGGCATAGAATCATCAATCATACCAAGTTTAAGTTTAGATTTTAACACATGCAGAACATTATAAGATGGATGACCTAATCTTGAATGCCACAAATCAGCAGATACATTGCAATTTGATACAGAATTAATATTAACATTATTAGCACAAACCTTACCAAGATTTAACAAATATAGACCACCATGAACTCTACCAGTCCCCAAACTTCTCATTGTTCTCAAATCCTGTATATAGCATGCATATTCAGAGAAACCAAAGAATAATTTACTGTCTCTATTTGCTTTGTGAACAGACAAAAGATTTACATTATACTCAGGTACAACAAGAACATCAAACAATGTAATATGATCAGTGATTCTTAAATCTCCAATTTTAGTAATTTGAGCAGATGTACCATTAGGACGATTCACAGTAAGATTTAAAGTAGATACATCAATCACATTGATCATGTCTTTATCAGAAGCACACATGTGTTGGTTTGCACCAGAATCAATGATCCAATTAATTAAACTAATCAAAGTATCAAACTGAACATTTGAATTAAAATAAGTTGAAGACATAAAGGCATTAAAAATAGCACCTGCCATATTAGCTTGTGTCTTTCCTTTAGAATCCTGATTCTCATTTAACAAACTCATAAGCTTTGCAAGTTGTTCATTAGTGAAAGGTAAACCAGAATTAGTCACAGAATAAGAATTAGAACCATTTTCAGAACCGACAAGTTATTTTTATCACACCAATTACTGGTTTTATCATTCACAACATTATGACTTGTATAATTTCTGTTTTGATTTTGAAAATTAGATTTCTTCTTATAAACATCTGGATAACCAATAAGTTTATAGCACTTGTCAATAGTATGACCTTTTAAACCACATGCAGGATTAGCATAAACAAGATTATCATTCCTAACAAACTTCTTTTTATGATCATTAAAGTTTGACACAAAAGCAGAATTAGAAGGTTTAACATGATTCAAAGAACTTGTATTTCTATGTGATTCTTCTCTAGATATCAAAGCATAAGCAGATTTTACATCAGGTAAAGGATCCCTTGTAAGAATAGTACTTCTAACAGACATATACATCTCATCAAGACCCATAAGAAACTGCATTAACCTTATTAAATCATGATGTGTTTTAAATTCTTTAGCAGCTTTACAAGTACACACAGGCAATTTAACCATAGCATCAAACTGTTTCCAGAATGTATTTAATTTGTGATAATACTCTGACAAAGAAGAACCATTTTGACAGAATGTGTTAATTTTATGATGTAAATTGAACATAACAGAACCATCAACCTTGTCATAAGTTTCTTTTAAGTCATTCCAAACTTCACTAGCAACTTTAGAAAATATATGTCCCATATACAATTCTTAACTAACAGATCCTAAAATCCAAGAAAGAACCACAGAGTTGCACCTATCCCATTGTTTAGCAAGAACAGAATCATCTTCATTTTTTTTCACATGTACCATCTATAAAACCTACTTTATTTTTAGTTTCCAAAGCAAGCAACATAGCACATGACCACACATTATAATTTCCAGTTCCAGTTAATTTGAAAGATAGAATAGGAGCACCACTAGTATCAGTCGGATGCAAATATAAAGGATCACCAAAATCTAGATTACTAACAGTAGTAGGTTTAGAACCACTACCAGCATCAGGAGCCATTAATAACCAGATAACAAGTAAACAACTAACACCAAATATACTCACAAATCAGATAATCAAGTAGATCAATAAACACTTAAAAATCAAATAAGAATAGCAACCTTTTAAACAAAATATATATATAATTTTGAGAAAATAATTCTAATCCCTCAAAAGTGTCAGTGACAGGATTCCAAGCCTCTCAAAGGAGACCGGTCAAGTATTAACACAATTGATTTTGTGAGAATAGAATAAAAAATTTTAAAAGAAAATATTTAAAGAGATTTAGAAGAAGAAGATCAACAATACAGTGCTTTCGGCTGGAAAAATAAGGAACCCTAATTTTCTTCTTGATTCACTTAGTCAAGAAGAACAATCAGGATCTGAATATGAAGAAACCCTAACTTCTTTCTTGATTCACTTAGTCAAGAAGAAGTCAGATCTGAAACAATAAGCAGCGGAATCAACAAGATCGTAAACCAGAAAACCCTAAAAATTAGGGTTTCTTAGATCTAGGGTTTCGAAACCGAAATACGCCCTAAATCCAGAAAACCTTAATCAAAAATCACCAATCAGAGGAACTTGGCTTTGATACCATGAACGAACTCAAAGATCAACCAAAACAACAATTATTATTAATGATTGTTTTATTATTATTAAGTAATTAATCAGTCGGGTGTATAATTTGACTTATAGAGTTCGATTATTACAAAGAAATATGATCAAGACGATCAAACAAATGATTGATCAAGATAAATCAATCAGAATACAAAGAGAACCTCTCAAAAATATTTGAGAGAAAAATATAAACGAAAATATATAAAAGTTATAATGAATCATCTGAAACCCTAATTGGGTTATAAAGGTGTATTTATACTCCAAGAAGCTTGCACTACTCCTCCCTCCTCTTTTCCCTTTGTGCACAACTAGTCCTTCCAGAATCATCAATAACACACCTGTACAATACTCAACCCTGAAGTTAGAAGAATATTCAAATATAACCCTAAAGTTTATATTAGACATATTTCTGGATTGTAACACATGTTATATTTTTTAATTATGTACGTACTGTTTGTAATTTTGGTCTTATCGTTATGTCTATGAAATATTATTTTTTTAACATGAGAGTGGCTAAATAGCAAAAAACACTTAAAAGTTGGATAAACACAATTAAAAAAGAAGGCAAAGTTACGTACATACAATATAGTAGTATGTTCAAAGTTGTAAACATATCATAGCAAAACAAACAATAGAATTTAATAAACAAAATAAAAGTTGTAAGTTGGATACATCAATATGCAACAATCACAGAAAGTTATAACAATAGAATTCATTTATTTGTACCACAATGAATATTACAAAAAGACATTAAACTTAAATTGTAGCAGATCGACCAGCATTATACACCAAAGGATGAGTGTAGTCATAACATGGTATGTAACATCGATCACATGTAAAGGCTTAGGTCACTTAATCTTTTAGTCGGGACGGCTACAAGCGGCTTTTTTTTCTTGAGTGCAATACCAAATCTCTCAGAGAGGTCAAGTTCTTCGCCATTCGGCAATTTCCAATCAAAAGAGTGCATTAATGAAGCCAAAATATGCATCATCATCTTCTCACCTAAAGGAATTCCTGGACACCTTCTCCTACCAGATCCAAATGGTAAAAACGTAAGATTCGTACCACTATAGTCCCATTTCTCGGTAGATCCATTACGGTTCAAAAACCGATCAGGGTTGAACTCAGATGGATTCTCCCAATGTCGTGGGTCCCTTTGTATCGCCCATACATTTACAAAGATAGTAGCGCCTTCTGGAACTGTGTAACCTCCGACCGTACAAGACTTAATTGGTGCTCGAGGGAGTAGGAAAGGTATTGGAGGATGTAAACGGAATGTTTCCTTACACACGGCCTCAAGGTACTTCAATTTTGGAATATGCGATTCTTCAACGATGTTGTTTAGACCTACTATTTCTTCTAGTTCATCTTGTACCCTTTTCATCACCTTTTGATCTCTAAAAATCTCTGTCATTGCCCATTCCACCATCGCTGAAGTTGCATCTGTTCCTCCTAGAAATATATCCTGTCACAAAAAATTTTTAATTAATACTCTCTACGTCTCATTTTACATCTGTCTTAGACTTTTTAAATTGGGACAGCTTCTTATATAATAATCTTATATATATATATATATATATATTATATATATATATATATATATATTATATATATATATATATAATATATATATATATATGAATGATAAAAATCACTCATTACCGCAACAAGCGCTTTTAATTGAGTCATGGTGATTGATGTCCCATTTTTTTGATCTGTATGCTCTAACAATATTTGTAGAAAATCTTTCCTTCCTTTATGCTCAACGGTTTCTTCAACGTTTGTAGACCTCGAGTTCATTCTCTCCTTGATAGTAGGCTCTATAATCTTGTCGAATTGCTTCATTTGATCCTTCATTTTTCGTTCAACTCCTTGAAGATCAAACCTTGCAAGCATTGGGAAGAAGTCCGAGATATTTAGCCCTTCCGCGATCTCAACAATTCTACATATCACTTTTTGTATATTCTCACTAAGATTAGCATAATTTGCCCCATCATCCACAAACCCTTTCCTCCATATTATGTTTGTAAACACATTCAACACCGTTGAGAACGATATCTCGTTGATATCAACGTCCATACCAACCCTATCGTAGACATATTTAACGGCCTTTCTAACCTCATGTCTACGATACGCATGAGACGCCTCAAGGTTGACATTACTTAAGACCTCTTGGACCAAAACTTTACGTAGGTTACGTCGGTTAGCATTATTTGGTGCAAATGCTATATCGTTGCCACCGTAACTTGTTGCTAGCCCGGCAATATGTGGGGCCCGGTTAGCAAAGCTCTCGTCTTGCTCAGCGGTTATGACCTTTGCCAGTTCAGCAGAGTTCACCACAATGTGAAGCTTGCTTCCAAGGTATAGCTTAAAAATCGGGCCATATTGGTGCGATATTTTGGTTAGTTCTTGGTGAATATTAGGGCCAAGAAATGGAAGAGATCCAACTAATGGTAGACCTTTTGGACCCGGAGGCAATGGAGGTGTGCCTGCCTTTCGGGAGTTGGAGATTTCTCTTTTGTACCATGAAATAAGAACTAACACAAGTGTAACTAATAGTGCTGAAAAAGCAAGCTCGTTTGATGCCATATTTTATTTATGATTAGTTGGATATTTTGTGACAATAATCAACTAAAATTCACCATGCCACCATATATATATATATAAGATAGTACATACACAACAGCATATATAAGGTACCACCAAACAACATTGCTCAAGGCGCGCCCACACTGGAATAAATTTGGATGGAAATCAACTTAATTACAGGTCTCAAGTTCATGTAGCATCATTTTTGGATTGTAACACATGTTATATTTTTATTATGTAAATGCAGTTTTTGTAATCTTTTTGGTTCTATCTTGTGTCTGGATTGTCTATGAATTTTTTTTTTTTAACAAACATTATATAATATCATATACTTTTAAATTACACGAATGTTTTGGATGTAATTTAAGAATTCCGAAACCACACCACACCCCCGGGGAGTTGTTGAATGCTTTGGTACAAAAAACAATATTCTTGTGAATGAAATTGTACGAAATGATCATATATGAAAAGCTAAAATGCTCATGATATATTGTACTCCCTCCGTCTCACTAGAAGTGTCTTAATTTGAATATTCAAAGTCTTAATCTTTAAACTTTGACCTTAAATATATTTTCTTGTGTTATACAAAATTTAATGGAAATTATATCATTGAAAACACTTCTAAAACACAATCAATTCATATAACTTTCATCAAGTATTATCTAACAAAAAAAAATTTATTTATGGTCAAAATTGTAAAAGTTTGACTTTGAAAATTCAAAACATGACACTTCTAGTGGGACGGAAGGGGTATCTACTCGATTGAAAGTGTTGCACATCTATTTCTAATAAACAAGTGCGTGGCAAGTAATTTGCCGTTAAAAAAAGAAAAACAAGTCGCAAGGTTTAATAATGCACAACTACTCCTAGAGAGGAAATTTGTGTGCTAGATTGTGATCCCATGTGATGTTCTTTAATGAGAAAACGAACACAAATAGTTGGACCGCTTGTTAATTAAAAACATTAAATTAACATATGACAATTCTAATATGGTGGACTTTCATTAAAAAGCTAAACATACCTTTTCACGGGTTCGAAATTTCCCTTTTGTACCATGCATGACTACTACTTTTTGGCTATATGACATTTGGCTTAAACATATCAAACAAGTTTTAATGGGTAAAAGTTTTGTAAAGCCAGTATTTTTGGCATCGGCAGTGCCGGATTAATTAAGCAGAATTTATGGAAATGATTGATCTTTCTACTACTAAAATAGTCTAATAAACCTCCTAATTATAAGATTGTGACATTTGTCAAAATCAAAAGATTAGATTAGAAGAGAGAATAAGTAGAGAACGCTTGTCAAGTAGTTAGTGAATTAAGAGGATTATTAGGAGGATTTTTAAGAGGATTTATCATTTCCTTTTGTTATGTGATAATCCTTTTTATGCCGGATTAAAATTATCAAACACTGTCGGCCGGGTTTGTCCTGCATGTCACATACAAAGTGACCATTAATTTGTGTTTTCAGCAAACTTCTAGGAATTAGCTTTGTGAAAAGATACAACACAAATAAATAAAGCTTCAAAGTGTGGATAAGTTGGAAGCAAATTGAGATTTCGAAGAACCCCAGTTTGTATTAGAGTGCTTGTGATCGATGTTTTTGCACCCAGGCGACTATATGCCTATATAGCCAAACGGTTGAATATAGAATATAGAGATGTCTACTACAATTAGACATTTGGTGCATGTTGCTTTTCTTTAGTTTTCTACTTTCCTGCTATTCATAAAAAACACCAATAAAAGTTTTAAATATATAAATATACGTTAATCTGTGCGCCTGGATTACCACCTATTCCGCCTTTTGATATGGTATTGCCTTTCTTTTTTCCTTCGAACATTCAGTCGGAATAACCTCAACGAGATGTTAAGTTGACTATGAGTCGTTACAAGTATTCGGAGGGAAAAACCTCAAGGTTTGTCATCGCTGAGAAACTGTTGGAATATGATCACGTTAAATAAACGCATGTCCGAAAATGTTTAAGCCTACGGGGTCACACGCGATGACACTTAGATATCCGGTAATATGTATATATTGTATCTACATATTTATAATCACAAAATTGAGAGAAATAATAATTGGACATTATTAACTAGATATGTTAATTAGAATTATTTATTAATTAATAAATATGAATTATTAATTATTAAATATTAATTAATAATTAATGTAATTATTAATTAAACCCTAGTCCAAGTCAAAAGATGTTAGCTTGAAGGTTAAATTATTAGGGATATATATATATATATAGAGGAGGGGTTATTTGAGAACTCCTAAAAAAAAAAGAACTCAAGAACTCCTTTACACCTTTGGATCAAAAAAAATGGATGGACCAGATTAAAAATAAAAAACCCCTCTCAACACTAGAGGGGTATTTTTGTCAGCTCCCTTTTTTTCTCTCTCTTACTTTAATAGAATTCTATCTAATTCACTAAAAAACTTTTATCTCACAAACCGTAAATCGTTAGACGAAAAGAAAAGCATGGGTAGTCTTAAAATTTCGTCCTCTTTCATTAGAGATGCAATTCGACATACTTTTGATGACTTTTTAAATTTTGTTTTTTTTCCATCACGTTCATCTTACACATGTGTAAGTTATTATTCTTTGATGTCCTACACATGTGTAGGACATGTACTACACATGTGTAGGATGAACATTTTAGTGGTTTCCACTTGTCCTACACATGTGTAGGATGAACCTTTTAGTGGTTTCCAATTGTCCTGCACGAGCGGATCCCGTACGACTAATGGCTTTGCCTGTACCGTATCCAACCACCACCATCTCATGGATCGCCGCCCATCAAATCCAAACCATTCCCAAATGCGTCCGGCTTCCAATCCCTTTATAAATGCCTCGAGGTAGCCTACCGAGAAGGGCGAAGCCCCCTGAACGGGCAACGCCCGTTCGACTAAGGGCTACCGCCCGTACCGTATCCAACCACCACCATCTCATGGATCGCCGCCCATCAAATCCAAACCATTCCCAAATGCGTCCGGCTTCCAATCCCTTTATAAATGCCTCGAGGTAGCCTACCGAGAAGGGCGAAGCCCCCCTGAACGGGCAACGCCCGTTCGACTAAGGGCTACCGCCCGTACCATATCCATCCGCCATCTGAATTAAAAAGTCGTCGAAAGTATTTATGATGAACACTCTAATGAAAGAGGACAAAATACTAAATGAACCTTTTTGTGGTTTTCACTTGTCCTACACATGTGTAGGATGAACCTTTTAGTGGTTTCTACTTGTCCTACACATGTGTAGGATGAACGTGATGGAAAAAAAAACGAAATTTAAAAAGTCTTCAAAAGTATACCGAATTGAATCTCTAATGAAAGAGGACGAAATTTCAAGACTACCCATGTTTTTTTTTTCCGTCTAACGATGTACGGTTTGTGAGATAAAAGTTTTTTAATGAATTAGATATTTTTTAATTTAATAAGAGGAGAGAGAAAGAGAGAGAGAGAGCTGGACAAGTTTTTTTCATAATAACAATCATTCCCTCCTGATCTTGATGAATGGAGGGCTGAGATTGGTTCTCGCGTTCTTTTTTTATAGTGGTTCTCAAAATAACTCACCCTTATATATATACCCTATATATAGCCTAATAATTTAACCCTAACTAATAATAAAAAGTATATATTCGTTTGGTTTTAATCTCTCGATCGGAATTCGGAACACATATACTCGAACCAAATTAATTTTAGTCTAGCTTTAGATCATTAATTAATTGCTTTGGTTGGCTGGGATTTTATTTCGATAGAAACATACATCATGTGTTTCTTTTGTGTCCGATGAATTAAAAGAGAAAGCAAGCTATGAGCTTTTGGCTTTTGGTGATTTAAGATCTAGCAATCTTCGGGTATTGTACGACGTGTCGTGTGGGCGATCTTAGAGGGGTTTTACTTTAAAACCTAAATAATAATACTCTTCATTATTATTAATATTGGAAGCTAAGCTAAAAGGTACACTTTCAATTCTCTACTTTGTTAATTATTATATTGCATATACGTTTCTTTCCGCTGCGTACTCGTGATTGTTTATATGATTTATGTGCATGAATCCTAACAGTGGTATCACGAGCCAAATATGTGATATATTAGTTACAAAGTTCAAAACTTGAAGGGGGTTTAGGGTTGGTTCGATTTAATTAATAATTAAATATTAAAAATCGTTTTCTTTATTTATTTTTTAATTAATTCGATTTTAATAAAAATAAATTAGGGTTTTATTTTTATTATTAATTCAACCTATTTAATATTAATGGTTAATTGAAACCCTCTAATCAATTTTTGATTATGTGAATTGGCATGTTTATTTGATATAAATTGTATGTTTGTATCTTTTATATTTAATGTTGTTAAATAGAAGTAAAATCATAAGGAATTCATGCAAAATTCTTTATGATTATTACTTAGATATTTAGATATAAATTGTTTAGCCTAATGTTCCAATAATTAGGGTAAATTATTTGATAATGATGTGACTATGTGAATTTTTCGTGTGATTTTTCTGCTTGACACCAGTTCACTAAAAAATTCATATAAAATCAACCGTAATGAGTTAGGAGTTTCCTTTTGGACTGTAGATGCACGACTCATAGGGCTACAACTTTGTAGTTCTGGTCGAAGCTTGATTCGGACCAGAAACAGGTCTAAACTGGTCGTGAAGCTGCTGGAAATTTCCAGTCAGCATGTTTATGTGTAATTACTTGCTAATTGTTTGTTTAAAGGCTTACGCAATCAAGGTAACTTGATGTATGTGGTCCTCTTCTTTGAAGGGGGAGCCGACTTATACATATACATTAACCATAGTGACCATGTTTAGGTGGCTCACCATAACTCATTGCATGATTAATTAGTTAATAGTTAGTAAGTTTATTATTTTGCTTTTATTGTGATATAAAGGTGATGCAAAATTGTTTTATTGAAAAGAATAAACTTGACTAAGAATTATCGAAATATGATTTTGTTTAATAAAATTGGAGTTTTACAACCAAGAGATACATCGGCTCACCTGTTTGAACAAACTCTAAGAGAGGTATAAGTCGGAGTGCGCTAGCCTCCTGAAGGAGCGGGTTTTTAATTGCGTCTATCGCAAACCTTTGCTCCTGCGCTTCTTTGTGCGTTCAAATGGAGCTACCGAGCTCTTTTGTGTTGCTAAGACTATAAAAATGATTTTGTTAAACATTATGTTATGAAGATTTGCATGAGTCTTCATACATAAACTTTTGATTCAGATCAAATGCATTACCCATTCAAAGTTAAGTCTTTGCCACCCACTTTGCTAAGAACACTTGCAAGTGCTTTTTGCTCTACGTGAGACCGTAGGTGAATTGTATCTAACAAGGTAAATTACTACTCATCGTGAGACGGTGGTAGACTATTTACATGTTCTTAATTGGGCGACTTAAAGCGAGTTAAGCGGTGAGACCTTGACCCGTGGCATAAGATGGGACAAAACATGTTTACAAAGCACTTAACACCATTTTAAAGTGTTGTTGTAAGTCCCATGAATCTAGGAATTGCACTTGTAATGCAATTATTACTCGTCACCTACCTTTTGAGTACATCATTTCTAGCAGATCAACTGATGAAATGATGGTATGTCAATTGGAGCATAACCTTAATGAAATTAATCGTTAAATAATTTAACATTGGGTGATTATATTTGAACTTGAATCTGTTTTGTAAATGGCAACAAATCCTTCACAAAACATACACCAATCGGCTTTCAGGTCGATGCGAATACTTTCTGAAACCAATTTCAATGACTGTTTTGTCAATTGAGAATCGTTTTAAGAGTTGAAAAGAAAACCGATGTCCTTGAAACTCAGATGCCCGCTATCCCTGATGCGAGTGCCACTGCTGTGGAGTTGGAAGCATATAATACTCTGTATGATAGACATAATGAGGTTGCTTGTTTGATGACTCCCGAGTTTCAAAAAGCAATTCGAATTGTAAAATTCATATGATATGATCAGAGAACTCAAGTCTATGTACGAAAAAAAACTGGAGTTGAATTACTTGAGCTAATTTGAATCACTCCATGATTTGAAACACGAGTATGGGAAACCGGTGAGCGCTCATGTACTCAAGATGAAGAGTTACTTTGAGCACTTGGAAAGGCTAAACTATGTATATCCTCTGCCTATTGCTATTGGCATGATTCTTAAGTCTCTTTTAAGGGATTTTGAGAGTTGTATGCGCAATTACAATATGTACAACATGAGAAAAATCATAGCAAAACTTCATGCCATGTTAATTGAGTATGAGAAAAACCTTCCCAAGAAATCTGAGACACCCCAAGTTCTTATGATCAAGGGGGAAAGATTCAGAAAGGAAAACAACTGAAAGCTAAGGGCAAGAACTTTGGTAAGGGAAAGCAAGGTGCTTCAGTCTCGAAACCTTAAAAGACCCCTACGGCGAAAAAGGAGCATCCGGCTAAAGACCAGGCTTGTCATCACTGTGCTGAAGTGGGACACTGAAAGAGGAATTATCCTGAGTATCTAGCTGAGTTGAATGAGAAGAAGAAGCAAGTTGGTTTAACCAGTTCTTCGAGTTTCTTCACAATTGAATTATAAGTGTTGTTGTGATTCAAATGATAATTCAATAGCAAAAGAGTCAAACCTAACTTGGACTCTACCTATCTTTGGCATTGTTGTCTTGTTTATTTTGTCAAGAAACGCATTGAAAGACTTCAACGTGAAGGGATCTCACAATCAAATGATGAATCATTTGATGAATGCGTGTTTTTGGCATTATCGGTTGCAAGAAACGCATTGAAAGACTTCAACGTGAAGGGATCGTGTCTTGTGTTTCCGGCAAGATGACAAGAATACATTTTCCGCATAAAACGGAGAGGGCTAAAGAGCTATTTGGACTTATACATACCGATGTATGTGGCCCATTTAGACATGTGTCAAGGAAAGGTGCTAGCTACTTCATCACTTTTATGAAAGATTTCAGTCATTATGGTTATGTTTACTTGCTTAAATATAAACATGAAGTCTTCGAAACATTCAAAGAGTTTAAAAATGAAGTAGAAAATCAACTCGGTAAAACTATCAAGATTCTTCGTTTGAATCGAGGTGGAGAATACTTAAGCCAAGAGTTTAAGGATTATCTAAAAGCTTGTGGATTTATCCAAAAGCTTACTCCTGCATAATGGTATATCCAAAAGAGATCAATGATGAACCTTAAGACTCTCCCATTTTCATTTTGGGATTATGCTCTAGAGACTGTTGTACGCATTCTCAATATGGTTCCAACCAAGAAGGTTGACAAGACACCACATGAATTGTGGCATGGATTTGTCCCTAATTTGTCTTACTTAACGGTCTGGGGATGTGAGGCACTTGTGAAGCGAGATACACCTGATAAACTTCAACCTAGATCAGTTAAGTGCATCTTTGTAGGATACCCAAAGGAAACGATGGGTTACTACTTCTACTTTCCTACCGACAACACTGTTAAAGTTGCTCGATATGTTGAGTTCTTTGAAAAGAATCACATCACTCAAGAAAACAGTGGGAGGATTGTCGAGCTTGATGAGACTCAAGAAGAAGATGTGTCACCTTCTGAAAATACTAGCGATCATCAACTTGGGGGGGGGGGGGAAATGTTCAAAGTGATGAACCTCAAGTTGAAGATAATGCGATTCCAATTCGTAGGTCCTCAAGGACAATACGTGCTCGTGAAAGATTGAATCTTAATATTGAGTCTGAAGAACACATATTAGGAGACTTAAATGAACCTCCTAATTTCAAAGCTGCATTATCAGATCCAGAATCTGACAAATGGCTTGAAGCTGCGAATGTGGAAATAAAATCCATGAAAGATAATCAAGTCTGGAGCTTGGTTGATCTTCCACCTAATGGTAGAACCATTGGGTGTAAATGGATCTTCAAGAAGATGTTGAGTCATGGATTCGCTGAAGATTACTTGCTGAGTCAAGTAGTCGCTGACAGCCTCAGCGAGAAGTTTCATCAGCGAGCCTTCAGCGATCATTATTATCTTCGAGTTAAAGGATAAGTTCAATGACTCACCGTCATATGTTGTAAGTCAAATATAGGCGGGAAAATGAAGATAAGAAGACTGGTCCCAAGGACACGTGTTGCAAGATCAAGATGGAGCCATGTGACCTTGTACCAAAATGGTACTAAGGTGTTTCTCTTTCATGCCGTTTTGGGAAAGAAACAAGATGGCAAACAGAGATGTCTGAAGACCAGTCTTACACACCAATAGATAGTTGACAACCTTCATGTGTCAACATCTATTGGGTTGTCATGTGATGCCTTTTCTCCCCTATATAAAGCATCACTTGACCTAGCCGCAAAGTTGTTGGTTCATTCTACAATAGTCACTTAGTGTATTTTTTCTCTCATTGTAGAATTATATAATTGTTAAGTTTTCGTGTGTGCAAAAACTTAACAATATTTCTTTCTTTCTTTCTTTGTAAACCAACCATGTATTCACCGTTTAATTAATATTACTTATGATTAAACGTGTTTACTTTCTTGTCTTGCTTTCTTAGTGTAATTTACATTAGTTGTTTAATTACATAATCGTTGCAAACTTGAGACTTTCAGTTGGTATCAGAGCGGTGGTTCGACACACCGAATCTGATCTGAGTAAAAGTTTGCAAGATTATTGATGTGTGAAATCGAGTTTAAAAATTTAAAACAAGAAATACCCTAAAACTGACTACTACACACTTGCGGGCAGTGGACCCGTTCGTATATAGTATAGCTAGAAGGTAAGTCCAGGATCGAACACGGGGAATGGTTTTGAAATAGTTGTCAGATAGAGTGATTTTGGGATAAGGATGGAACCGTAGCCGAATTGCTACCTCACCTTGACAATAACCCAAACACCTAAGTTGCTAGTTAAATTACCCAAGCCGGTACCACCAAAGCCTAGAAAATCTCCCCAACAATTAGTTTGCTTGATTATCCAATTACCAATTATGCCTATGTGAAAGAAAACGTGGTACCACCAACTGTTTCTAAACACGTTTACCAATTAACTCCTATTATAGATTTGACATTCACCGTCATACCATGAACCGGTGACAAACGACCATAGACAATCGAATTGAAACGATAAATGTATTCACCTAGTACCACTAACGATGAACACATAAACCATCAAAATCAAAAGAATAAATCGCAAGGAATTAATTGATAAAGATCACGACACAACGATAATTGAATCAACTCTTGAATTAAAATATTGCAATCATATCATTCGTCAAGTTTCATCAAAGTGGATGATTAGAATTCTAGCCAATCATACTAAATTGAATTGCAATAAAGAAATTGAAAGAAAACATATTGTACCAATGATCGTTAAATATAAATTGCAAGACAGAAGATTAGATACGATCTAGATGGATGTTCTTGAATCTTCAATGAATCAAACGATGAAATCTGCGATGATCCGTCAAAGACCCTTGGTAGAACAGCTCCTAGAAAGAAAAACTTGGATAAATTGAAAATAGGGTTTTTTCTTTTTATATCTCCCCCCAATCTGGTGCAAAGGGGCTGTAGCCCTGGTCTCCCCGTGCACTCATTGCGCCGCAGTGGGCATGGTGCGCTCCCACTGCGGCGCAGTGAAAAGCCCCTGGAATCTTGAACTAGGGTGACTGCGGCGCAGTGGGGCAACATTCCTCCCACTGCGGCGCAGTGTTAAACCACTGGAAACTATATTATTCTTGATTGACCAAGGACTGCGGCGCAGTGGGGCAACATTCCTCCCACTGCGGCGCAGTGGGGCAACATTCCTCCCACTGCGGCGCAGTGTAAAACCTCTGGAAAGCCTTGGCTTTGGCACGCCTTGACTGCGGCGCAGTGGGGCGTGAATACCCCCACTGCGGCGCAGCTCAAACTTGCTGGAATCCATGTTGCTTCTTCACCAGTGGCTGCGGCGCAGTGGGTCACCATATCTCCCACTGCGGCGCAGTCAAATCTTGCTGAAATCTTGGTTCTTCTTTATCAACATCTCTCGAACACTCGGATCAACATCTTGGCCTAAAATCGTCAGAAAATGTACCAAATGGATGCACAACCTGCTAAGAACCTGAAAACACTAACAAATACCATAAGCGCACCAAATGCATACAGAATTGACTCAAAACACATACGAAAAAGGCCAATAATGAAGTGGGCGATCTATATAAATTGGTCACATCAAATCCCCCCACACTTGAGCATTGCTTGTCCTCAAGCAAATCTGGAAATTAAGCAAAAAACATTCCTTGGCAATGAAACTATAGAAACAAATTACGAGTATCAAAAAGGAGCCACACCAAGCACGTCAATGACAAAAGTTGGGTGAAGCAGTTTTAATCTTAAATGAAAACCCGAAATGTTTGACAATATCTGAACAATCCACAAGCCACAATAACACGACTAAGCAAAAGTGAAACAAATGAGCCTATCAAAATCATCCTACTCCAACGAACTTACTATTGGGTTGAATATATATGAATAATCACTCATTGCGCGGTCGTGATGCATATCTTACCATAGGCTTGAACAAGGATCATAACTCCACCGACGTGGCGTAAGCACCAAGTACATCATCAAAATATGGCATATAGGTCGGTTGTAAAGTTAGGCTAAGGTATATATTATGGAAATTTACAATGGTGTATGGGAAATTTAGGTTAGTGATAGGAAGTAACAAAAGTATAAGGTATGTATGAATTATGTACAAAATAGTCTAATCAAACCCTTACCATTGATTGCCAACAAACTACCAACCCTTAAGATGTTATCCCGCTAAGACACCTCAAAAATACCAAGCGAAACCCGACACCATTGTGGTGTATCAACTTCGAACAACTTAAATTTCACCAAGTCTTCCATTCTTAATGATACAACAAAACTTTAGACATCTAAAAATGAAAAGTACCTACTAGTAGCCCAAGGTTGTTTTTTTTTTTGTTTTTTTTAATTGATTCTTTTCTCTTATTATGAACCATTTTTACTCTACTAGTAGGCACCCTCTTACAATGATGAACAATGTCTATAACAATATACTTCCTTTGAACAATCCAAGACATTCCCCAATAACTTGACCAAATGACGTATTCTCATAGATAAGAATATTCCACTAGACAATCCACTGAAGCACTCCCAAACTATCCAAACAAACCAATGACAATCAATGGCCCCCCAGATTAGACTATCGGTATAGTAAGGTATAATTAGGTAAAGTTTACATATTTAAGTGGATATATACAAAGGAAAAGGCTAAGTTAAAAGGGATGTAAAATGTACTTTGCACTAAAGATGAGTGCAACAAAGATTTACAAAGGAAAGAAGGTGCATGTATAGTAACGGTAAAAATATACACAAGTAAAGGTGAAGAGAAAGAATGAAAATACGGGTCAAACCTAATATGCCAATTCGTCATCCAATGCACTTATATCACAAAAGTGATCTCACTGCGGTCTCGTAACGATCACCAGGCCAAGTTCTAGCTCAACACATCACCGGCACACTCAAATCAAAGAAAGTAACCCGAAAATGGAATAAATTAACCTCAAATTCGCACATCTTAGTTCAGAGTTCGAAATGGAACCTTTACTCCCGAATAAATCCAAGAGCCTAAGAGAGGGACAAATTACAAGGCAATCAAACCACAACCGTAAACACCTAGCACACCTATAAATGAATGATGAATCTCACAACTTTAGGTGTTTTGGATATATTTGAGTATGCAAGTAATGTTATCAATCCCGAAGGACTAGCCAAATAACCGTTCAGAACACATTTCGCCGATTAAAATTTTTGCCAAGGAAAAATTTTATAGTAAAATTGCTTATTAAGTTATCATAAATTAAGTGACAATAGCAATTTACCACAAAGACAAGCTCAACTCAAGTTTTAAAACAATATCAACTTCTATCATCCCACCAAATCGAAAACACCAATCTTAAACATGCACATCAAAGTAAAGGGCTCGAATTGGAGAACCAAATGGAGACCCCTACCCTCGGATAAAATCCGTAGGCCTATGAGAGGGACACATCAACAAAACCGGTAGAAATCTCAATGGCAAAACAACAAAAGAGATAAACCCGGTAGCTTAAACCTATTTGCCACCCCCCACACTTAAGATGGACAATGCCCTCAATGTCCATATTCGGTCAAACAAAGGTAAATAGGGGTAAGCAACATAGAAAGAAAAATAAGAGCACATACCGGAACAAGGACACATTCCGTTTTAAAACAAGTAAGTTGACCCCGCGTCACAAATGGCGCTTCCTAATAAGAAAGGACATTTTGCTTGGCGGGAGAAACAAACTTGTAACAAAACGGAAGGTGTGAGAGTTGTGTGTGCATCAAACAAACCAATCACAAATATAGTGCTGAACTTACTGCCAGCATATGCACACCATCACACAATCAATCAATTGATGTCATAGAATAAAGATGAGAAGAAAATCCATGGGTCCTCCCCCACACTTGGGTTGTACAATGGACATCAATCAACCTGTTTCATTGCATCACAAAACAAACCACAAATTCCCAAGCATAAATTATCGTATCTAATTATTCATGCAGAAAATAAAATAAACCAAAAGAAAAGAAAAATAACAGAGTACAATAATCCAGGACCATCAAATCATCATAAATCAATCAGCAAATATGATTCCATCCCACGGGAACGGATGGGAATCATAATCATCATCACTCACTGGAGCTGGCCGTGATATCCGTGTGGGAGACCTGGTGGACCAAACAAACTGTCCAACACCCAGCTAGTCGTCTCCTCTGGTGCATCACCTGAACCCGAAGCTCCAACATCTCCAGCAAAACCCGAACTAGTACCTGCAAATAATCCAGGAGCAACAGAAGAAGATCCTCCAGCGACAGAACCACCAGCATAATGTCCAAACTGGACTGGCCCACGAGGAGATCCACCCAAGTCAGGAGGGCGCGGGGTAGGCATAGGGAAGAAAGAATCGCCGCCCTGGCGATACTCAGGAACATGAATGGGTGGTGGCCGAAAATCAGAAATCGGCCTCACAGGAGTAAACGGCCGCCCGTGGTACTGGGCATCCCACATCGGCTGGTAATAATCAAGAGTATAATTAGTATACGCCTGCTGTGATCCTACCCATGAAATCTCCTGATCCATACGCCTCTGGTACTCATCAAAAGACCTACTACTAGCCTGCTGCCCATCCAAAATCTGTTGAAGCTGGGATCCTATCTCTGTCAAATCAATACCTGCACGGCCTCGCCTCCTCTGAGGTTCCTGAGGGGCATCCTCCATCTCCTCATCATCAGCAGCCTCCACATCTGGAGGCGG
Organism: Erigeron breviscapus; assembly: GCA_034093135.1. Classification (NCBI taxonomy): domain Eukaryota; kingdom Viridiplantae; phylum Streptophyta; class Magnoliopsida; order Asterales; family Asteraceae; genus Erigeron; species Erigeron breviscapus. The sequence goes on along the minus strand of CM067167.1, from coordinate 153,553,034 downwards.
TGCAGCAATAACACCTGTGTCTTCTAACAACCTTGCCTCTTATATATCCTAGTGATGAAATGTCCCAAAACTAACTTAGAATCAGAGTGATTAACCATCATATCCAAGACAACCATTGGGTCCAACGCAAACTTCCTAGAGGCCCCCTCAGAAAACAACTTAATTAACCACAAGTCCAACTGATATGCTTTGTCCCAATGGGTGGACCTCTGAACCAGAAATGTAACAATCATCCTATGTAACATCCTCAGCTTCACACTATGAATCTTGGACACACTAACAGTGCCACCAGTCGGCCAAGCATGTCCCCCCGAAATCCATCTCCAATACTGAATTATCGACTCTCTATCACCCAGATCCTGCTTCACATACAATCCCTTTCTTAAGAGCGCTCTAAAATCCTGATTATCCAACTGCTCCCGCGAATACATACCACAGTAATACCCAAACTCAGCAATAGATAACTTCCTCGGCTGACCCCCACAGAAAAATGTAACTATCCGCCTCTCAAAAATATCCTTAACTTTATGAAGCTCCTTAGTCAACTTCAATGTAGAATAAAACTCAAGACAAATCTCATGATAAACCGGTTCCCTATTGTTGAAAATCTCATGCCACATGTTACTGGTAACTACCCTACCACAAATCGGAACCACAATACTAAACTATCTACGGATATCTGGCTGTATCCCATAAATCTGAGCAAAAGTAGGAGCAAGATACCTTGGAGGGCAAACTACCTGTGAGTCCCTTTAATTAACTTCGAGATGGTTAACCAAAGAATATGTAAAATACAACAAGTCTAATAATCACTAGATTTGGACTAGTATTACTTGTAAATAAAGATGCAAGATATATAACAAAGTAATACAAGACTTAAAGCAATAAACAAATAAAGTGGACCATTATGTATGTTTCATGGGTATTTCATTTATTGATGTTTAAATAAAATACAAGGTTGTTGCGGAATGAAGATAACACAATTAAGTGAGTATCCTAACAACCTATGAGTTACAATATGATCTATATTTGTCAAATAACTCTTTAGGATCGAGATACTTAAAGTTGTGAAGTATCCCTGTTTATGATCGAGAGTATTTGGACAAATTCACTTAAATGCAAAAGGAATGCTTAAAAGTATTTTTGTCAAGGAAATGCCTTTGTATTTATAGGCAACAAATTCACCAGTGAATTTGTGCCGTACAAATATGGTTGGCATACATTTAATGATCCGACAAGAACATTAAATGTATTGGATAAGGAATAAGGATAAAGTCACATCAAGTGCAAGTGTATCCTATTATCCAACCACCTTAACACACGTATACTTTGTTAAAGAACAAGTGGATTGTTCTTTAGAAAGTGTGTTAAAGGCAAAAGTCAATCCTCGATATTAGTGTTCAGACTTGCAGGATCTAGAACACTAACAATCCTCCAGTGTGCAGATCTGGTAAGACTTCCAGTGGACTCCGCCATTTGTCAGTCTTTTTTCTTCAGACTTCAGTCTTTGACTTCAGTCAGAATGTCTTCAGTAGAGTAGATCTGGACTGGGGTGAAGTCTTCAGTGAGCTAATCTGGAGAATGCTCCAGATTACCTATACAAGTAAATGCTCACTAGTCTTCAATTATTTCTGGACAAATCTTCAGAGGGACTCCAGATTCCAAGTCTGGAGTAGGTCCAGTAGAAACATTTTCTGGTCAGATCTTCAGTGAGCTCCAGTAGTCGGGTCTGGAGCGAGACCAGCAAAACAAGTTTCTTAACAAACCTAAATAAGGTTCCAGTAGTCCAGTCTGGAGCCAGTCCAGTAAGTCTGGACTAAATCTGGACCTAACAAATTCCCCCTATTTGTTTAGAAATAATGCAAGTGTTTTCAGACTTATAGATATACAAATTTGTATGTTTGGAAAACACTTGGTCGATTTAAGTCTAAAAAATCTAAGTTACTGGAAAACACTTTATAGATCATGAGTGTTTTCAGTTTCATCTTTTAAGTTCTAACTTAGACTAAATCTGGTCATTCTACTTGTAAAAATAAAAACTTGCAACTATTATTACTTTCATCAAAAGGAAAATAATTACAACTTTCATAAACAAATAATTACAACAAGTACAATGGTAAGAGTTCAGGCCCTTCTTCTCGACGTCCTTTCTGGAGCATCTTCAGTAGCCTTCCTCTTAGGAGATGGAGATGATGGAACAGACACTGGTGGTCTCAGACCCAACACAGCTTCCATTTGTTGAATTCTCTTCCAGACTTTCTCAATTCTTTTCATAAAAGCCTTCACATCTGGAGAGAGATCAGTCTTACCTTTGAATGTCAATCCAATCTCCTTTAGTTCAGTCCACCCAAAAGCTTGGACTGGCGTATCCTTCCTTTCATCAGTAAAGTTACCTTCTCTGGTCAACTTCACATTAAACCTGGTCATACCTTGATGATTTTCAGCCAATTTGATTTCAGCATTTACAATCTTTCTTGCATTGGCCCTGAAATTCATCATTTCATCATATTTAGCCCTCTGCTTAGCCAACTGTACCATTTCTTCAGTATCCCTGGATACACCACTCTGCTGTCCTTCAGTGGACTGGTGTTCTTGTCTATTGATCTTCAGAGTGGTATCCAGAGGAATAAAGGTGCTAACATCACCATCTTTTATTGCTTTCAGTTGCTTGGCAGTAAGTTTAGGTAGACCAGTCATTCTCTTTCTGTATTCCAACTCCAGAGCACCAGCATTTCTTCTAATTTTCTTCTGGAGGCTTACCAGCTCCTCCTTTCTTTGTCTGATCAACTCTGGAATTGTAACACCATATATTAATGAGTCATATAGCTGTTCTTCTTCAGCATAGAACGAGCGTATATGAACATCATTCAGTGCATCAAGACACTGATGAACTCTTGGATCCTCTTTCATCCTCTTAAAAACTTCAATATTTACGTTGTAAGTCCCAACTTGTTAGATGGTACTACTGAAGACACCTCTATGTCGATGGTGGAGTTACTTTGCAATATACTTACTGAACTGGAGACGACCAGTTGCAGTGGTATATACCAAGTTCTAGATAGATTACTTATATGAAAGACAATAAGTAAAGAACAATGCAATAATACAAATAACTTGTAAACAATCTTGATGAGACAATATGTAGTTTTCAAAGTGTAATTTATTTATTGATATTAAACAAATTACAAGGTTGATGCGGAACCAAGATAATACACGAATGTAAATATCCTAACAACCTATGAAATACAATTGATCTATACTCGGAATTTCTCTTCAACAATCGAAACACTTAAAGTAGTGAAATGTTCCTTTTAGCGATTGAGAGAATATTGCACAAGTTCACCAAGAATATTGCAGGTTTGCAAAGTATGAAGTTATCCGTTTTGTGAAGTAACTTGAATTCTTGGTTGTGCAATGACTTGTATTTATAGGCAAAGTTAACATTGGGATGTTAACTTTAGCCGTACAAATGTGGTTGGAAGTATTTAAGGAATAGCATTTAATTCCTTAAAAAGCGTTGTAAAGTCGCATGTTAAAGTGACTTTACATAACCACCTTTATGTACCTTTTAATACTTAAATAATAAGATAAGGCTTATTATCCGGGTAAAGGTACATAAAGCATACAAGTCAATTCCTCGTAATCAGTGTAAAGCTTTGTAAGGGCTTTCCACTGATGGTCTCCAGTTTGTAACTGACTGGAATGTCAACTGGGCTTCGCTGCCATTGTCATTCTCTTTCTTCCATTTGTCGTCTTCGACTTCAACTGGAATGTTTCTTCAACTTGGTCAGTTCTCAACTGGAGGAAGTCTTCAGTTGCGTTGACTGTATGGTGCAACTGGACTTCAATATATTTCTCGACAAATCATCTTGGTCACCAGTTTACTGGTCACAGATGCAACTGGTGAACTGGTCAGTGTGAACTGGTGACTGGCCAGTTCCAGGTGAACTGGTCCTAACAAATTCCCCCTATTTGTCTAGAAATATAGTCTAAGTCTTTTTCTAGTTCTTGTATTATCTATACAAGTGTGAACTATAGAGACTTGTTTGATTTAAATCTAATTAAGTTATCTAAGGCATTTTTATAGATCAATAAATGCCTTAGGTTTTTCTTTTTATGTTTGTTAGATTTTAATCTTTTATCTACCTTGTGGTTACAAACTGGTAACTTCATTTATACAAGGAATGAAATTTACACAAGTTACACAGAATGTAAAACAAATTACAAGAAGATAAAATGAAGAAGAACTTAAACAGATGGCCCTTCGCCAGTTCTCCTTCTTTTGGCAACTGTAGAAATGGGCTGTTTGTCTTTAGGATCAACATTCAGTCTCTCTTCAATATTTTCCTTAAACTTGAGCAGACTTTGAAGAACAAACATCCATCCTCTTTCGACCTTATTCTTCTGTTGCTTGGCCTCCAACAGTTTTGCCATTTCCACCAGTTCCGAATACCCATAGGAAAGTACGTCAGGGTTCTCAGTTTGCCTCATGGGTCCATTAAGGTGTTGAACCTCAACTGTGAAGTGTTTGGTACCTGGTTTGATAAAAACTTTCATATCAACAATCTTACCAGGGTGATATCTCCGCTGTTGCACTTCAGATAAGTACCCTCTAGCTTCAGATTCATTGGCCAGTTTGATCTGGCCAGTGCTCATACTATGCACTGCAGCTTTGATATCTTCACTTGAAGGTTCAGTTGTTTCCACCCAGGTTCTAAGGTCAGCATCTCTTGGCAACATCTTAGGTTTACCTTTGGACTTGGGTGGATTCAGCACTTGTTTGACCACCTTCTTAACATGTTCAGCTCTCTTGAGAATTCCTTCAGTTCTTACTTCTTTTGCCTTATCCACTGTGATATTTAAACACCTAGCATCATATTCAGCCTCATCCTCCCTATAGTGTTTGTCAAGCTCAATCTCCAGTTGTTCTTTCAGTGCATTAATAATTCTGGGATCAGCCTTGACTTTGGCATATTCTGCAAGTGTCATGCCTAGGAGACGACCATCACTTATATCAAGAAGAGTTGGGGCTAAAGTATTTCTATCTTTTGCTTGATTAACCCTTATCTGTTTCTTTCTCTCCTTAATTGCATCTCCAAGCCTTGCCAGTTGCCTACTAACATCTTCTGAAACTGGAGGAAGCTGATCAACGTTGCCAGTTTCTAACACACTGGCTTCAGTACCAGTTGTTTTTGCTTGTTCACCAGTGGCCGGCACAACTTCCTTTCCTTTACCTTTATTCCCCCTATCAACAACATCTTCAAACTGTTCAATAACCTGCTGCTGGTCATCACCTTCATCTGACCCAACAACAGTCCTTTCTACTAGTTGTCTTGCACTAACTGGACCTGGCAGTCTTGGTCCAGGTGCAAGGATATTCCTTCTATCCCTTTCCCCCTTGGCAGCATCGAGACCTGCACGAATGGCTGCCCAGTCTTCATTATTGGAGGGCAAACGGGCTAGAGGCTGCCACGATTGCATATCCTTGCACTCTCTAAACACAGTGCAAATCATTCTAAAGGATCTCCACAAGTGGTTAATCTCTTGAGACTGGACCAATACATTGGCTGCAGTTTGGTCCTGTCCAGTCTTCAAGTCTTTCAACAATTTTGAGTCTTCATCTAAACCTTTAACCACTTGTTCCTTTACTTCAGCATCCTTCTTTTTCAAGTTGTCCACTTCAGTTACCAGATTATTAATTGAAGAAGTGTGGGAGGCTAACTGAGTGTTCATAGCATTAACTGCTCCCCTTAACTGCCTAACTTCAAGTGCTAGAGGCTCCAGATTAATCTGAGGAGGTGGGAGCTTGGCAAATTAGCCATAACCTTCTTAACCAGTTCATCTTCTCGACTAGCCAGTTTTTCATCAATCATCTGGCCAACAGAAGTGGCCACCTGCTGTCCAATTTCAACTACATCAGGGCCAGGTCTTTCAAACAACTCTTTGACCTGCCTTTCTATCTCCTTCAGATCCACCTCTGATGATCGAACAGTGTTACTCAAGAGGTTGGAGATAGATGTATTGACATTGGAATGGGTTAAGTCAAAAGCTTCCTTCAAAGATGTGGACAGATTGTTACAGCTTGAGACTAACTCATTCAACTTCTGAAATACCAAGTCCTCATTGGCAGCAAACTTATTAATTCCCAAATCAACAACCTTTGAGTTTGTGATTGTTTCCTTGTTGAATTTGGAAAGGGACTTGGCATTTTGCTCGATTGTCTTATGAACACCCTCCACCCGTTTGATCAGGTTTTGGATATCGGTTAAGAACGAGACAAATTGAGCTTCCAGTGACAAAGGAGAAGATGTCACTGGACCAGTAGCAGGCTGCACCAGTTCAACTGGAGGAGGTAAAACAAAGGAAGCCTCTCCAGTTGTTCCAGTGGCAGAAGAAGGAAAAATTGGGGGTGAAAAAGAACGCTGAGGAGATTCAATGTGTTGGTCAGGCTGAGAATGCTCAGGTATGACCAACGGCGACGGTGTTGATTGAGTTCTTTGTGGGGAAATATTTGTAAGCGTATCTGGATGGGAAACTGAAACT